>OX123185.2:39330278-39726989 GCA_944739405.2 Euclidia mi | reverse complement strand
AGTAACAAAACGCATCAGGACTTTAATAAGGGACCACAAACACTTATTCACGGAAGATGATTATGAACGTCTACACAAACCTCAAATAGTGCAACCACCCAAAATATACGGTTTACCCAAAGTTCATAAGAGGGATGTACCTCTGCGACCAATAGTGAGCCAAATAAATTCACCCACATACGGTTTGGCGAAACACATAAGCAAGGTACTGCAACCGTTAGTAGGTAAGACGGCATCTTTCGTCAAGGACTCTCGCCACTTTATTGACATCATCAAGAGCGTGACAATGGAACCAGACGAGGTGATGGTGAGTTTTGATGTGGAGTCACTATTTACCAATGTTCCAGTTCAAGATTGCCTTGAGGTCGTTGAGAGGAAGTTAGAGGAAAACGGTATATCTAAAGCATACACTGTTCTGCTAAAGAATTGCTTAGAAGGAAACTACTTCTTATACAGAGGACAACATTATCTCCAGATTGACGGGGTGGCCATGGGTAGCCCAGTAGCACCGGTAATGGCCAATATCTGGATGGAGTACTTCGAAGAATCCATAGACATGCAGGCATCCAATGTGAAGCTATGGAAAAGGTACGTCGATGATGTATTCTGTATAATGAAGGGCAATAAGAAAGACGTAGAACAATTCGCACATAGATTAAACTCCATGCATCCGAACATCAGATTTACATTTGAAATGGAGGTGGATAGATCGTTGTCCTTTCTTGACGTAAAAGTGACAGTTAAAGACAATGGTACCCTGGGACACACTGTATACAGAAAACCGACACACACTGACAGGTATCTCAACGCGTTTTCGCATCATCACCCGCGACACTTGGCATCCGTTGTGACGTCCCTAGTGAACAGGGCGTATGACCTCTGTGACCCTGAACACTTAAACAGTGAGCTCTCACATGTTCAGGAGGTACTTAGACATAACGGATACAAGAATGAGATACACCGTCTGAAGAGGAGGGACCGTAAACCTGAGGTGAGCAGGGTGCCGGCTTACATGCCTTACCTAAAAGGAGTAACGGACAAAGTTGGAACAGTACTAAAGAAATACTCCATTAAGACTGTATATAGTCCGCTTTCCAAGATAGGACACAATCTGCGTAGCCCAAAGGATGTCATTCCTTTTCAGACACCTGGCGTCTACAAGGTCGATTGCAGTTGTGGTAGCTCCTATATCGGACAGACCAAGCGAACAATTGCGGAAAGGGTCAAGGAACATATCGCAGCTGTGAAAAATCGACAAGTAAATAAGTCCGCTATAGCTGAACATTTATTGGAGTCTGGACCAAACCACTGGATAGAACTACATCAACCACAGGTCTTGTCCACCGAACGTCACTATTACTCCAGGATAGTGCGTGAAGCGGTTGAAATCAAAAAACACAAGAATTTCAACCGGGAGGATGGATTTAGATTATCAACAACTTGGAATCCAGTCATCAATAAGTGTAAACACCGCCGTAATGATACAGCTCAACAGTGTATAGACGTCATTAGTGTAGTGTGTCGAGGTACCGACAGTGCGATTAAAAACAAAAATAAAAATCCAGTGAGGGTAGGTGCCAAAACCCGCACAACACAAGGACGGCGCTGAGCTCACCAGTCCCGCCGCGACCACGGCTGAAGCAAGTCAGCCGAAACGTTGCCAAAAAACCGAGGTATTTATGCCTTAAATATAAGATTTATCGCGAGTAAGACCCGCTATATAACCTTGTATAATGTATACTAATCGCGAAAGTTTAAAATCGTTTACGAAGCGGAAGTTCAAGATGGCGCGCTTCGACAGAGTCTAGTGTGACGTTCGCTACAGTTGAAGAGGGGGGTGACGGTTGACGTTCAATGGAGCAACACAAACACTAACTTCTCTTGGAGACTCCGGGCGGACAACAAGTACCTAGAAACTGTCACTCGTTTCGTGTTCAGTAATCCAAAATAATTATAGTCAGTTTTGTTAATTTGATTTGGTGTGAAATTATAACACTGTGCCCACATAGAACTGTGAAGCGTTGATACCGGCCAAAAAACAAGCAACCCTTCGTCATATATAACTCAATATCGCAAAAAATGTCGCTTGTACCAATTCGCCTTTCAACTGTCGAATGTATAATTATAGCCAGCAAAGTACCGTACCTGATTTCTAATAACGTATACTAGAAATCGCTTGCAGCGCTACCCACGTGAGTTATTTATACACCTAAGTCTTAATCTAGAATCACACTATTGGTGATAGCCTAGAAAAGTCCATTTTGTAGTTTAGCAGTTCATCGTGATCGTACTCTCAGTCAAGGACGGCACAGAGGCTTCATTTTTATAATATTTATAGATAAATAAATATTTAATTGGACTAAAGATATAATAAATTATCTGGTAGGAATAGGGTTTACGACAATTATCGTAAGATGTTTCCAACGATGCGTACGTACGGTAAATGCTATGTAGTAAGTTAGGAACTAGATATTGGGACAGACAGGGTAATTGCATATATTAACGGGTAGATAATAATTAAGCTATAGGGCGTAATTTAGTTAGAATCAAGTGAAGTACAAGTATCGGGATGTAATTTCCCACTCAGCGTTTAGCCTAAACTCGTATTAAGACTATAGAGTATTTTTTTATGCTTTGACGATTATAATAATTATCCGAATTCATTAAAATCAATACAGTAAGGCAAATTTGGTTCGGATGTTTACAAAGGTGAAATCGGTGAAATCTATCTAAATTTAAACATCATCATACAGTTCTTTTTACTACCACGAGATATTTACCACGTTACTTTGTTTTGAGTAACCGATACTTCGGCACTGTTGTAAGCGCCATGTTTGGCAGTCGTATATATGGTATAAATCCCGTAAAAACAGTAAAAAGTATCGATAGTGACCACAAAGCTTTAAATTCCTATATCACCATACAGTATTTTGCAGTGAACTGCTGCTATCCTAATTTGCGTCACAATGGCACTGTAAGTCAATTATGCAGATTTTGTCTACTATATCACGCTGGTCAGACGGGTTAAGACGGGTCGAGATTTGCGTCTCTTACCAAAGATAATTCCATAGCCTCCGTTTCTTCCTATATCATAAACCCACCGTTGCGGTAGACGGTCTCTGCCTCGACTTGACGAACTCGTCTGTCAGCATAGTCCTCTCCGAGCTATGTTTCCAGTCCAACCAATATTACTCGTCGAGATATGCATTTGCCAACATAGTAGGGGACATAAGCTTGATGGCGAAAGCTCTCATTTTATAACAATCTGATAGTAGGTATGGTATTTCGTATTATTGCGAGTTAAACAAGTAAACGATTCCTCGAACTATGTGCTCGTTGTAATGTAATTCTTATAGGGAGGACTTAGTTTGTCTACAACTGTTGGGCTCCGCCGATAGGGCGCGCGGCAACGCAACACCGACACGCCTCTCCTCCCGCGACCACACCCGACTGCGAGGGACAGACAGAACTGTCCCCCGCACCCGCACCTTGGGACGCATCCTACGCAGGCCTCACGCAAGCCCACGTGGAGCGTCCCCTCCGGGGATCCCGCTTAGCTTCACCGTGGGTGTACCTCAAACCCACGGTTACTGAGCCCCCCCACCACGAGAAGGTGGAGATCCTACGGGGGGGACTCCGGGCTGCTACTGAGTATTCGGAAAAACCCAGTAACACTTTTGCCCGAATCGGGAATCGAACCCGGGACCTCCGATCAGCAGTCTGTAATTAAGTAATAATTAAGTTACTTAGGCACTGACTTTTACTTAGATCGTCTGGCTGCCTTTTGTATTCAATTTATATAAGAAATATAGCTTGGTTTTGTTGGTAAGAAAGTAAGTGATGTTCATTGGTTTATCTTACTGCACGCTTCAGGAATCGAAATACTCTCTTACGAATATAGAAATATAATTATGTACTTTCAATAGTTGTAATATACGTGTCTAGAACATAATAAATATATCTCGCGATCGACTCACAAAAGTTTGTGTAAATAATGTTTTAGATTATAAGAAGTTTCCAGTATTCAGTAGGTACAAAATAGCAATACTACATGTAAAACTGTATTTAATAATATTTATAACAACTACTTCAGAGTTCAGTGGTACCGTGGCTAGTAAACAATATGGAGCATATTAATTCCAATATTTTCGTCTGGTGAAGTACATCAATTGTTCTCCCAATACTTTCTCTCCGTATTCAAATCCCACACAATAGGTACTCAGAAATGGAAAATAGCTTCAACCTTAAATACCTATAGCAATAATATCATCGATATTGATAGTCCTTCAAATTCCATATGAAAAATATTGCACGTGCGTTAAATTACAGATGTTATCGTAATGTTATCTGTGCTGGAATTATATTTCTTTGTAAATAATAATAGTAGCTCTGAGTCCAAAATGTTCCAGTGCTGGGCACAGGCTCTTCTCACTATGAGCTAGGCCACAATCTACCACGCAGGTTGGCAGACTTCACATATTTTTTGAGAACATTATGGAGTCTTCTCAGATATTCAAGTTTCTTTGCAATGTTTTCTTTCGCCGCTTCTCAAGAGATAATACAAATAACGCACATAACTTTAAAGGGTCAGTGCTATACATGATGTTAGGGGAATTATGTATGTATATGATGAGTTTTAATACATTTGGGCCAAGGATGCAGAAAGGTTGCACTGGACGTCGCAGCAGAGGTTGCGTCGACTTTACTGGGATCGCGGGAAGTAGACGAATGCGAGCGGCTCAAGACCGGCCTATGTAAAGAGCTTTGCGGAAGGCCTACATCCAGCAAAGGACGTCTGCTGCGTCGGATGTTTAAGTTTTCATCGAGTAACAGAAGTATTAATGTCAATACATTCAATTTGTTTAAATTTAAAACGACTTTTTACATATATATCAATGGCTTTTATGTAGTTCTCTAATCAAAAGTAATTCATAACGATACTGTACCTAGCAATGCCTAAGTGACCATACATCTAAATTTGAGGGCACAACTAATTAAACAAACATAGCAGTTTGTTAATCTGATATACAGCATCTGTTTTCATACCTTTGTAAACTAAAAATAAACAAATCCAGACGTTTTTTGCAAATGAACCCAAAGCTAATGCCAGCATAAAAGACAACTATGTTTAATTTGAAACTAGGCAAGTTCACTTCGGTGCGTTCAAGAACAACGCCAGGAAAACGCTAAGTTCCGAACAAAGTTCCAACGTGGAATACCTACAGAAGTTAATCGGACCAAGTTTGATGTGAAAACTATGTTAATCAGCCAACCAAGTTTGATTGCTGATAGAACTGACAGCTTCTGTCCTCGATATTCCGGGTGAATTGTTCATTTTCACAACCTTAGCGTTTGATTAAAGCCCGCGAACTCCATATTGGTCGTTTAGTTATTGAATTTGTCGTGGTGTGAGTGCCGTATCGTCTTACATGCGTAGGGCTGCGCCAATTGTACAAGATGATTCAAGGTATTTTGATTAAGAATTTAATCATACTCTGCCGGTGTCGTAATGAATTGTTTGCGTTCAATTGTGACACGGAATACTTGCGTAAGGGCTAAGAATACCTTATAAATATGGGATCAGAAGGCATGACAATGATGCAACTATGACTATAATTGGAATTTACAATACTGACGAGTGCGCTTACGTCGTTCATCAAAAAATTATGTTCTCGTAAAAATCAGCGGCTATTAATCTTAGCGAATATGAAAAGTATCTACTATTATTAAATTTTAAGAGGCTGCCTTACAAATATATTATTTTCACGTCGTGTTTGTTTGCTTTTTTGTTTGTTTGCAGGCCACTCACTCAAAAAATTCAAATAATCTAATTGGATAATAATCAGGCTACTCCGGCCTTATTACAAAAAACTGAATAAACCTTAGCTTGAACCAGCACTATAAAGGCCAAGTCTTGTAGCTGAGCAATGGTGTAAACTTGTTCTTATTACAAAACATATTTAAGCCTCGGCTTTTATGATACACATAAACCTAGCTCAAAATATCAACCACAGATAAAAACAATTCTTATTCGTTCATCATGACATCATTCACTCTTTACGTTCCGTATTTTTATAGTAAAATATGTTGACTGTAATTGATAATGATTAGGAACTATATAGAGTGTACAAAAGCCTTAAAAAATTGATTATTTACAATAAATATTAATAATCACGACTCTCTTGGTGCCAATTTCTTTTTCGAGGATTATATTTTGTAATGTCACCTGGACAACTGCTAAAAGCGCGTAACGAAACGGAGTTCACTCGTGCGAAAGCACTTACGCTACATCAAAGTTTAGTTTGCAAAGACGTGAAACTTCTATTTAAATTATCTATTAAAATATTTTATTGAAGTACTGCTACGATGGAAGAACAAAAACAAAAAAAAAGCAGGTTCAAACATGTCGATAATATTCATTGCAAAAGGTTTTGTAAATCTATTTTGCCTAAATAGCTCCAAATCTTCAATATCTTTGATAACGACTGAGTCAATCATATCTATGTCGATTTCAGCAAGCTATTTCACCGAAAACAGTTCAATATAAACAAAATATTTGTCACTAGTGATAGTAGCAACATAGGTTTATCGTAATAAACTAGGGGTCGCGATGGTTTAGGTTTATATCGTATAGTGATCCATAGTTTTGCGATAAACCTCATTTTGTAATAACATTGTGGTCTAAACTATCGTTTTTGCTGCTCTAAGCTTGGTATTAGCCTTAAACTGTCTTTTGTAATAAGGCCGCTCAAGTTTAGAAGCAGTAATTAGGACTTCAATACTGGTACATCTGCTATAAAAATTGGGTAAGTAGGATAAAATTATAATAGTCACAAGTACCAACACAAAATTCAAACTAGGTCCAGGAAACTTGAAATTCTTGCAACACAGGATTCTTGCACCTACACTACAACCTATTTAGAATTTCACCTGGAAGGATGTAAGCATAGCGCACTTAGCTCAAGCTAGAATTAAGAATTCATAGTATGTATGTATAAAAGTATAGTAAGCATATTGTATCAAAACTTTTAAAACTGTTTTTATACTGGTCATTATTTAAAAGTATTATAAATAAGAATTACAAACACAATAATGACTTACCTGTATTTTTATTTTATTAAGCACATCGTATTGTTTTCAATGTAAGTCGTTCATGACTCTTGGAATGGGGTTAAAGAAGCAAAATCCGCGCGAAATCACACACCACGGTTCGTCTTACTTGAGCTCCGGCCTTTAAGCACGTTTATTTTTGTTTGTCATACAGAATTCTCTCCGTTGATTTATTTACAAACAAGTTTACTTTCAATTTAGGTCAAAAAATTGTGTCACAATAAAATTTAAGAACTTTTATTTCTAAATGCCAAATTTAAACAGCAGCGCAGAAAACTTTATGGATAGAAATAAAACACAAATAGGTATTTAATTACTTATTACCTGAAAGGTACATTTAAAAAAAGTTAGATATTGCAACTAAGCGTCATATCATTTTTGTAATAAAATGCAGTTCAATAGTACCTACCCACGTTATGGTGCCCATTATTGACGCTATCGATTTTCAGCCATTCTCGCCGAACGAGATTAAAAATTAAGTCACTCCTATCTATTAAATCCGACACGGTGGACCGCGACGCTTTAATTCGTTGTACGATCAGCATCATCCTAGATTACATTTTTGTCGCATTTACTATCACTTCTGGTCTATGACATTGGTCGAGCCACGATTTCACGATCAATAGACTAATTCAATTTGTTTTACTTTATTTTTATTTTGGTAAGGGTTAGTCTACAATAAACCAAAGCTTGGAACCATTTCTAAGACTGTATTGTGTCTATACTCAACACTATACTGAGACAAGTTGAATAAACATTTAAATATCATCGTGGTAAGGAAAATAGACAAGATTTGTTCTAGCGCTTAAGGTCGGTATTTGCAATTTATATAAAACAGTACCTACTTAAGAAATTAACTTCTGTGGCTTCGCAGAAAGACCTACTTGATTAAAATGTTCTATTTCAGTAAAAGTCGTATTCGAGAAACTTTGTTTATTTTTAGTATTCATCTTGGATGAAAATATACGACAAGTATTACCTTACCTTACCTATTAGTGCCGATACCAATTCTAAAATAAAACTAGATTGTAGTCTTCAGTGTGTATTTTCGTACACTGAATCAATATAATAATATGATGGTACGAAGGTGTTCTTTTTTATATTAAAATTGTTAAGGCACATCAAAGTACACATAATAATGTGTTATTTTTTATTTTTTACGTCTATAAAAGGTACTGTAGGACCACTATAACCTGAGACTAAACCCGTGAAAAATAGTTTGAGTTCAGAATAACTTGCTTTCTCATAATCCGCTTTATTTGTAGTAAACTTTTACCTTTCATTTCAAGGAGAAATAGCTACTCGGCTATGAAGTAGATAACTAAGTAAGCCACAAGAGTTTACGATTGTACCAATGCTTGAACAACATACTTTCTCTATTATTCCCGTCTGCGTTAGTTTATATTGAAACAATTGTAAGCCCGACCCCAGTCATACTGAAACATAAACAAGGCGTTGTAACAGAATCTTTGTTTAATAAATTAGTAGTGTATTATGCGTGACGAAAATTTGTGAATGCTTATATATAGGCTTTGTGGAGAAACCAGCATACGGAGATACTGGTATGTATTTTGTGTTATTTGAATCTGATATTGTTGGAGTTGGAACTGCGTGAATAGAGCCCAAGGATATCGAGTCGTGTGTATTTTGTTCGTTAGGTATGTGGTATTGTTTTTGTATTGCCATGCTTTCCGGCTATTGGTCATATACCTCATAAAAAAGTTGTTACTTAAACAGTTTTGCAGCTATATTAATTTACTATTTCAAACGTACTTTCGTAACTCTCACCCAGGAGCCTGAAGACATCAATGTAAAAGTCTTCGATGCAATACATGATAATGATGATGATGACGATTTAAGTTGCGATGATAATGCATTTTTATGATAAGCGTGATGCTACATCAAGTATTCTCTATTTCTCTATGAACTGTTTTCCTAGGTAGGGCGTTGCTGATGTCAGCATGAATAGGCTGGCTAGATTAGGGAAATCCGAATCTCTCACAGAATATGGACGTGTAGTAACAATATTTATAATGTTGCGTTTCCTCCAGTGAGGGAGGGAGCTGGCGGCCTACTATTTTTCTTCTTCGTCATCCTACTTCTCCTCCTATTGCTTTTTTATCCAGGCGAGTAACACACTTGTGGCTCCTCTAGTGTTAAGGGTGTACCTTGCAGCGATAAATACTAATCATCCGGCGATCGACTGCTTCTTTGCTATCTATTACATAAAATGAATTGATGAAACCTTGTTTGTAATGATGTTAATTTGACCATTTTCTCCACGTGTTTTAATCATACTCTGCTTAAAATAAATAACAACAAACAATACGAACAGCTACTAATTGCTATTTCAGAATCATGTTGTCAATACATTATGTTTTTTTTAACAGTGGTTTTACACAGGCTGGAAATGACTTTAATATTAGGCGAAACAAGTGTAGACAATTTTGTCAATCAAGCTTTTTAATTATTCATGATTTGCATGTAAGATTAAATAAGCTGACGTGCGAATTATAAAATTAATTATTTGTTAGAGATGATTTAATTATGCATAAACTATTAGTGAATAAATTTATAATAATTTCGTATACAAGTTGGAAAGTTAATTCCTAAAAGTAACTTAAATTGTTTATTGTATGTCTAGTAATACAATCAACAATGTACTTTTTTGAACGCACATATTCTGTTACGTAAATTGTACTGAAGAAAAAGACTAAAAAGCGGATTCTGGCCTCGCAAGGCTTTGTGACGTCGCTGTGACGTCGTGATGACACCGTCCGCCCGACCGCCTGCATCTTCGCCCCCCACCGCACCTCGAACTGCTATAAATGCTGAGGCGCTGGCTGCGCCTGTCTCTTTTCTGGCGGCTGCGAGACAGATGAGCTAAGTGACCAGCTTTTCCTGACAACCACCGGGCAGGCGGACCCTCAACAAATCCCTTACCATCGCCAAATCACGCGACCCTGTTTATATCTTTTCGAATAAAATTTTTTTAGTAATTTTTTCGCTAGTGAAACGCTTGCTAAATGATGTTTAGATTTACTTGAAGATTTAAATCAATTTTTATTGTAACATTTAACCACGTTTCTTATTTAAACACACCCTAATTAGGGATAACGTCACAGCTTTAATTCAATCTTAAATGCTTGGGAGACTCTGAAACAATACAGTTTTAAATGTTGAGTACATAAGCATCCCACAGATTATAGAAGAAAAAATAAAACAGTAAAAGGCAACCTATAAGTTATCCCTATAACATTGATCCAATCGGCGTTTTCACATATAAATGCCTGTTCTGTACTGAATAATGTATAGTTAATAATAAAAAAAATATGACAATATTTTTGATCACCAACATACAACTGCACTACAAATCGTCGCGGCAACATATTGCCGCGATGATGTGTAGTAACCTACAAACGGGTTAGGGCCTCGTTGATTTCAGAATGGGCCGGCTTGACCGGGGAAGTACTACCCTCTCCTACATTGACTCCTGTGGTGTTGCTTGTGTCGGTAATCGCTTACCATCAGGCGACCCGTCTGCTCGTTTGCCACCTATTACTATAAAAAAAACCTAGGTGTAAAAAACCTAACCTAACCACTGATCTGTCGTTACGGAACTTTGATGAAAACAGCGGTGGTAGGCCCCGATCGCCTGTAGGGTAGAGTCACAAACACTATCTCTGCTTGCTGCCGCAGAGACGGAGGATCAGTTTCAGATGTGGATTTCATTGTGAGACAGAGGAATCTCATCATATCAGCCCAAAAACGCCCACTGCTTGACATAGGCCTACCTCAAAGCTGGAGCCAGACACAAGGACCGATCCTGAGCCATACGCATCCATCCGCCACCCACATCCATCCGCTACCCACGGCCGATCGTCAGTCCATCTTGCGGGCGGCCTACCTACTGCCTACTACTACGACGTCCGGTGCGAGGCCGCCACTCCTCAACCTTTCTGCTCCAATGGCGACAGGTTCTTCTGACTATGTGCCCTGACCACTGCCACTTCAGCTTTACTATTCGGAACTATGTCGGTGACTTTGATTCGCATGCGGATCGGGATCGACCACTCGAATCTACGACTCTTCAATTTCAAACCGCTTTCATTGAAATTTGACTAAATATGATCCAGGCATGTTTTCGTATTTTGCAATTTATATCCACCTGTGTAAATGTTCACGAAGCTTCAAGTAGATTTTAGCTTCATTAGCACCAATTAGTTACTGCGAGTCTTTAAACTCTCTTACCTTTTTATTTAAGTATCATCATCATCAGACCCTTATGCTTTCCCACTGCTGGGCACGGGCCTCTTCTCACTATGAGAAGGGAAAGGCCATAGTCCACCACGCTGGCCCAGTGCGGGTTGGCAGACTAAGTATAATTATGTTTGTATAAATAATTTACGTAAATGTATGAATTAAATTTTCATTTGAGTGACTCCTTAACTGTCTAAATATCTTTAAAGAATGAGCCGGGATTGTACTGAATAAGTATACGCAATCAATGGTGTTGAGATGTACACACTTCTTAATTTGTCTATATAAAATTGTCCCGTTACTGACTGACTGACAGACAATGCACAGATAATGGGCGCAAGTAGCTTATATTTGGCATGACTGGCTGAGAAGTGATTTCCTAAAATTCTCACGGCTATGTGTGGGCATTTTCTAGTAATGAAACAGATATTTTATTAAAATTTATAAAAGGAAATGAAACAGATCCTGTTTTTACTTCCAGTGTTTATTGTAAATGTTTACTATTGTATAGTCATCGCCTTACAGTTTATCAATGTTTATCATCATGATTTTTAACATTGGTGGGTAGTTAGAGTACACACATATTATTTTGGTCCCAGTTTTGAATTTAAAAAAATAAATAACTAATACAGTTTAATTAAATTTAATGAATAAAATTAACAGTTAATACCAAGTACCTGCCAGTAAAGTGTTATCTCCAATAAAACACAACAGAAGTATATTATTTCACAAACACTAGCACAATGGACACGCCCTCATCTATGCTCAATATCCAGCAATACTTTGAGGAAAGGATGGCAAAATTTGAAGCAGATCTGCAAAAGAAATCTTCCTCAAGTACAGGTGGCCTACAGGAGGAGTTTAAGGCTTTTAAAGACTTCATACTAACAGCTATGAAGTCTTTCTCCCAACAGTTGCAAGCTCTTGCTCAGCAGGTGGACAATACCGAGATGCGCAGTCGTCGGAGGATTCTTCTTCTACATGGAGTCGAAGAGCAGAGGAATGAGGAGACAGCTCAGGTGGTTGCAAACATCATCAAGCAGCGCCTTCAGGTTGATTCCTTCACTGTAGCGGATATCAAGCGATGCCACAGGATGGGCCGACAGCAATCCAGTAAGAAACCCAGGCCCATACTCTTCAAACTTCATAGTGTTTCGTTGCGAGACACCATCTGGTTTGCAAAGACCAAACTTAAGGGAGCCGGCATAACAGTGTCAGAGTTTCTGACTCGTTCACGTCACACAATGTTCATGGCAGCGCGTGAGAGGTTTGGCGTGGCAAAGTGTTGGACCAGGGAGGGCTCCGTCTACGTTCTTGGCGCTGATGGACAACGACACCGGATTCTTGGCATGGGAGATCTCGACAACATCAAATGTTTAGACTCCGAGAAACCTGCTACGAAGATGCAAGCAGCGAAGTCGAGACGGACTGCAGCAGCACCAAAGAAATAGGTTTAGAATTACATATTTACATATTTGCAGGCTTAGGTGAATTGCCTTACTTTTCTTTTCTACTACCTTCTTCATTCCTATTATCATTTTAAAACTGTTTCTAACTTTCAGACATTTTTTTTTTTCACTATGACATCTGTCACTGACGTCACTGTCAAACCTACCTCTCAAATATTTCGAACAATCTGAATACGTGGCTTTTAATCTTTCTTCTTATTTCCGAACTTTATTATTTTGTTTCATAAATTATGTTAAATTACATTTACTTTATTCCTGTTTGTGTAAAATGTTAATTCACCTGGTCTGCACGTTTGTTTTACTTTGTATGTTTATTTACTTCCTAGTTTTATTTATGCTGTCGTAAATTTAGTGTTTTGATCATTTTTCTCAACACTTTTATTTCTTCTTCCCAAGACACGCAACTGGCGGGTGGGCTTGAAGATCGTGGTTTATTATTTATTTTTTGTTTTATTCTATTTTTTTGTGTTTTTATTATATATATTATATATTATTTTAATATTACGTATTTATGTGTAGTTGCACTAGCGATGATGAAAGTTTTGTTAGCGCTTCTAGCCTGAATGATAGTTTCACTAGCTTGCCCTCTCTCACAGAAACTCTGCAGGCTCAGTTTTCTGACGTGCCAAAGAACTTCAATGTAGTCCATATAAATGCTCAAAGTATTCCAGCTCATTTCTCCGATATGCTGACAACTTTTGACTGTAAGAACATACACGCTATTCTTATTTCGGAGTCGTGGCTTAAACCATGCCTTCCATCTATCTCCTACTCTCTACCTGGTTTCCACCTAATCAGGAATGATCGGGCGGATCGTGCTGGTGGCGGTGTTGCTATATATCTTCGTGAACAAATACCTTTTCGTGTAATAAGCATCTCAGCACAGCCACCGCCATCAGACGCCGGCGAGCATCTCTTTTTAGAAGTGGAACTAAACCATTCTAAAGTCCTTCTAGGTGTCTATTACTCTCCTTCTTCACGCATAAATTTCTTTTCATCTTTCGACCAACTTCTTGAATCCTTAATCCCTTCTTACAGTCACACAATCATAATGGGAGATTTTAATACCTGTATGTTAAAACAGGACACACGCTCGTCTTCTCTTAAACGCGTTCTAGAATCTAATAATTTAACTCTTCTTCCTCTTAGTGCTACGCATCACTTTCCAAATTCTGTTCCTTCTCTTCTCGACCTCATCTTTGTTTCTTCCCCTAGTCTAGTTTGCAGGCACGGCCAATGCTCTGCTGATGCTTTCTCCTATCATGACTTGCTCTATCTTTCTTTTAGAATACGTACCCCTAAAGCAAAAGCGAGAGTTATTATGCAGCGCAATTTCAGTGACATGGATCGTTCGCTACTCTGCGAAGACGCCCGCAAAATTGATTGGTCTCCTTTGCTTAACTCAGACTGTGTGGACGATAAACTGCAGATATTTACAGATAACATAATACAGCTCTATGATAAACATGCTCCAATACGGCCTATAAAGTTGAAACACTTACCAGCGCCTTGGCTGACACAAGATATTAAAAACTTATTGTCCAAAAAAGCTGCGGCCAAAGCGAGATACAAGCGACGACCAACTTCCATAAACTTGGAGAAATATGTTAATGTAAGAAATCTTTGCAACAAGGTGTGTAGGAAAGCACAACGCCAACATATCCATATCTCTGTTCAAAACGGAGATCCGGCTAAAGTCTGGAAATTTCTTAAAAAACTGGGAGTTGGCAAGTCACGTGATGAAGTCCTCCTCAAAGACATAGATATAAATTCTTTAAACGTACATTTCACAGCTTCGTCCAATTTTGACGGGACCACTAAAACAAACACTTTACTAGATCTTTCAAAAATCTCAGCTCCCAAATATTCTCCTTTTGTTTTCGAGCAATTTACTTGTTGTGATGTTCAAAAGAGCATAACATCAATCTCATCCAATGCTGTTGGTAGTGACTGTATCAGTCGAAACATGATTCTCCCTATCCTTGATGAAATCCTTTCTATCCTGTGCCATATTCTAAATCATTCTATAACTACCGGTATCTTTCCCTCAGCGTGGAAAGATGCGCAAATAATTCCTCTCCCAAAAAATCCGAAGCCATCTTCCTTCTCTGATTACCGCCCTATATCTATATTGCCATTCCTATCCAAAGTTCTTGAGCGTCTGATACATAAACAACTTTCCACATTCCTCACTAAGAACGCTCTCCTAAATCCCTTCCAATCAGGTTTTCGTCCTGGACATAGTACTGCCACAGCACTGGTACATATTACCGATGAGATTAGACTGGGTATGGATAGTGGAAAGCTCACGCTACTTTCTCTACTTGATTTTAGCAATGCTTTCAACACAGTGGATTTCCACATCCTGCTTGGCATACTCCGCTCTATTAACATATCTCCAACAGTGATTGACTGGTTTCATAGTTACCTGTTTGGGCGGCGACAGCGTATACGCGTTGAGGAATCGTACTCTTCTTGGTGTAATACGACTGCCGGTGTTCCGCAGGGTGGCGTTTTATCTCCGTTACTTTTCGCAATTTTTATAAATTCTATCTCTCAACAGTTAATTTCGTCCTACCACCTTTACGCAGATGACTTACAAATTTACTCGCAGGCACCACTAGAATCGGTAGCAGATGTATTTTCTGCTATAAACTCGGACTTAGCACAAATCTGTGAGTGGAGTAAAAAGTATGGGCTCAAGATTAATCCATCTAAAACGCAAATGATTCTTATCGGTAGTCCCAGAATGATCTCTAAGTTAAATTGGTCAACGCTACCTGAGATTAAATTCGACGGCAATGTATTAGCTCTTACTGATCATGTGAAAAGCTTGGGGTTATGCATGGATAAAACTTTAACCTGGGGGTATCAAATGCAGGAGACTAGTCGAAAACTATTCGCGTCAGCAGGCTCGTTGCGTAGGCTACGGAATTTTCTCCCAACGGCCACTAAAATTGCGCTGGCACAGTCATTACTTCTCCCAGTACTCGATTATGCTGATGTCAGCTATCTTGACCTTACTGAGGAGCAACTTGATAAACTTGAGCGTCTCCAAAACTTTTGTATTAGATTCATATTTGGATTACGTAAATATGATCACGTATCAGAATTTCGTAGCAAACTCAAGTGGCTCCCAATTCGTCTTCGCAGGAATACTCATATTCTTACATTACTGTATAATATCCTATTCAACCCGGACACCCCTTCGTATCTCAAAGAACGTTTTAAGTTCCTTCATGACACACATGCAAAGTTTCTGAGGTCGTCTAAGGATCTGAGGCTGCAGATGCCAACACATTCCACAAATTTCTATGACAAGTCCTTTACTGTGCAAGCAGTACGCTTGTGGAATGCGTTGCCGATAGAAATTAGGCAAGCAAACTCGCTTGGCATATTCAGAAACGCCTTAAAACGGCATTACTTGGCTATGTGACTGAAGTTTCATATTCTATTTAGTTCGATGTAACTACGTATTTTGTATGGCTATATGTATATTACATGTATTATGTATTTATATATTTGTGTATTTATTGATTTATGTATTTATGTTTTTATGTATTTATGTATTGATGTATTTATGTACTTGTGTATCTATACATCTATCCTTACTTAATTTTATGACTACACCACTGTTTTTCTTTCTCTGATCTTTTCCAGTCCATCCCAAGGTTGCCTGGAAGAAATTGCTTTCAGCGATAAGGCCGCCTATTGTACATACCTATATTGAATTGTATCATGTTTTGTAGCATTTGTATCGTATCTGGTGTACAATAAAGAATTTTCTATCTATCTATCTATCATCAATTAAATTCTAGGAAAATATTTTTTTTCATAGACTCACGCCTGTATCCCCGAAGGGGTAGTCAGAGGTGTAATATTAGGTATACCCACATTTTGCAATGAATTTTTTGGTCCCACGTAATAGGGGGCGAGCCTATTGCCGTACCGGACACATAACCAGACTCCGTGCTGCTACTGAGAATTTCCTAACGGAAAAACCCATTATCACTGAACATTGAACAAATAATTTACAATGGCATAAATGTAAAAGAGAAATATATTTTAAAGTGAACAATTTCGTGTAAAATTTTATCATACATGTTATTCGACAGTTTAAATGCGCTTATATTTATAAATTGTGCATAGGGTTCCCACCAAGAACTTAGGGTCCCAAGTAGAGATGGGCGCCGGATAAATTCTCGGAAGATAAAAACCCGAGTATTTATCGGAAATGGATAAATACTCGTTTTTACCCGTTTTTATCGGATATTTACTCAAAATGATGGATATTTATATTTTATTGCGAATCAGTTGGTTATTTTTATAAATTTAATGACTAGTATTAGTATTATTTGTTGTCAGAATAGGTAGGTACATTTTGAGCTGATATCAAGACGAAGCAACGTGTTTTTCACTGCAACCTATCCCAGGCTCCTTTTTTTATAGTAATAGGCGGCAAACGAGCAGATGGATTGCCTGATGGTAAGCAATTACCGTCGCCCATGGACACAAGCAACACCAAAGGAGTCACAGGTGCGTTGCCGCCCCTTGGGGCTGGGAAAAGAGATGGGATGAGGAAGAAGGAATAGGGGATAGGGCCTCCGGCACTGTCCTTTTGTCCTGTTCTTTTGTTTTGCTTATCTCGCCCTCCACCCGGCACCTCCGCACCGCATAGGGTCCGTTACCAGTATATATTATGTATAATCTTTGATCGCTATGTCCTGTACAGACAGATACTGATGAAGAATCCGTGGATTTGAGAGAATCGAGAAATGAGTTCCAGTTTGTAAATTGCTTTTCTACCATGAATGAACAAGCGTCTAATATGATTATAGTGATTGATTCTTAAAATATTTACGATTGTAGTAAACCAAATTCTCATATTGACAGTAATTGAGAAAATATTCGTAAGTGTAGTAAAGTTAATAAATATCTGGGGGCACGGCAGTCGAGCAAAAAAGCGGCACGGTGACCGGACCATCCTTTTCTCGAAGCAATTCAGGCCATTTTCGACCCCCTATAACTTCGTTGTGGATAAACCAAGAAGCCTAATTTTTAGTAATCATGAAGGCATTGTATAAACATCGAAAATTGCAAATTTCATTCAAATTGAACCAGTAGTTTAAGAATGATAACGAGTCCAAATTCTTAATTTTGTCACTCACTGACCGATCATCAAAGTCTAAGGCACTTCTAGCAGACATAGAAGCTTCAAGTTTAGAATACGATTAGAGTTTAGTATATGAATCAAGGACAAATTAAAATATTTTTCAATTTATGTCCTGTTTTCGAGATACGTTAACTGCATAAATAACTTTGTAATCCTATACAAATATAAAGGATTACTAAATTACATTTGCAGTTAGAGCTTTAAATAAGAAAATTCGTTGTTGGTGTAGAAGAAGAAGAAGGTCGGCAAGGACAAAAGTAAGACAACAAAATGTCTCGCGACCGTAAAAAATTGTGAGATCCATGTCTTCTTATTTATTACAATGATTCAAGTAACTAAATGTGTGCATTTATGCTATGTACAAATTAATAATTTTATTTAACTTTGACAGTGGCTGAAATATTCATGATTGAGTATTACAGGCTTTTTGCTATTATTAAAGTGATTAATAAAGCTCGGTACAAATCTGTATTTTCAGATTTTCATTTATTTCTATTCTTTTGCTCTTAAAATATCAAAATTTACGTAAATAGCGTAACTAAAACTGAAATTGTATTTATCCGCTATTTTGGATAAATACTCAAGTAAAAATGGATATTTATGAGTATTTATCCATTTTGAGTATTTATCCGGATAAAATCCCAACACTAGTCCCAAGCCAATCTCACCAGCAAGTGGTGCACCTGCCGATCAACGGACGAGGCTCTGGCAAACAAAATATCCCGATAAGCGGCAATAGGCTCGCCACCTATTACGTGGGATCAAAACACTGGCGAAAAGTGGGCGTTTAATATGCCTCTGCCTACCCCTTCGGGGAAACAGGCGTGAGTCTATGTATGTATGTATGTATATTTATAAATGTTAAAAAGTGCATGCGTTTTCTAAATACGGTTGTAGACACAGACGCGGATAACATTGTTGACATAATTCTATGCATCGCTAGTCTATACAAGCAAGTGCACAGGGTTTCTAACTTGAATCATATTTTGTATCAACGTGAACGCTAATGTACTTTAGTCAAGTGAGATAGCACAAATGAGATGACGAGATGCATGGTTATGTAAACGGTAGTTGTATTATTTAAGGACTCGCAGAGGCCTTTACTTGGCATCTAAGATTGCAGAAAAAAAACTAAATTGCTATAAGTGATAAGGCGACCGATTGTAGGTACTACATTTTATTGTTCTTCTCTTATCTTAGTATCATTACCATGCATATGATATACAAAAACATCAAAGTATGACATATCACTTAGATGTTCTAAATATTTATATGTAATATATTTTACTTTAAGTGACACAATGATATAAGACATATATTTAGAACATCTTAAACGATAGATAACTACGTACAAAATAATATTTGTTATTACATAAGCAGCATATGAGGCAATAACGCTTGAAAAAAAAATATGAAAAATCTCTTTTACGAGTTCAAAAGTCACGAATATGGCGCCCGACTTAGGAACTCTTCACAATCAATAGGCTGAAAGCTGACGAAATTGGAAATGTATAAAATATTACTGGAGTCATGCCGCCCAAAAAACTTTCGTTGACTTCACAAGAGACGATTTCACTTTTATTTTGGAAGTTTTTTGCTTTGAAGTCTTGAAATTTAATGAAATTGCCATAATGCTATATTTCTTGGTAGTAGATAGAATCATTTGCATTCATAGTTTAATAGGTCTGAAGAGATTTATTAGATAGATTTCATAAATACAGGGAGTTTGGGAGCGGCCAGCTGTAAATGTACTGCTAAGATTATTATGAAAGCGTCTCGCTACAAATGCAAAATGAGACGACGTTAAACGTATTGAAAATCGTAACTATTATGTATTTATGTAGCAACTATATCATCATTTTTGTACCTTAATGTTAGAGTGTGTCGTATCTTGTCTTCTAATCTTACACAACTTGCAGTATCTAGGAGCATCTATGCGAGTACACTGTAGTAAAATATTTCATCAGCCCATGAGCTCCGTTCACGATGTGTATTATTCGGGCGAGGGATATTTCACCAGTCGTTTAGTCCTGTTACGTCAAACAGTTGCGGGTCCTGCAGGCTCCACATATATCGGATAGCAGACATTCAAGAGCCTCGTACGCCCAGGTTACTTGCTACACCAAATATTAGAATCATGGAAACGGCACGCAAAAAATTCACCTCGAGGAAATTGAAATATAATTAATTTTGACTCAAAAATGTTTATTTTATGGTTGATTGAATCAGGCGTTACTTGGCGGAACCGCATTGTAACCTAATGGAAGGAAAGAGGAACCCACCACGCACCCTCGGATTGTCCACCCCAACTATTGCAATAGAAAAATGTTGACAATACCGAACTCCTCTAAAGACAAAGGATAAGGGATATATGGAATAATGCGGAAATGGGTTCCAGGAAAATACCTGACGTGCAGTATCCCGCTCTGTGCGCCAACAATGCTTCGACACGTGTTTCGCCTCTCCACGTGGCATCCTCAGGACCGATGGGCAGCGACTGAGCGCTCCTCCGTCGTTCGACTGGTGTGCGTCATTATCACGATATGCGAACAAATTCTGCAGACGGGACCCGTTGAAGTTAGTTTGTTCGTTTAGTAATGTATTTTTGTCTCGTTTTAATATCTCTGATTGTTCCAATACGCACATTCGGAAACCTTTTTGGCACGTGTGTATGAGGTCAAAAGAATGTCCGCTATTTAAACTGTGACCCGTGTGGAGTACATGCTCTGCAAAATGCGACTTTTCAGGCTGGTTCTTTCTATATGCCGCTAAGTGTTCTTTATATCGCAGCTCAAAACTTCTACCTGTTTGTCGTATGTACTTATTTTGGCATTGGTCGCACGAGAAACAGTAAATACCGGACTTTTTGTTTTTACATACTTTATCTTTACCAATACACAGAAATATTAGCGTCTTCCGTTTTTTCACAGTATACGCGTCATACGTTTAGTTATGCTGCCAAAATAGGTAAGCACAGCAGTGTTCTTCACGGGATCTTTTATGGACGGATATAAAAGCGACTAGGCCAAACTAGGTATGTTGTTTCCCTCGAATCAACTTATCAATTAAAGGTTTACAATACCCATTCACTTGAGATAATGATAAATAGTATTTATTTCTTTGCTACATGATTCCTATACTCAGTGGCACATTTAATAATCTATGAATCATACTATGGAATGCTGCTAATTTGTGGTGTGATGGATGACAGGACGAAGCTGGTATTGTAATATTTGTATATTTCAGTTTGCGAAAAATTTCAAACGAGTGAGAGGTACCCTCCCTTTTGATAGTCAAATCTAAGAAGTTGATTGAGTTGTTTTGTTCCATTTCTAATTTAAACTTATCTTGGGTGTATACAATTAATTCTTGTAAGGAAACAGTGAAGCTGACGCTCGGTGCCCTTCCAAGTTTGCAAAATATCGTAAAATATATTATATTATTAATTATAATATAATATATTTTGTTCTCTCACCAAATGTTCGAGTTCGTAGTTATTCATGAATATATCTGCCAACAATGGACTAAGCGGTGAACCCATAGCCAAACCTTCTTTCTGTAAGTAGTACTTGCTGTCGAATTGAAAATAATTCTGTCTACTGCATCACTCGGTTAACTTTAAAATGTCCTTAATCTGTCCCGGATGAAGTTTATTTCTTTCCAACATACTTCTAATTATAATGAGGCATTCTTTATAAGGCACGTTAGTGAATAAGCTTTCTACATCCAAAGTCGCCAGTTTTCTGTTGTTAGGTAGACATATGTGGTTAATATTGCTAATTAAATCGTAACTGTTTTTCAGGCTGTATTTTGTGGCGAATAACGTCTTCTCTTTAATTAAGCCATTTAAATATTTTGCTAACTTATATGCAGGAGGGTTGATATATGAAACCACTGGACGAATGGGCACCTATCCTCTCTTTTTATCTATCTGAATGGTTTTTGCTAGGTATCGTAGGATTTGCTTTCGAAGACGGCATTCAGGGATTGAGAAAATGAACAAGGTTATACATATATATTAATATATTCTTCCGCTTTTTATGTATATAATATCATGCGAGTATTACTATAGTTAGTATGTATATAATAACAATATATAAGTATGTTTATCAGTTGTTGGGATGTTGTCTACAGGCTCTGCTTAGTTAGAAATCCTTTGGTATACATACTATTATTTTCAATTGTCCGTATTTATGCAAAAAGGAACCACACGACAAATTTCGATTTTTGCTTTTTTTGAAGAATACTAATTAAAAAGTGGTTTATTTTCTTATTAAAAAAAGATCAAGAAACAAGTTTTACAAATAGCAGAAAGGAACCAACAGCAAAACACACATTATATATATTGCAAAACCGAACCACAGCACCATGGGACTCGATTGTTCAAACAAATAAACCATATTAATTCCATGTCATTTTATACAAAACAGATCCACAGACACTTGGTACCATCATTGTCTTGCCCTGGTCCCAATTTATTTGGGGTCGGCGCAGTATGTCCTTCGCTTCCATACTTCTCTGTCACCAGTCATCCAATCGCTTACCCCTTTCTCTTTCATATCCATCCTCACACAGTCCATCCATCTCTTCCTTGGCCGTCCTCTCCCTTTTCGTCCTTCTACATGCATATCCATCACTTTTTTACCTACATACATCTCATCTCTCCTTGGTACCATTATACATTAAAAAATTTCTATTATTAACAAATATTATAATACACAAAATGGAACCAAATTTCTGTGGTACCGTTCTGCGTAAAATAAATTCCTAATTTAATGACTAATATTTTTTTTTGCAAAATGGAACCACAAGCATTAGGTTCTACCATGTATAAATAAATATTGTAAACAGCAGAACCACAAGTGTGTGATTTCATTCTACTGCAGAAGACTTAAACTTCAAGTTCGAAATCTCGCTGAAATTGAGAGCTTCTACCAAAACCTGTACGCATCACGGAAGTCTAAACTCTTGAAACCAGCCAATGATGACTATAGAGCCCAACTCCCGCGCCAATACATGGAGGACATCCCTGATGTCAACCAAGGCGAGGTAAGAGAGGGTCTCGAGCAACTTAAGAACAACAAGTCTCCATAGGACGACGGAATCATCACAGAGCTCTTATAGCAGGAAGACTGTAGTCCTGAAAGAGCTGGCGAGCCTCTTTAATCCCGTTATCCATCAGGGCCTTACAGCTCAGGCGTGAAGCGGGACTGTGGTTATTCTGTTCTTCTAAAAAGGTGACAAAACCTCGCTGAAAAAATATAGACCTATTTCACTCTTCAACCACCTCTACAAGTTGTTCTCGAGAGTGCTAACAAACAGCCTCGCCAGAAAACTCGACGATTAGCAGCCACATAACTAGACTACATCCATACTGTTTCTCAGATTATACAGAAGACCAATGAGTACAATAAGCCGCTATATATAGCTTTCGTGGACTACGAGAAAGCCTTCGACTCCAACGAAACCTGGGTGGTTCTGGATGCTCTGCAGCGGTCTCGTATCGATCGGCGCTACATTGAGGCGTTGACATGTTTGTATGATATCGCCACTAAGACCACCCAACTCTAGCCTCGTCGACGCGATTGCGACGAGGTGTGGGGCAGAGAGACGTAATATTTTATTCAGCTCTTCACCAACGTACTCAAAGACATGTTTAAGATGCTGGACTGACTTGGACTGGGCATAAACATTAACGGCGAGTACATCTCACGCCTTCGGATTGCTGACGATGTCGCCATCGTTGCGGAGTCCCTGGAAGAGTTGAGTGGGATGCTCCACAGTCTTAACGGAGCCTCTCGATGTGAACTTGTCTCGGCATGAACTGAACAAAACCAAGATTATGTTAGATGCACACATCATGACTGGATCGGTTTATGTCCGCGGACGGATGCTTGAAGTTGTTCAAGAGTATGTCTACCGTGAGCAACAGCTTGTTATCTAGCTTCGTAGCCATAACTTCGAGATAGAAATCGATCGCAGTGTCCAGTGGGGTTAGGGAACGTTTGGCAAACTACGTCAAGTTTTCTCTTCGCCCACATGCCCACCACAATGCCTGAAGACCAAAGTCAACAACCAATGCGACCTACCTGTAATGATGTTTGGTGCCAAGACGTGGACACTCACAGTGGGACTAATCCACAACGGAACGGGCTATGCTTGTGCTGTGTGTGTTGGCTATGCGTTTCTTTGAAGGATAAAATCCGCAACGAAGTTTTCCGATAAAGAACCAGAATTACCGACATAGCTCACAGAATATGTAAGCTTATGAGGCAGTGGTCTGGTCATATCTGCAGAAGTACTGATGGCCGACAGACCAAGCTTGTTCTAGAGCGAAGACCACGACTCGGTAAGCGTAAGGTAGGGCGGCCCCCGGTTAGGTGGACTAACGACCTGAAATCGAGGCTGGGACGGAATGGATGCGAAAGGCTAGGAACCATGTCCTGTGGCGCGTGTTGGGATAGGCCTATGTCCAGCAGTGGATTGCTATATCAAAGGTTTATTCCGATAATACTTAGTTTCATGTGTATCGGTAAATCCATGGCTATACCGATATACATGAAACTAAGTATAAGTACTAAGTAAAAAGAACCATAACCCATGGGTTGTGGTTCTTTCTTGCGTATGAGGAAAGCTATTAGTTAGTAGACATTAAAAGGAACCACATGCACATTTTCTTAATTATCTAGAAAAATTAAGAGTATCCAGAGAAAATTTATATACACATACTTAAATGAGTAATTTATCAATACATTTATATAAAATACATGTAATATTTTACTTAATCTCACAGAGCTGCAAATGTTTTTGTAAATCCATTGATATCTCAGAAGTACGTTTTTGCTGGGTGGTTCCTTTTTGCATAAATACGGACAATTATTGGGCATGGTTCATGTCTATTTTTCAACAAGTATCGGTAGCGCTCATAGCGAGACTTAGCTTGTCGTTCGTAACAGATCGGCAAAGTTAAGCAACGCTTGCACAGGTCGCCACTTGGATGGGTGACCAAGTGTGGCATTTACATCTGAGCGCTACCGTGCTTCGGAGGGCACGTAAAGCTGTCGGTCCCGGTTCTTTTCTTAGGATAAGAGTCGTTAGGCCACGTCGGAGGCCTTAGGGCGGTCTGAAAAACTCCGACATGAGAGTTGGCCACACACTCACACGAAAAACAAAAAAAACAAACAAACAACAAGTAAAATTTAAAAAGCAGCGATAGCCGAGTGGAGAGACCGACAGACTGCTATGCAGAGGGTCTCGAGTTCGAATCCACGGCACGCATCAATGTCTTTTCGGAGTTAAGTGCGTATTAAATTGTTAATTATCGTTTGCTTATCGGTGCAGGAAAACATTGTGAGGAAACCTGCATGTCTGAGAGTTCTCCATGACGTTCTCGAAAGACATGTGAAGTCTCCCAACCCGCACTTGCTCGCCAAGTGCGGGTTGCGTGGTGGACTATGGCTTTACCCTTCTCATAAGTGAGAAGAGGCCCGTGCCCAGCACTGGGACAGTAAAAAGGGCTGATGATGATCATTTAATAGTAAATTTATTAATAGTATCTATGTAAAATACTAACACTTTCTTGCCAGTACTACTGTGGTACTACTCACGTAATTGAAAACACTGTTACTGAGTTTACACTTGTTTTAGTTCTTTACAATTATAAGATGCCGGGCGCTACTAGCGGAAATTTACGGTTTGTCTGTACCATGTATCGTTAGAAGATACGATAGATAAGAGAGCATTCTTTAAAAATTAAAACTAAAAACAGTAAGTTACATGCTTGTGTTTGTACTTTTCTTCGTGTGTCTGTGTGATCAACTCTGGTGTCCGACATTAAGTATAGAACTCCTGATGACCTATGAGTTCAGACATCAGAGTTTTGATTATTTATAGTTGATTGAATCAGGCGTTACTTGGCGGAACTCCATTGTAATCTAATGGAAGGAAGGAGGAACCCACCACGCACCCTCGGATTGACCACCCCAACTATTGCAATAGAAAATGGTTGACAATACCGAACTCCTCTAAAAAGATAAGGGATATAGGAATGCTATGGGTTCCAGGAAGATACATGACTTGCAGTATCCCGCTGTATGCGCCGACTATTGTTCGACACGTGTTTCGCCTCTGCACGAGGCATCCTCAGGAGCGATGGGCAACGACTCACTACGGAATTTAATATTCGATCTATAGATAGATCTGTATATTTTAGATTCGTTTTTGACATAACCTCCATACAAAATATGTCAAACACGAGTATCGAATCTCAAAATCCATGTATGGATCGAATATTCAAAATGGCCGTTAGTCGTTTCCCATCGCTTCTGGGGAGAGGAGTTCGGTATTGTCAACCTTTTTCTAATGCAATAGTTGGGGTGGTCAATCCGAGGTTGCGTGGTGGGTTCCTCTTTCCTTACATTAGGTTTTGACTATTTGTACGTTTTTAAAAAATACCTATTTAGACCTACTGTCAACTAGCATATTTTGTTTTTGTTTTAAGCGTAATTGGTAATAGGCCTCTACAATTGTCTTAATATATAAAATCCTTGCGTTACTGACTGACTGACAGACACGCTACAGCCGAAACTATTGGGCGCAGGAAGCTGAAATTTGGCATGTATGTTCCTTGAGGACCGTAGAGGTGCACTAAGAAGGGATTTCCCGAAATTCCCACGGGATCGGCCAAAACGGGGAAATTTAAAAAAAAAGCAGGTGTAGCTGCTGGCGTCCTCTAGTAGTTAATAAAAATGTAATAAAATAGACACGAACAATTTTATTTTCAACACTTTTAAAATTATCTGTAATATAAATGTATTGTGAACAGTCAAGGATGAAAATACGGGTGATCAAATAGTGTCATCGGCGTCAAGTACTGTTGAAACCACGAGGTACTAAACAATAACTTCAAGCTTGTTCTCATCGCTCTCTTATTTTCTTGTGCCGTTGTCTTTGCTGATTAGGGCACGTGCCACCGTGCTCAGCATTACTGTCTTACAAAAGATGACAGCGGCGCTGTAGGCTAGAGGCAGGCTTCAGGCCCCTAGTGAGATCGCATCCGATCCGTATGACCCGACCAAAATACTTACAAAGTGCTGCGGCCAGCATCACACTTGCCGAAAAGTGCTGGTTTCTAATTGGCACAAAGTCAAAAAAAATCAAAGTCGAAACCATTTATTCATCTAGGTCACAAGGTGACGCTTATGAACGTCAATACTCGTACTACGTATACTACGTAAGTACTCCAGGTTAGCAAGTGAAGCGGTTAACATGGAATAACTATAAAAATTTCAACTTGGATGATGAAGTCAGATTATTGATAACTTGGCATTCATTCATATTGGTGAATGAATGCCAAGTCATCAATAATCTGACACTTATTGAAGTGTTAACACAACCGCTGTGACAGAGCTCACCAGTTTGTTCACGTCATTAGTGTAGAGTGTTAAAGCACCAGTCCCCAGAGTGTATTTTTGCTCTGTTATCAATGACCAAAGTTTCAGAACCACGTACGAGAATCAGAAAAATGCACAAGTTCATGAATTCTCGTGTAAGTGAGAGAGGAAGATTACTCTTCACTGGGCTTTTCACGGCTTTATTATTAGTCCACGAATTTTTCTGTCCATGCTGCAATTTTTTTGCTGAGTTTTGTCGAAAAGGGTTACCAGAGTAACAAAAAAGACACTATAAACAGACTTAAATGGTGTCTGAACGGTTTAGATTGGAGATTAGATCCATTAGGTGCCGTTGTTTTCGAGATAGGTACTGAAAATAATGCAAGTGATGCCGTGTGAAGCAGTTGAGAACAGAAACATGTAATGATTCAATTATCGGCAATATTTTGTTGGAATTTCTATGGCGCAGGCCGTAAATCGAATTGGCCAGACTAATTTGACGATACCCATAAAAAGTAACATAAAACACACTTTGGCAGACGCTACATTAGTTTGCGTAGCTCAAAAGAGTCGTTCCGTCTGTCCGGCTTTCGCAGTAGAAAGATGGTTGGTGTACGTGTCCAGCATTCCTACCACACTGTCCGATTGTAACCTTTAACGGTTTTAAATCAGCTTATATTCTCGACGAGTGTGACTTGAAACATAACTGTGCGAGAACGATATGAATTTCATGGGCAGGCAATTTTTCTCTAACTTAATTTAATGTCCGATTGGGTTGTGCTCCGTGAGTTTCATGACGGGCTGCTTACAAAAGTTTACTTGGATTGTTTTTATTTTAAAATGAATCTAACTTGATATAAATAAATTTTGTTCGTTTGAAAGCACATAACTCAAGATTTGCTGTAATGACAGCTCTTTTATAGTTAAATAGTATAGATAACGCTATAAATAATGCGAAATTAACTAACACTGCCATTGTTCGCGATTCTGTTGACCCGCAGTTTTACAAGTCGCTTGCAGTTTTGTATAACTTGCACAACACGCTAATATACATACATACATAGACTCACGCCTGTTTCCCGGAAGGGTAGGCAGAGACTACGGAACGCCATTTGCAACGATCCTGACATATCTCTCTTGCTTCATTCACTCCCATCAGATTCCTCATGCATGCTCTTCTATTCAGGGTGCTTCTAACCTGTCCTGTTTTTCGGATGTCTCCAATCTGGTCAGAGAACGTCTGCCTAGGTCTTCCCCTTCGTCCTGTCCCTTCCACACTTGCCTTATATATCTGTTTGGTCAGTCTGTCGTCATCCAAACCAAACCATCTTAGCATACCTTTCTCGATGCTTGTCACTACATCTTCTTTTACCCCACAACACTCTCTTATCACACAATTCTTTACTCTGAAGAAACACCACACATACTTCGCAGTGCTCTCATTTCTACAGCATTTATTCTACTTTCATGACTCTTCTGCCATACCCAACTATCACTACCACACATAAGAGTAGGTACTAACACCCCTATATGGACAGCCAAACGTGCCTTTTTGGACACGTTTTGGCTATTCATAAAAGCCTTCAGAGCTCCATTCACTCTATTACCTGCATTAACTCTTCTTTCAATATCTTCTACATTCTTACCATCTCTTGTAAACAGCGTACCTAAATATACAAACTCATTCACTTGCTCCACTCGCAGTCCACCGATCATAACATTACAAGCCGTAACGCATTCCTCTTTTTCAAAAACCATAACTTTTGTTTTACTTACATTCACTTTCATTCCTTTCATCTCTAACGCACCATGCATGATTGTTACCATCTCCTGCAAGTATAACCTGATCATCAGCATAAAGGAGGCATTTGACAAGTAACTCATTCATCCTTAATCCACAGTCACTATTTTTCAAACCTTGCAAACAACTGTCCATGAAGAGATTGAACAGCCACGGCAACGCTACACATCCCTGTCTAACACCTGTCTCGATAGTAAACCAATCCGTGTACGACCCATTTATCCTCACACAAGCTCTAAAATCTTCATAAAGGGATTTCAGAGCTCGTATGAGGCTGCTGTAACACGCTAATAAATTGTATCAAATAAACGATCAATGATTATTCTTATGTACCTAATAATTTGTAACTAAGTTTTATGTATTGTAACGTAATACTGCACGTATTGCCTTATAATATCTCGCAGGCGCTTAACGCCAGCTTAGCCGCAGAGCGTTCGCAATATTACCAAATATGGTAATGTTCAGAGCCACAGTCAATCAGTGACTCATAGGCCTATACCTATATAAGATGGGTGTGCGATCTAAATCGGTCACTTTCCCTAGAGGTCGGAACGCTGCCGCTACACCTCGTCATTATTCTACATACTACTCAATATCTACTGTCCCACTGGGGGTCCTACGGGCCAAGATTCACCCTACGTGCTACAAGCCACAAGCTGCTGGCGCCGTGCCGCTACTAGCCGGCCGCCACCCAAGCCTCCGTTCCTGCCTACGAGCTCCTACAGCCAGGCCACGGACGCCTGAGCCTCACTGCTCGGTCCACATCGGCTGCACCGCCTGAGACCCCGATCAGCCTGAACTTCGACCACCGAGCTGCCTACACAACGCGCACCTTGGCCAGCTCATCGGCGACCCTACAAGCAGCTACCCTGCGAGCGTCGGAAAGCAGGAGTCTACACTCCAGCCTTCAGGCCAGTGCTTACGTAGTTCGGTCATACTGTATGTGAGCGGTAGTGAGACATAATAAAGAACCTGTTCAGCCTAGCAGTGTTTCTCTTGAACCCCGACATCCTACCTGAGATTCTCCGTCTCAGTAAATATTGTCTTCTCTTTCCCATCAAGCAGGCTACCACCGAGATTAAAACTAACGTCCTCGAGGAAAAAGTTTTCTTAATACATGGTATACCTTCCACCGTTATTCTAGACAATGGTAAACAATTTGTAAGTGCAACTCTTAAGTCTATGATTAGAAAACATAAAATACCTTACATGCACTTTACACCTAAATACACTCCACACGTAAATTATTTTGAGAGATGCAATAAAACCATCGTGACTACTATATCTTCGTTTATCCAAAACGACCATAGAATATGGGATACTTTAATTCCCAAAATTCAATTCGCGCTAAATACTGCGGTTAATGAGGTAACTGGTTATACTCCGAGTTTTTTAGTGTACGGCAGAGAACTAGTAATTTGCGGCTCACACTATATTGATGCCGAGTCAGATGATGTTATTTATATACCTAGGGATTCTTATGCTGAAAATATAGGCTGTCTATCAAGTATTTTCGATTAGGTCCAGTCTCTTTTAATCCAAGCATTTACGTCGTAAACCGGCTGAGTTTAACATAGGTGATACCATATGGAAAAGAACCTTCTATTTAAGTGATAAGGACAAATCATTTAGCAAAAAACTAGTTCCTAAGTTTGCCAAGTGTACTATTATTGCTAAAAAGTCACCACTAGTATACGAATTAGCGGATTCGTCGGGTAAATCTATTGGCAGTTGGCACATTAAAGATTTAAAACTAATTAACTCCACTGATTCCTAACCTAACTAGATTCTTTCATTGTACCTACCTGCAGTATGAATTTCATAGTCACTATCTACTTAGCACTGTCTACAGAAGTTCGGAGGACTCGGTAAGACGGATTTTTCTTGTCTAGACACGAAAAATCCTGCTGTACAGAGCGAGGTATTGTAACGTAATACTGCACGTATTGCGTTATAATATCTCGCAGGCGCTTAACGCCAGCTTAGCCGCAAAGCGTTCGCAATATTACCAAATATGGTAATGTTCAGAGCCACAGTCAATCAGTGACTCATAGGCCTATACCTATATAAGATGGAAGTGCGATCTAAATCGGTCACTTTCCCTAGAGCTCGGAACGCTACCGCTACACCTCGTCATTATTCTACATTCTACTCAATATCTACTGTCCCGCTGGGGTTCTTCCTACGGGCCACGATTCACCCTACGTGCTACAAGCCACAAGCTGCTGGCGCCGTGCCGCTGCTGGCGCCGTGCCGCTGCTGGCGCCGTGCCGCTACTAGCCAGCCGCCACCCAAGCCTCCGTTCCTGCCTACGAGCTCCTACAGCCAGGCCACGGACGCCTGAGCCTCACCGCTCGGCCCACATCGGCTGCACCGCCTGAGACCCCGCTCAGCCTGAACCTCGACCACCGAGCTGCCTACACAACGCGCACCTTGGCCAGCTCATCGGCGACCCTACAAGCAGCTACCCTGCGAGCATCGGAAAGCAGGAGTCTACACTCCAGCCTTCAGGCCAGTGCTTACCTAGTTCGGTCATACTGTATGTGAGCGGTAGTGAGACATAATAAAGAACCTGTTCAGCTTAGCAATGTTTCTCTTGAACCCCGACATCCTACCTGAGATCCTCCATCTCAGTATTACCTTGATTTTATCTGTCAAATATTGTAATTCTATTGCTGTATTTATAAAATACAAATCATACATTTGTTAAGAGGGACCAAACTGCCTGTGATACAGTTTTTAACTAGTACAGGAGTCTGGTGTACTTTCCCATTCTTTGAAAACTGTAGCCTTAAGATTAATATTATATTATAAGAATACTATTGTATCTGTGCTTTCTGAGAAATAAAATATTATTTTAACTATAGAAAATAAGATGTTGTAACATTTCAAGGGAATAGGAAAGTTAAACATCACAAAAATTCTTGCTACTTCATTTACTTTCAGAATTTTTGCTTCTGGATCAAACAATCATAATTAGCCTAACATTAGAAAATAAAAGAAATAAATAAAGAAAAGACGTTTATTGGATTCATAATGAGTATAACAAATAGGTTGGTACAAACATAGAATGTGTCGATAGATTTAATACATTATCATCATTTAGCACATTTTGCAAAATGATTCTTGTCTATCAGTGTGTGCATTTATTGTAGTTTGATATCATCATAAAAATAAAAAATAACTGATATTTCGAGGCAGAAAAATACTGTCTTATTATAATTAAAATTACGAGTATCTCGTCTGGAACGTTTAACGTCAAAAATAGATCACGGGATTCAAAGCAGTCACACAATTTTAATCATGAATCAACCTTTATAACAATTAATATGTGTGCACTTACTAAACATGGTGATATTGGTGATTCATATCATACACACTACTACCTCATTACTGATGCAAATTATAGTGACATTCTAAATCCGAACGCTTTATCAAATTACGCATGGTTTAATAACTGATTGCTATTATGGCAGCTGATTGTTCGAAAATTTGTTATTTTAATGCAAATGATACGACATTCATGAATAAATATTTTTAAGGTTTTAGCTACTGCATGTGAATAACAAATAACCAGCTATGTAAAACGAGCCATTGGCAACTAGCCTTAGGTCAAGAGGTTTTAAAACACATTGAAATCGGCTATTAAAACTTCCCTACTAATTCTTGTTATAAACTCAAAGTAGTAAGTAGGTAAGTTTTAATAATGTTGAAAACTCGAAAGAGATTTACATGAATTTATTTCCTTTTATCTGTAACAGTTAGGGCACCTGCAAGAAAATCGTGGGCTTAGAACCGGTAAAGTTAATACAGTGCAAAACTACCTATTTATACTAGGGTACATTCGCAAACACAATAATAATAATAATATTCTACCACATTCACACAACACCATCTAGTCCTAAACTAAGCAGAGCTTGTACTATAGGTACTAGATAATGGATAAACATACATATATACTTTTTTTTTGTAAATACATACATATTACACATAGAAACACCCAGACCAAGACAAACATGCACACAAATGGTTGACTTGAGCGGGAATCGAACCCGCGACCTTCGACGTAGCAGTCGCTTACACTCCCGCTACGCCAACCGGCCGTCAATAAACGTCAAACAACAAATTCCATGCAGGAATAGCGTGAAAATCTGCAGCCAAGGATTAATTTGCCTTGGTAACGTTTTAGAAATAATGTCACACTGCGAATTTTCACATCATCGAACATTTTCGCGTACATAGCGCGGTTTATCGCAGCTCGTCATGCAAAGCATGGAATTAGCGTGGAAACAGAACACAAGCAAAACGCTAGGGCCCTGCAAAGACCCGATCTTGATAACTCCAAGTGTTATCTTAATATATAAAATCCTTGCGTTACTGACTGACTGACAGACACGCTACAGCCAAAACTATTGGGCGCAGGAAGCTGAAATTTGCCATGTATGTTCCTTGGGGACCGGAGGGGTGCACTAAGAAGGGATTTCCCAAAATTCCCCCGGGATCAGTCAAAACGGGTAAATTTAAAAAAAATGCAGGCGTAGCTGCTGGCGTCCTCTAGTTTAGTATGTAACGAAAATGCTTCTAATGAATGCCGTACAACGTCGCCTAGAATGTTAGTGGACAACTGAATGGATGTCTAAGTTTAAGGGGGCGATTATGAGACTATGAATCTACTCTATTTAAACGACTGTAAAGCGTGGATCTAACGTCTCTTTAAATGCCTTCCAACTGTTAGAATTAGAATATTTTTGCACGTATTCGGTGATTTACTTTTTTGTAGATGGCGTATGCTGAACATACTCTGCAAAGCTACTCCGAAGTAGAGTACAATTTTGGATGCTGAATCTGTCTGAACTCCATTAGCCGATCAATCCTTATTGAAAACGCTAAGTCATCACGTCATCTTGATTTCGTTCCTCCTTCCTTGGTTTTGGTAGCAAGCTGAACTCTGTGGGTGCATATGGAAATGAGTGCGAGATATATATTTAACCCTTACGTGTGCGAAGCGTGTTTTCGGGCACGGCATTGTGTTTAAGATGCATGTATGATCGGGATTTTATATACTGTCGTAGGTTAGGTTGGGTTATACTTAATATGAAAATTTGAAAATGAAAACAAAATTTACTGTTCCGAAATATATGTAATGGATTAATACATTTTGAAAATACCAATTCTTAAATTTCATTCACCTTAAGGTCATCTTAGTTTAGGGTCATATTAGGTTTATCTGTAGTAAAACTCACGGTAAGTAAAACAGTAATTAACTTATTTGAGAATAGAATCCGGTACTTAGCAAAATAGCTTTTACTTCTGCATAATATTACTTTACAATTGCTTCGATAATTTATTATTAATGAAGGATGAGCTAAAGTAAGATAAACATACATACATATCGTCACGCCTTTTATCCCCGAAGGGGTAGGCAGAGGTGTATTTCTACACCCACTTTTCGCCAGATATACTCTAGTCCCACGTAATAAGGGGCGAGCCTATTGCCGTACCGGGCACATTTCCAGACTCCGTGCTGCTACTGAGAATTTCGTGACAGAAAAACCCAATAACACTGCCCGACCCAGGAATTGAACCTGGGACCTCCCGATCCCACGCGCACATTTATGCCGCGAGACCAACAAGGCAGTCGTATAGGGTTTGATGTCGAGTTTTCCGTCTCTACGCAAAGATGGTATTTGCATCGTGTTATCCCTTAGTCGCCTCTTACGACACCCACGGGAAGATAGGGGGTGGTGACACTTGTATTCTATGCCGTCAACCACACGGCAAAAGATAAAATAAGTATAAAATATGTCTGTAAAGCTTATGAGATAAGATGAAATGAAATGATTATCTTAGACTATCAATGCATCTCATTTTATTAACTTTATTTTCCCAAGTATTGGTATCGCATTGCGTCTAAGTCTCAATTTCAAACATGTCTGAAAAACTAAATAAACTTGCGAATTACTGAAAGGACGTTTGTTAATAACTTTAACAAAGAATGTAAAACAGATAAAAAAATGCAAAGTGGACTGGCAACAAAAAGTATTCCAAGATGCATTCCGGACTTAAACAGACGGGAGGAAGTATTTAAAAAAAGATATAATACGAAACAGGCGACAAGCGGAGCGTTGGATGCAATCAACATCTCATTAGTGGAGTTCTTAATTCGCGTGTCTCCTGGGACCTTTTCTGATTTCTTCGATAAATCGTTTATTACAATTCTCTTTTTCCCTCCCCTTGGCAGGCGTTCTTGTCTCGCGAATATCAGCGTTATCCGATCGGTGATTATGTTAAAAAAATGAACGAATTTAGATTGGATTCGATAGAAAGTAAATTGGGGACTCGAGAAAAAAAGTTTAATGAACTCACGATTCACGACTTTGAAAAAATCTGATCCATTCAGAGTTTTTAAACATTTTGTTTTACGTAGTTGTTAAAATCATAAAGTTGAAATATTTCAATTTAACGAGCGACATTTTTTACTTCACGGGAATGTCCATGTGACATATTCCTTAGATACCCAAAAGTATTAAAAGCTTGGATAAATGTTTGGTTAAATTATGAATGTTCGTAATTACAAATATGAGAAATATTACCAATATAAAGGGTGTATCAGTAACAGTGCACTTTTTAAAATTGATTTTTTTTTCATGCAAGTGGCATCTCTGAAATTTCACAGCTGTCACCTCTGTTTATTCCGATTATTAAAAATGGAGCGCTTTTCGAAAGAACAACGCGTTATAATTGTGAAAACTCATTACAAAAATGGGGAAAGTTACGCTGAAACCGCTCGCAAACTTCGCCAAATTTTCAGCCGAGAAAGTGCACCTAATGTGTCAACCATTCAAAGAAATTATGGATGATAAGAATCCTTTGCGTCAACGTATCGATCGGTCTCTTGAAAACATTGCTGCTGTAAACGAGAGAGTCAACGAAAATCCGAAAACATCAGTTCGACATCGTTCTCAACAAGTTCAAATTTCACGAAGCACTACGCAGAGAATTTTGACTAAAGACCTCCACCTTCATGCGTACAAGATTCAGTTAACTCAGGAGCTCAAACCAGCAGACCACGGAAAGCGCCGGCAATTCGTTCAATGGGTAATGGAGCAAAGTGAAGTCAATGCCAATTTTTCGAAAAAAGTCATTTTCTCCGAAGAAGCGCATTTCCATATGAATAGTTTCGTGAATACACAAAATTGTTGAATTTGGGACGCAGAAAATCCCCATGCAATCCATGAGCAATAAATGCACCCACAATGAGTAACTGTCTGGTGCGGATTTTGGTCAGGCGGCGTGATTAAATGATGCCGAAATTGCAGTGACTGTGAACGGAATTCGTTACAGGAATATGATGACTTCTTGTGGCCTCAACTGGATGGCGTAAATCTGGACTACATGTGGTTTCAGCAGCATGGCGCAACCTGTCACACCGCGCATGAAACAATCGACTTATTGCAGCAACGATTTCCAGAACACATTACCTCACGAAATTCTGCTGTCAGCTGGCCACCAAGATCGTGCGATTTAACGCCGTGCGATTTTTCTTTGGGATTTTGTGAAATCCGAGATTTCACAAAATCCCAAAATTTATGCGAATAAACCCAAAACAATTCCTGAGCTCAAATCTGAAATCCAACGCGTCATCGGTGAGATACAGCCACATCTCTGTGCAAAAGTCATAGAAAATTTCATGAAAAGTATAATGGCCTGTCATCGGAGCCGTGGGGGTCATTTGCCGGATATTTTATTCCATACTTACTCGGAACATGGCTTCTTTACAATACAATAAAAATATCACAAATACTTATTTTTATTTTAAAATGAAAAAGTGCACTCTTACTGAGACACCCTATACATATAAAAGTTAAATATAATAATAAACACAAATCAAACAAAAAATTAATGATTTTCACTATTGATTAAGATTTTAAGTATAAATTATCAATCAAAGTAAACAGCAGCTAACACAATTTTTAACTACAATTGGATTTGTTAATAAAATAGCAGCATAGTTGATATAAATTATAAAAATAATTATCAAAATGCAAAAGCAATGGGACAGATTCATACCAAACCCAATTAGCAACTTCACACACATATATAATAATAATAATAATACACAAGAATAACCTATTTATTTAATACGTTAAGTCTACACAACGATATGAGTACTAGGAAAGCAGTGCTACAGCGGAGTAATTTAATGAGTTGACCCGTTAATTGGCGAACAGCTGCCGGCTACAGCCAATGTTTAAATTAACTACCTTTTGTTTAGGGCTGTTGCATTTTGTTATTTCCATAAGTTAATTAGCTTTGTTTTTACGTGATCTTATAATAAGTAAATTAATTGCAAGTCTTAACAAATTATAACTTGCGTAAACGTAAACGAAAAGGTAAAAAGATATTTTAATAACATTTGTTAAAAACCATGTTTATTATTCAATCTAGGCAATTTTTCCTGATGTCTCATCAACATCGTTATAATACTGACCTTTCCTGACAAGCCATCAGGATAATACTGATGGCTTGTCTGGAAAGGTTTTAGTAAAAAATAAATACAGGAAATTTTCGCGCGAAATTACACAGCTGTTACTAATTTAGGTATCTTTATCTTTACATACAATTTAATTTAATTTTACATCAAGAACGATCTTTTTACGATATTTGTATAGCCACTTATTAAGACTACACTACATGGTTGCATCTCTATATAATACACATACTAGAATAATTTGTATAATAAATGTCTGTGTTCGCAAATAGCAATTTCACAGACCCAAATTTGGAGAAATTTGTGTATAATAGTTTTATAATAAAGCAAAAACCAAACTTGGCTCTAAATTGAAGTACATAATACTTCATCAAAATTAAAGTTTATTTAATAGAGTTTGTGAAATGTTTTTAGGGTCTATATTCATTACAAGGGGGAACTGTTGGGAGAAAAGTTTTCCGCTACCTCAGTTGTTCGGCGAATTATTCATGATCCATCCAGAAATTTTGATTGATTATGCTGTTTAGAGCAAATTAGCTTGACAATAAGACTGTAGGGAGCTCTCGGGGTAAAGTCCGCAAACTTGTGATATAATTATGTAAAAGATTTATGGTAATTTTGTAATAGCGTTGTTGCTTTTCGGATACAAATGGTTTTTATAAATAAACGTTTTATGTTTTGGAATTTGTATCAATATGTGTATGGTTTGAGTCAGTTTGTGAGTCATACGCCACCTATATATAATATAAGTTTTCAGTCATACGCATGTGAATACTGAGTAGCCTACGAGTGGCATATAAAATGCACGTTTGGTGTTATGGTTTAAGTCGCCTTGCTGTTTGACACTGCGCTGAGTATTGGTTTCGTTCTTCACACAAGACAACACATTGTTTCGAATCTGTGTATTAATTAAGATCCTTCACGTTATTTTGTTATAGTGAGAAGAGATCCGTGGCCAGTGGGACAGTTTAATGTTTTACTTTTTTAATTGTTTAAATAAACTACTGATATTATTATTACATTTCATACACACTGTCAGTATGGGTTATAAATTGTGTATTGACTTACCACAATCTATTGGCTTAGGTCTGGTAACTGATCGACATTATTAAATGTAATTTAGTTTTGATTTTTAGTTTTAAGTTAACTTGTTTTAACTCATATGTCCGATGATAGTATCCGTATTTTCACAAGGGGAACTAGTTGAAAATCAGCGCCAGGCTTTTAAGCGTTGCTTATGCTGAACTGGGTTCCTTTTTGGCGAAATGCGACACAGGAATTAATGAAATATTTCAATATCTATATCTCAAATGATAATCTTTTTACTATGTAAATTAATATATACATATATACAAGGTGTTGATATGCATTTGCAAAATATTTTAATAATACAACATACACAGTATACTTATTAACCTAAAATTATTTTAAAAAGTGCGCGATGATATAAATCCCTATTTTCATTCAATGTTACTTAGATAGTAAATCAGAAAAAACTGTTAAATCATGCAAAATAAGACTGAATCGCGCAGTCACTGTAGGTCCCTGTGCTTGTGTGTGTTAGGCACCTGCAATGGCGATGGCGATGTTAATTTTCAAAGTGTATGATGACGAACAAATGTTTTTAACTTTTAGTGACTTATTTTTTCATGTATTTGTATTCAGTTATAGTAGTATATTCACACATTAAAATATTTTGCAAATGCAAATCAACACCATGTTTATATATATTTTTTTAAATTATGTATTGAACTAATTATCTATGAATTGTATTAATAATTATCTTTTCAATCATTATAATTGTAATTTTCTGCTTCTTTTTTGTCCGCAATATTGTAATGTGTCAATTTTCAGTCCAAATAAGTATTTTTCTTTCTTTCTTTCTAAATACCTATGATTTTATGTCATGCCTAACCTAACATATGCGTCAGTAAATAACTATTATATAAAAATCTCGTGTCAACGTTTTTAGGGTTCCGTACCTCGAAAGGAAAAACCGGAACCCTTATAGGATCACTTTGTTGTCCATCCGTCTGTCAAGACCCTTTTTCTCAGGAATGCGTGGAGGTATCAAACTGAAATTTATACTAAATACTCAAATCTACGGTTCCATAGGGCTGTACAAAATTCAAACTTCTAATCCAAAACAAACAAAAAATACAGCCGATTATGCTGCAAATTGCAGCATATTTTCAAACTCGCATTGGAATCAAAACCTATAGGGTACTTCCCGTGAACTCAGAATCTTGAAATTTGGTACGAAGCAACGTCTCATATCATATATAAAGGAAAAATTGCGAAATCTGTACATTTTTTGTTACAGCAAATTAAAAATATTTTTTTTTTTTAATTTAAAGTTACTACCCTTTTCTCTTGAACGCGTGGAAGTATTAAATTGAAATTCATATCAAATACTCAACTATATAACACCTTTAGGCTGCAACAAAATTAAGCTTCTATGTCAACGCTATCAAAAGAAAGAGCAATATAAGCATATTTTCAAACTCGCGAATACTCGCAAGTGAATCAAAACCTACAGGGTACTTCCCGTGAACTCAAAATCCTAAAATTTGGTATGAAGCAACGTCTTATATCACATATAAAGGAAAATTGCGAAAACCGTAAATTTGTAATTTTTTTAGTTACAACATATAAAAAAATATTTTTAATAAATTTAAAGTTACTACCCCTTTCCCTTGAACGCGTAGAGGTTTTAAATTGAAATTCATATCAAATACTCAGGTATATAACACCGTTAGGCTGTAACAAAATCAAACTTCTATGTCAACGCAATCAAAAGAAACAGCAATATAAGCATATTTTCAAACTCGCGAATACTCGCAAGTGAATCAAAACCTACAGGGTACTTCCCGTGAACTCAAAATCTTAAAATTTGGTACGAAGCAACGTCTTATATCACATATAAAGGAAAATTGCGAAAACCGTAAATTTGTAATTTTTTTAGTTACAACATATAAAAAATATTTTTAATAAATTTAAAGTTACTACCCCTTTCCCTTGAACGCGTAGAGGTTTTAAATTGAAATTCATATCAAATACTCAGGTATATAACACCGTTAGGCTGTAACAAAATCAAACTTCTATGTCTACGCAATCAAAAGAAAGAGTAATGTAATCATATTTTCAAACTCGCGATTACTCGCAAGGGAATCTAAACCTACAGGTTACTTCCCGTGAACTCAAAATCTTGAAATTTGGTATGAAGCAACGTCTTATATCACATATAAAGGAAAAATTGCGAAAACCGTAAATTTTGAATTACATCAGATAATAAAAATATTTTTAATAAATTTAAAGTTACTACCCCTTTCTCTTGAACGCGTAGAGGTATTAAAATGAAATTCATATCAAATACTCAGGTATATAACACCGTTAGGCTGTAACGAAATTAAACTTCTATGTCTACGCAATCAAAAGAAAGAGCAATATAATCATGTTTTCAAACTCGCGACTACTCGCAAGGGAATCAAAACCTACAGGGTACTAGCCGTGAACTAAAATCTTGAAAATTGGTACGATGCAACGTCTTATCGCACAGATAAAGGATGCGGAAGGCTGAGGACCGTGTACTGTGGTGCGTGGTGGGAGAGGCCTATGTCCAGCAGTGGACTGCGATAGGCTGATTGAGATTTCAAATAATTACATAGTCTTCAAACCGTTTTGATAATTATTCTGTTTGTCGACCAGCCAGCTTGTCATGTAGACGTCACAATGACATACGCGCTCTCTTATAACCGTAGTGTGAACATGGTGTGGACAGTATACCATACTATCACAATATAATTATGGCTATAGTTGCATTAATTGTCAACAAAAATACTATTTAACATAGTATAATACCTATGCCTCCCGATGGCCGTATGGTTGACGGCATAGAATACAAGTGTCACCACCCCCTATCTTCCCGTGGGTGCCGTAAGAGGCGACTAAGGGATAACACGATGCAAATACCATCTTTGCGTAGAGACGGAAAACTCGACATCAGATCCTATACGACTGCCTCGTTGGTCTCGCGGCATAAATGTGCGCGTGGGATCGGGAGGTCCCGGGTTCGATTCCTGGGTCGGGCAGTGTTATTGAGTTTTTCTGTCACGAAATTCTCAGTAGCAGCACGGAGTCTGGAAATGTGCCCGGTACGGCAATAGGCTCGCCCCTTATTACGTGGGACTAAAGTATATCTGGCGAAAAGTGGGTGTAGAAATACACCTCTGCCTACCCCTTCGGGGATAAAAGGCGTGACGTTATGTATGTGTATGTATGTAAGGATATGTAATAAAGCGTTTACTTCTTTCAGGCAATTTATCATCAGGTCATTATGATTTTTGTTTGCCAATTGTGTGCGAAGGATTTCTTAATAATACATACAATCATATTAGGGTAAGCTTGGTAAAAAAAACTAGATTCAAAGGTTGGCCGTCCTAAACGCAATAAAAGTGGTCGTCCTAAAAAATCTGAAATGTACTGCTCAGAACAAGAACGGCTAGCTGTAGCGTTGCATAAAAACAACAATATACGGCAGTAACCTCAATAGGTATAATTCATGTTCTCGTCTGATTGTCGTGGGCGACTTCAATATTGATTTTAGAATGAATCCCCAAAATGGAATTTTTACATATTTTTCATCTATAAACATGTTTCCGTTAATAAACACTAGCACAACACGAAGTAGTACAACTAAAGATAACTTTTTTATAACTTTTTCAGTCACAGGTCTCGTTCAAATTTGATACTTAATTCCATACTTTAAAATTTTAATTTCCATTTTTATGTTTTTTTTTAATTTACATAACGTATCACATCTTTACATACATCACGCCTTTTTATCCCCGAAGGGGTATGCAGAGGTGTATTACACACCCACACTTCGCCAGTTATGTTTCGGTCCCAATGTAATAGGGGGCGAGCCTATTGCCATATACCTTATTACTTAGCGAGCGATAATTACGTTTTAAACACCCATATATGTAAAAAAGTCAGTGATGTGTGCCCGGGGTACCTGGGGATCGAACCCGAGATGATCGTCTCGGCAGTCCGTTACGTACACCACTGGGCTATCGCCACTTACTTATTTTTGTTATTTTTTTTATTAAGAATTTTAATTATTGTTTTATTTTGTGTGCAAATAGTCACCTAGTAATAGTTTTATTTTCATCGCAAATAAATACTATAATTATTGGATCGGCTTACACCGAAACCGTGGGGTTCTAGACGACTTGGGAAGGATTAATGGACTGTATTAGGGCGAGTTTTAGTCGCCTAGAATTGGAGTAAGGGAAGAGGAGATGGATACGGGAGGAGGTGATTGAGTGGGTATAGGATACTTCCAGGATGGAAGGCACTTACCTTATACAGCCTTCTTCGTTTCTTTTCCTCCTGGTGTTTTCGTGATGAAGCTGCTTGTTTTCACTTCACTTACGAGCGGGTTTTCCTTGGTGGAAGCGGCAAAATCACATACAGCGGCGCGGCGCGGAGCGGTATCGAGACGGCGTTCTTAGCGAGCGGAATGTTCGAGACTGTCCGTCGCGTTCACGATCGCGGCGACGAAACAGGCCAAAGGCAGTGCCTCTTCCAGGGAGAGGGATAGAGCGGGACGGAAATATGATATCGCTCGCACTAGACGTGGAACGATTGATCTTGGTGCGATTAGTTACAGATAGGAAGGTAGATGGCGCTACCATATCCCCCCGGCCCTAAAGGGTTGCCTTTAAAAATAGAATTGAACTTAGCTATGTTGGGTGTACTACCGCATAACCCCTCAATAGGCTAAGACAGCGATATGACAATAAAATTAATCTAAATTAACTTTAGCGAAAACTACAAACGCAATAATAGCGAAAACTACTAACTAAATACTTAAACTAAGAGGTAAGTCCGACTTCAGGCTAGATCTCACTGAGTTGGAAGCGGACGCGAGTTGATCAGTGCCTCGACTTGTGCAAGGACAGTTAAAGGCTCTTCGTAAGAGAGGATCTGTTGACCTATAACCTTGAAGAGATGCGTTTTAATTACTTTGACCATGCTTTCCCAACATCCACCGAAATGTGGTGATGCTGGTGGAATAAACTTCCAGCCAATATGATCTATGGAAAGTTCTTCCTGAAGACGAGTACGATAACCCGCGACGTGATTGAAACAAGTAGCGGGAACAAGTTCAATCAATTTACTAACGCGGTTGGCGACAAAAGTCTGCCAGCGATGAGGAGAAGAATGAATCCAAGCGAGCACTACTTTGGAGTCGGAAAATGCGTATAATTTATTAATGGGGTAGTGGGGCAAAACTGTGTCTTGAACCTTGCGGAGCAACTGAGACAGCAGAAGGGCCGCGCACAACTCCAGTCTCGCAACTGAAACGGTTTTAACAGGCGAGACCTTAGACTTGGCACAAACTAACTGCACCGAGTAGTTAGAACCAATGCGGACTTGCAGATATACGACTCCGCCGTAAGCACGCTCGCTGGCGTCAGCGAAACCTATCAAGTTGACGGTACATCCATCTACCAACCCAAGATGACGCGGAATAGTAACTTGATTGAGCGCGGTAAGCTCAATACAAAACTGGCCCCAAGCGGCGACAATATGGTCAGGGGGTGTTTCATCCCACTCACACTTTGATAGCTAAAGCTCTTTGATCAAGAGCTTGGCGTACAAAATTGTGGGAGCCACAAAACCCATTATGTCCCATAGTCGAGCCACTGTGGACAGCATAGTGCGTTTGGTGCACTTATCATCTGGTGGTGAGACGTCAAACCGAAAACTATCGCAGGATTTGTCCCAGCGTAAACCGAGAACCTTATGCGGTACAGACTTCTCAAACTCAATGTCTGGAGAAGCTTTATGAGAATCTGGTATGCGTGCGAGAACCTCCTTAGAGTTGCTTGTCCATTTGACAAGATCAAACTGGCCTCGCTTGAAAAGCTGAATAAGCTCTTCACAAAGCGAAATTGCTAGCGGAGCGGGTATGACATTACAGGCAATGTCATCTATATACAAAGCGGATGTGTAGTATAGTATAGTGTAGCGTAGCGTAGCTTAGCATAGCATAGCGTAGTATAGCATAGCATAGCATAGCGTAGCATAGCGTAGCATAGCGTAGCATAGCGTAGCATAGCGTAGCATAGCATGGCATAGCATAGCATAGCATAGCATAGCATAGCATAGCATGGCATAGCATAGCGTAGCATAGCTAAGCATAGCTAATTAGTGCTTTATCTTACACACAGTTTTAGCACCCACCTTGATCTCTTGAAGAGCAGAACAACAACAAGACGTAATACAATGAGAAGTATGTAACGTAGGTACTGTACCCATAATCACATACCCAAGTACCGTCTCAATAGCGGGCGGTAAATCATATCGCTCACTACGTACTATTTTAGTTAGTAGCAAGTGCGGAAATATCGAAGCTCCGATCAAAAGATCAATGCCTGCCGGATTCGCAAACTCCGCGTCGGCTAACGGCAATGATTCGAGATGAGTGAGTGATGCTACGTCTACATTAGCGTTCGGCAATGCGTCCGTGATACGCTCCACGATAAGCGAAGAAATGTTAAAATTAATGTCCCTATTAAAACGCGAATGTATTTTAATATCTACGGAACCTTTGCAATGCTTTACTGATCCGCCTATCCCTTTGACGGTTGAGTTAGTATTTTTAAAGTTATTCCATAATCCGAGGCGTTTGAAGCATTCCGATGTTATTAGATTGGTCTGAGATGCGCTATCTAGCAGACAACGTACCATGTGCGGCGACCCATTAACATCATAAACGATAACTTGCGCCGTCGCTAACAGAACAGTCTTAGACGCCATACATCGCGTTTTGGCCCTGCGCGGATCATTATAGATGCGCGAGTGCCGTCCTCGCGTGCGCGTCGCCCGCGCAATGGATGTCGTACACAACGATACTTCGCCCTCAGACGCGGAAGGCGCAGCTACCGTGGTCTGCTGCACCTGCGGCGCAAGTGTGTCAAGGTTAGCGGCTTGGCTTGACAACCGGTTATTTTTATCCAAATGTAACAGTGTATGATGTTTTTGTTTACACGTGCGACATCTCGTTCTACTGGAACAATTACTCGTTTTATGTTTTATGCTTAAGCAATTAATGCAAGCTTTGTTATCTTTTACGCTTTTAAAACGAGCAATTGGATTTAAATCATTAAAGGTGGGACACTTATAGTAATGGTCGTGCACTATATTACTGCACAGACACTTCTGTGAATTATTACTATTAGATTCCGAACATGTTACGTAAGATTGTGGATTAGGGACTGAGTTATTATTACTATTTCGCAATTTATTCAACCTTTGTTTGTTGTTGTTAGTGTTAGACGGGCCAGGTGAACCCGACTGCGTATTATGAAATATTCGACACTGATCTTTGATGAACGAAATAAAACTATCTAGTGTAGGTATTTTATTATTGCGTTCCGTCATCTCGAATGCGCGAATTGTATCAGTGTCAAACTTTTTTAAAGCGAGTTGAAGCAACATAAAGTCGGAAAGATCTTCTAATTTTAAATTCCTAAGAGAATTAACCGCGGTTACGAAGTTATCAATAAACAGCTGGAAATTCGAGACAGACGCGTTGCTGGACAGTTTGAGATTTAAAGCTTGGTCAAAGTACGTAGACGCTAGAACGCGCGTGTCTTGATATCTGTCAAGTAGTGACTGAAATATGATCTGATAATTCTCAGCACTGGGTGTGACACCTGCAAATACGGACTGGGCCTTCGGTGACAGTTTACCGATTAAATAGTACAACCTGTCAGCATCTGTCAGAGAACCATTATCGTGCACTGTAGACTTAAAACTTGCATAGAATAACGGCCAATTTCGTATATCTCCGTCAAACGACATAATCTCGATTGGCGGTAATCTCGGTTTGCGGGCAACGGGCTCTGCTGAACATTTACCCTCCAATTGCGATTGTATACGCTTAATAATACAATAAAGATCTTCGAATGAGGTATACGCCTGATAGTTCGGTTTTTCATCAGGATTGATAGAAAGTAATCTTGCGTTATAATCGTCTAACAACTTATGAAAATCTGTTCGAATACTATCTACTGTTATACAATAACTGAGAAATGCTTCGCTATTACCGTCAGACATAGATGCGGTTTTTGAGCATTCATATATGTTTTGGATGCGCTCAAATAAAATATTGCGTTTTGCTTCTAAGATTGTCATCTCTTTGTCTTGCGACACGCGTGACTTCTTTTGTTGTGACATGCTTACGTAAGTATAAGCTAATGAGAACGAAACAAAATAAGAATATCTAATGTATCTATTATTTTACCTAAGTAGGCTAATTAGGCAACACTTTAGAGCTGAGGAAATAAAAGTTGATTGAAATATGAGATTTATAAGACAACTATGATAGTTGCAGAAATAATAATTTAATAAGTAGGTAGCTACATAAAAGTTTAACTACTAATGCGGGCGGAAATAACCATGTGACGGTTATATGAATATATTAGGAGTATAGCTAGGTGCTATAACTGCCTAGGTATAGCGGTATAACGTATAAAACGTAAATGAATCCGGCTCGAAGGACCAAAAAAAATGGATCGGCTTACACCGAAACCGTGGGGTTCTAGACGACTTGGGAAGGATTAATGGACTGTATTAGGGCGAGTTTTAGTCGCCTAGAATTGGAGTAAGGGAAGAGGAGATGGATACGGGAGGAGGTGATTGAGTGGGTATAGGATACTTCCAGGATGGAAGGCACTTACCTTATACAGCCTTCTTCGTTTCTTTTCCTCCTGGTGTTTTCGTGATGTAGCTGCTTGTTTTCACTTCACTCACGAGCGGGTTTTCTTTGGTGGAAGCGGCAAAATCACATACAGCGGCGCGGCGCGGAGCGGTATCGAGACGGCGTTCTTAGCGAGCGGAATGTTCGAGACTGTCCGTCGCGTTCACGATCGCGGCGACGAAACAGGCCAAAGGCAGTGCCTCTTCCAGGGAGAGGGATAGAGCGGGACGGAAATATGATATCACTCGCACTAGACGTGGAACGATTGATCTTGGTGCGATTAGTTAAAGATAGGAAGGTAGATGGCGCTACCAATTATTAAAAATACTTTATTTATATTTTTGTAACGGATTTCTAATAGTCACTAAAAACTTTGTAAATCAATAACTTTGATAAAAAATCTCACCATCATTCATCAGCAGACTTTTGCAAGGCTGCTGCAAGCTAGTATAGGTATTTAAGTTATATTATAAAAGAAGCGACATATGTTAATATAAAATAAAGGATGACTGATTACAAACGACAAAGAGGCCTTTTTCTTTAAATAAATTAAGGAAAAAGGCCTCTTTGTCTCCTCCAGCTTTCCATACTGTAATGTCATGGTTTTAATTTTGCAATAAAAATACCATAACTATGACTGGTGAACTTTTACTTATATACCTACAGGTTTGTACGGAACCCTCGGAGCGCGAGTCCGACTCGCACTTGACCGGTTTATTTTTTGTTTATTTGGTAGATCTGAGAATAGGTTGTAGATAGTTTTTTCCAGACCACCTATGTCCCTACATTATTCAAATTACATTTATGTATTGACCGTTTGAATTGAGTAGAAATACCTGTTTACGTCTAAAAACTTACCACACCGCAAATGAAAAAAAATTAAGCATTTTTTTTGCGTTTCCCCGAAGCGTATTTTCAAATCAATTATTCATAGCCATTAAACCACATAAAGAGTTGTCATCAAAACCGGTCTAATCCTTGGGCAAAGGAAAAGATAACAAAATCCAATAATTTCACAGTTCGGCAACTATTTCGACTGCATATAGTGAAAGTAATAGTCAACTGTAAATTATGACCGCATAATTTATTAAAGTGACAGAGCATCGCTAAAGTAAAACGTCCAATAAAAATACTTTCTTAAATCGATTTTGTAATGTAAGATACATTAACGAATAAAATAGAACGAAATAAATTCCAACAATAACTTAAAGTCCACTTTCGGATGGATTCAAGATGCTCAATACGAATTATCCACATTCGTCTCCATCTTACATAATTACCAAACATCATCAGGGAAACAAAGGCCCAGAGACGCCGCTGGTTGGGCCACCTAGAGAGAATGGCTGGCGGTCGTAGTGTCAAGAAAGTATATCTTGGTACTCCAATTGGCCGCCGACCCGTTGGCAGGCCTAAATACCGGTGGAAGGACACAGTTGAGCGGGATTTGCAAGAGCTCCAGGTTTCAGACTAGAAGGGAGCAGCACGAGATCGAAACAAATGGCGTTCTCTTGTATCGGAGGCCAAGACCCACTTCGGGTCGTCGCGCCAGAGGAGTAAGTAAGTAAGTCTCCAATTGCATCGGCTTTCATTGTGCTGATTATCACGCTTCACGGTTAGGTTAAATGCCGATGAGGCAGTAAGTGCTCCTAATTTCTATGGGATCAATAATTCAAGTTTTTGACTGCACGGTGGGTGTCTACGACAAATCGTCGTAGACACGTTACTAATAGAAATTAGTAACACATAATAAAATCACATCACTACAATCGTGTCACAACACTACGGCGCCTGCGCGCGGGAGCGCGCGCCGTCATCTGTCAGCCATCAGAAGCCCAACGAAACACACGTTCAAATATCTTTCGCTTGCGCTGAATATTGTCGGGCATATTTACTTTTGTATCGAACCAGTACTACTTCCAAATATATATACAGTCCACTGCAGAACATCGTTTATTTATAACTGGCGCGAACATGGTCCATCTACGCCGACAAAGGTGAAGAAGTCGATCTGCGTACGCGTCGTGAATCGTGATCAAGACCGCCGCCATATCAGCTGTCGCGAAAATCAACGGACTCAGCGGCGGGCTTCTAGAAGATTCTTCACGGCGAGGACAACGACGGTCGACGTGCCACGACGGTGTCAGCGCGACGCATCGCAGCCTCAGGATAACAGATAATCAGACCAATTAATTTTTCCCTAATTTCACATTCAACTTTTCAAATTGCAACAGCAATTTTGAATCAGACCTTTCAGACTCATCCATTTACAATACTTATGTTGTATAACTAAGTAAATATCCTTTGCAATCAAAAATAAGCAAAAATATTCAGAAAATAACATCATCACAACCTCACTTGTAAGTCCCTGTCATCTAACTTCTCATTTGCTTTTTCTCAGTATTAAAATCTTATTTATATCATTTACAGCATCTCAATTGCTTGCCGTGCAGCCGGGACGTGCTTATTTTGCCAGCCGCCAGTCTCAGAAGGGAGGCACCACGTGGTCGCATGTGCATGCGCCCTAGGCCTTCGCCCTCCACGTGTTATCTGTGCACCCACGCTTTGCACAGCCCTGCTTTCTGCCGCTTGCTGCACTGCACGCTATCATATAAGTATTGCACAATTCTTTTGCAAGAAGTTTGTGACAACATCATTGCCTGCTCATATTTTTCATTTCTAGTGCAACATTGTGTGTCCTTCATTCACAGCAATGGCCACTAAAGTTAACAAACCTGATAATACAGAATTAATTAAACAACGTGGCATTGTAAAAAGGAAACTCACATTGTTTAAAAAGTACATCAACTTAATTTTGCCCAATGAGTCATTAACAGATATTCAGGTCATTGAACTAAAAAACAGACTGTCAGACTTCAAGTCTATACACAAAACCTTTCAGGAAATTCAAACACTGATTGAATTAAACGCTAACTTTTCAGAGTTCACCGATGAGCCAGACCCAGAAAGTGAGCAGTTTGAAAATGAATACCATCTGCTAGTGGCACAGGCTTCTCAGCTGATTCAGTTGAACGACAGGCCGGTAACTAATCCAGAATCAGACAAGGATAACTCAGGTGGGACCAAATCATTTATTAAACTACCCACAATTGACTTGCCACACTTCTCGGGTGATCATCATGATTGGCTTGAGTACAGAGACACATTTCAATCACTCATTACTAGTCACAATACACTAGACAACATTCAGAAGTTTCATTACTTGCGTTCCTCACTATCGGGCAGAGCATTACTAGTTATTAAATCATTAGAAATGACAGGTGACAACTTTGAGGTGGCATGGAGATTGTTGTGTGAAAGATATGACAACAAACGACAGTTGATAGGAAATCACATTCATGCATTATTCAACATAAATCACATTCAAACAGAATCCTCCCTGTGTTTGAGACAATTACTTGACACAGTTAAGAAAAACCTCAGTGCATTAGCCACATTAGGTGAAAAAACAGAATACTGGGATACATTAATCATACATTTAGTATCTAGTAAATTCGACCCAAACACATTAAGACATTGGGAAGAACACAAAAACACACTCACAGACATGCCCACACTTGAGTGTCTGAGTAAGTTTTTAAGAAATCGCGCTGATGTATTAGAAGTTTTAGAACAATCAAATAGTAAAAACAACAACAGATCAGATACTCAAGTAGGACAAAACACAAAGTCATTCACAAAAATGAACACATCAAAAGTACCCATATGTCCAATTTGTAAACAGCATCATCTAATATTTTCCTGTGAAAAGTTTAGACAGATGCCCATACATCAGAGGATCACAGAGGTTCAGAAATTAAAGATCTGTTCCAACTGTTTACACCCTGGGCATGATAACAAAACTTGCCGAGGAGGGACATGTAAGTACTGCAACAAAAAACATAATACACTTTTACATTCAGACACACAAAATTCACCATCAGTCACATTCACCAGCTACACACAGAACAAAACAACACTACTATCAACTGCACAAGTCATAATCTTGGACAAACATGGAAAACCACACACAGTACGAGCACTCCTAGACAATGGCAGCACAATTAGCTACATTACTAGGCACTTGTGCTCAAAGTTAGGTTTACCCTTAAATACTATGGACACCACAGTCACTAGTATTAACAATCAGTCCACACACATAACAAAAAACACTAACATTCACATAAAATCAGCACACAACAGTTACAGCACAAACACATTGTGTCTTGTAGTTAATCAGATATCCAATGCAGTACCACACACATTAATAAACAAACACAACATTCAGATACCCATTTGCATACAACTGGCAGACCCAGACTTTAACATTCCAGCCCCTATTGACTTGTTGTTGGGCGCAGACATATTCTGGCAAGTCATGGGTACTGGAAGATTGGAATTAGGGAAACAGCAACCAGTTCTAATTGAAACAAAATTAGGCTGGTTGATAACAGGCTGCATTTCAGACAATCAGAACACAATAACCAATCAGACCACTCAAATTCAGAACACATTATTTAATCAGACCTCAGACTTAAGAAACACACACAGATTTAGGGAAGTAGAGAACATTTCTACTCCTTCAGACATACCTCAGACTCCTCAACAATCATGTAAGGAAATGGTTACATTAACCACACCGCTTAAACAATCACAAAATTGTTTAAGCCGGTCAGAAAAACAGAAAAAGAATTGTTTTCTGAACAAAGGAAAGCAATTCAAATCAGACCATAAAACACATACACACAAACAAAAATGGCAACACACTAGACAGAAACCCCCAGATATCAAATCTAGGGTTGTCACACCATCATCACAAAAACATCCACACTTGTGGTTCTCTGGTCCAGGCTTTCACAGGGATGATGATAGCAGCTGCTGGCCAACATCACCTGAGCATATCAGCAATTGTTCTGACCTCCAAGAACCGCCTCAGAACCACATACACAAACACAAGTTCAAACACAAAAACATTCAATTAAACACACACTCAGATAATTCATACATTATGAATTACTCATATCTTCAAGAACTGCCACAGAACCACAACCACAAACACAAACACAGGCATAAACACAAAATCAGTCAGTCATACACACACTTGGGGAATTCATACACTTTCAATTCAGATCTTCAAGAAACCACCTCAGAACCACAAATAAAAAACACTCATCACTTTCACACACACTCTGACAATGCATACATTTACAGACAATTCAGAACTTCCAATAACACCAACAAGTGTTAGGAAATGGGTTTTTAGAACCACACCGCTTAAACAATCATCAGTGTTTAAGTCGGTCAGACAAATAAACAGAATTGTTTCTTCTTCACATAGAAGAATGATTCAAATCAGAACTTTCAAATTCAGAATTCCTTGCACATTAATCATGTTTTAGGAATTGGTTTTAAGAACCACACCACTTAAACAATCATCAGAGTGTTTAAGTGGGCAGACAGAATTGTTTTCATATCATAGAAAATGATTCAAATCAGACAACAATTCAGATACAGATATTACTATATTACATACCTTTCAGAATCACTGGAACACTAATCAGTGTTCACACAATCAGACAATTTCTCAGAACTTTCAAAAATAATTCACAATCTCAGAAACAACATTCAGAATTACACACAGACAATTCATAAATTAATTTACAACTTCACAAATTAACATGCATAACTGCATACATATTGCAGTTCATACACAATTGTAAAATAAAACACAGTAATTCAGCTTCAAACAATTCCATTTTATTAACAACAGAACTATTTTTAGACAATTAAATGCAGTAAAACATAAAAATTCATTTCTAACATATCATTAGAAAATAAAAGTCATTAATTTCATAACATTCATTAATTATCAGGCTGGTGCTCTCATTCGCGTGGGCGGCAGGCTCGCTAACCCGCGATTACAATATAAAAAATAGTTTGCAATCATCACATTAATTTGCAAACTCATTACTTCACATTTCACAGAATATTTTCCATGCTTCTTCACAGTTGCTACCAGTCCCTGAAAGTCATGATCAGTAACCATAGGGGTCGTGGTAGTCAATAAAGAGTCATACATATGCATCTATGTATGCCTTGCAGTTCTAGCTGTCAATCTGGATCAGTTACCGACTTGACGAACAAATCTTATATAGCATCACTAAATACATTCAACAGCTGCCGAGGAACCTGACATACATTCACAATTCCAGATCATTCAGACATTCATTTTCAGACTGTTCAGTTTCAGACTTCACAGTTCACAGATACATGCACATTCAGGCAGTGGCTCCACTTGTAGTGGTGTCAAATGTTGTCACAGATTTCTAGCAAAGAATCACAACTTCATCAGCGGCAGTGCAGCAGAGCAAGGCATCACATTCACTTCATTCCCCCATAGTATCAACACTATGGTGGGTTATGGTGAGAAACAGTCAACAGACGGCACCTTAGGCAGGTCTAAGGCTTGGCACACCGCACACATGAGACATTATCTCCATATATATACTCTTTCTCACTTTCTAGGTCTTAGACGCCTCTCTTCCAGCCCGTCTGATTCACTCTCTGCCCCCACTCCTTTCACTTCTTAATTGGTCAACCATTGTCTGTATACTGAGCCATCACTGGCCGACTGCAATGCATATGAACATTATGTACAAGAAGCCAAATTTCACAGATCCAGACCAGATGGCATGAGTCATTGACAGCTGCCATGATGCGCGTCCACCTGCCCGTTGCGTCCTGGGACGAGCAACACAGCTCCAACTGGGGCCTGACGGAGTCACAGAAGTGGTCGACATCAAGACCAGCAGCATCAGAAGAGCATGCAACCCACTCGTATGCGGCCCGGCAGAATGTCTACGACAAATCGTCGTAGACACGTTACTAATAGAAATTAGTAACACATAATAAAATCACATCACTACAATCGTGTCACAACACTACGGCGCCTGCGCGCGGGAGCGCGCGCCGTCATCTGTCAGCCATCAGAAGCCCAACGAAACACACGTTCAAATATCTTTCGCTTGCGCTGAATATTGTCGGGCATATTCACTTTTGTATAGAACCAGTTACTACGAAATATAGTATACAGTCCACTGCCTAACACCTTTTATTTATAACTGGCTCGAACAGTGGGCGTAGTGGTTTAAGCGGTCGCCTCACCGCTTGACACTGCGCCGAGTGTGGTGGGTTCGATCCGCACACGAAACAACACTTTTTGGGATCCATAAATTATAGTTTCGAGTTTGGGTGTTCATTGTTTCCGTTAGTTGTATGTTTGTAAAGTCCCCCGCGACACAGGATATAGTCCCAGTACGGGAGATGTCTTTTAAAATATCCCTTATAAATTACAGGCAAATTACTTGCAGCACAAACTGCTTACTAATAATAACATTTACGTTATAACTAAATAAGATAGGAAAACTTAATTTATGTGATGTGTTTTGTGTTAAATCATGGCATGCTTAGTTATCACGACACGACCTCAAAATCATGTGACTGAAGTTTCACGAGCTATTTAAACAAAGATAGTTTCTCGTAGCAAGAAAAGCCACACGTCATGTCTATTTTGCCACGTTAGCAAGCCAAGAGTAGTATATAATTAATTGCTTTTAGGATAAAGTACTTGTGGAGATGAGTTTTTATTCGTGAGGATACCGTTAGCGCGCACATACATCTTTACTTTAAGTAAGTTTGCCATTTTTGGCTACGTAACCGTAACATTAACACCCGATGATTAGTATTTTAATTAATTCACATTAAAAAACTTATCTGCAATTTCATAATATTTCAAAAGCAGCGGCTTATTCGAACAAACTTTCAACCCTTAGTTCAACACCCTTGGGGGTGTAATACAGACGGGAGATACCTTGGCTACCTACATTATCAAATCTATCAATCGTTCTTTTACGATATCCCAGTCAGAATAATAAGAAAATATGTAGTGAAGTACTTAACTATAAGACCCAAACACTTGCATGCTATCTATACATAAAATAAAATTGGAGTGTCTGTTTGTTATATTAAAATAACTGCTTTTTACTAAATGCATATGGATGTATACACGGTACATATACCGAAATTACATTTTTTTTAAATGTTGTCTGTCTGTCCGTTCTCGCTAATCTCTGGAACGGCTAGACCGATTACGACGGGACTTTCACTGGCGGGTTGCTGATGTACCAAGGAGTAACGTCGGCTATAAATTAACCGGTTAGGCGGAGAAGTTCCCTCAGGACGCGGTTGAGGAAACAGCTAGTCTTAAAAAAATCTGTAGCAACGGTTGGTGAATCTTAAATAAATAAATATATTTCGAGAAACCTTTGTGGTAAAATACGTAATTTGTATAATTCCGTAGTTAATAAATACTTTGTTATTATTTGCGTTTAACGGTCATTATTGCTTTAAGCAAATGGTTGGCAATCTATTATTTAAATCGAAATTAACGCTAGTTTATTTAATGTTATGTAATACTGGAGAATTTCCGCAGCTACGCCCGCTGATTGTATTTTGATTTTGAAGTTTCTTCTCGATCCCGAGGGAATTTCGGGAAAAACCATTGACATATACTCTAACAATAGACGGAGCATTCCCTACAAATATTTTGTTCAAATTGTCTGACGTATGACGTCTAATCGTACTAGCGCAACACGCAGGCGCAAGCAGCGCCAATAACTCACAGTGTCTAGTTATTATTATAGCCAATCAACAACAACCAGTCCTGGCATCTTACCAATGAGTATCCAATAGTTCTCTAACGCTACTGGCTGCTTATTGCCATTTGCAAAGACTATTTACATCACAGAAGAGATGTTTTCTGCCTACAATATTTCATCAACATAATAAGAACAGTTTATTTATGAAAATAAAGGGAATTAATTGCTGGGGATGTATTTAAGTAAAAAATAGAATCTATAAACATATTCAAATGTTTTTATTACAAAATAGAAAAATATTCGTGGGCGTAAGTCCAAGACTTGCCTTAGTTGCCTCACGAATAATTCTAATTTTTAAACTTTATATTTATATTACTATGAGAATTGCTTAAACATATCCTAATATATACTTAAGGCAGGATTGTTTGTCATTCTGTAAAGATGCCCTTGCACACAAAGTTCTCAAACTACACATGAGGCAGATGGCAATATGTGCTACCTACCAAAAGGAAACCAACTTTAAAAAAAAAAATCTATGACGAAGTGGCCTGAGTAGCTTAGTCGGTACGGTATCGACACGGTTCTTCGTGGTCGCGGGTTGAAGTCCTGCCTAAAAAAAATATTCTAAATTGCAGTTAAATTTACTCTAGCAGGAAATGCTCGAAAATATATTTTAATAACTATTCAATTGCCACCAAATACAATTAATTTTGTGGTTTTTTGTCTATTGTTCGGATAATGGAAATCAGGATCTGTTTGGCCTCATGGTTCAATATTATTTTTGCGTATTTTTCTATAACTACAAATGTGTACTATGTTGAAGTGTTGAAATATTCGTTAATACGGTTATTACGATCAATATACCAAAAAAATAAAAAGAACACAGAATTAGTGTTATACAACGTCAAATTGATTTTATAACATTAATCAAACTAAAAAACTCTTAAAACCAATACCTTCACGAAGTCTGGTCTTAGTCATATATTTTACCAACAATCACTTGCAATGTATTTCTGCATAGTAGTTAGTCTATGATCGTAAATGACGTCACATAAAAATAAAGAAATACATTTTAATGTGGTATTATGATACATTTAACTCTTTTATGTACATAAATAATTAAAAATATTGACTAACGCTACTACAGATACAAGTTATGATTCAAATTAATCGATATATCGTCGCCACACAGTCAATAAACGAAGCGGACCCACACCGCAGGAAAGTCAAAGTGACACTAGATTGCTTTGCCGGTATGTTCATGCAAAGCATTTGAACAAAGTAAATGTTCTGAATGCTACATCTAGTACTTTAGTACATATATATCAATGGGAAAAACCTTCTTGCACCTATGGGCCCAAGGTGTTATTAGATGTAAATGCCAAACTTCAGCTTTATACACCCAATAATATAAGCTGTGCGTTATCAGTAACGTTATATACAGAATTTTTAAGGGTATCATCATTCTTCACATACCTATTATTCTGCTTATTACGGAGGAAAAGATAATGACAGCAATAAAATAGATCCATTTACAGTTTTGATATATGCATCTAAACGACTAGCTATAAAAATACATTATATAATCCAAAGCATTTATTACGTAAAAATATGTCTGTAAACTAGAGCGATTTGCTCTTACATAATAATATAACGAAGGCCTGTACGCAGTCTAAACCAAAGCTGCAGGTATAAAAATAAAACTCGTTACGTCCTAGATTGCCCGTGTGGTTGACGGCATAGAATACAAGTGTCACCACCCCCTATCTTCCCGTGGGTGTTGTAAGAGGCGACTAAGGGATAACACGATGCAAATACCATCTTTGCGTAGAGACGGAAAACTCGACATCAAACCCTATACGACTGCCTCGTTGGTCTCGCGGCATAAATGTGCGCGTGGGATCGAGAGGTCCCGGGTTCGATTCCTGGGCCGGGCAGTGCTATTGGGTTTTTTATGTCACGAAATTCTCAGTAGCAGCACGGAGTCTGGAAATGTGCCCGGTACGGCAATAGGCTCGCCCCTTATTACGTGGGACTAAAGTATATCTGGCGAAAAGTGGGTGTAGAAATACACCTCTGCCTACCCCTTCGAGGATAAAAGGCGTGACGTTATGTATGTATGTATGTACATCCTAGACTTGTTATACCTTTTTTTTTTTTTTTTTTTTTGTTTTACGAGGTGGAAAATCCCTTCGGATCTCCGACTCTTGGGGGAAATAAGAGCCGGAGTATGTGGTGTTTCCACTAAAAACCACCTCGACTTCCGCCATGTACCCGTGTGTCGGAGGGTGGGGCATCACCAAAGCACTCGTCGCCACCCTCCGACGGGTATTGGCCCGCCAGATGGCCAGGCGGACCCCGAACAAAACCCCCCTTGGCGACGGATTAAGGTGTTGGACTCCGCCGCCAAAACGCCCAGCGGCCGCAGAGGATAGGGAGGACGGCAACGCAACACCGCATCTCCTCTTCCTCTGCAGCCCCACCGCGACGCATCGAATGGCGCGCCCCCATTTGGTCGCGGGAGATAGGGCGCGCGGCAACGCAACACCGACACGCCTCTTCTCCCGCGACCGCACCCGACTGCGAGGGACAGACAGAACTGTCCCCCGCACCCGCACCGTTGGACGCATCCTGCGCAGGCCCCGTGAAGCCCACGCGGAGCGTCCCCTCCTGGATCCCTCTTAGCTTCACCGCGGGTGACCAATCTACGGTTACTGAGCCCCCCCACCACGACAAGGTGGAGATCCCACGGGGGGGAGACTTGTTATACCTAACAAACCTCACGTTATATGTTGTCTATCGTAACATACAAGTTCTGTGGTAAAATTAAGGGCAAAGTGTAGTTAATTATTTCGTGAGTAGGGTAGAATGGTTTATGGCTTTGTGTGTTAATAACTATCAAATTGTCATTTTTTATTCATTACTTTGTTATATTAAAGCGTGACACCGCTTTTATTGTTATTGTGGTATTAAACACTGTTGCTTACTTTATTTATTTTGTCCCTGTAAATTATGCTTTTTGTGCGGTGCTTTTTTACGGTTGCTAATTGTGGAGACTTTAACATTAACATATTAGAAAAATGCTCTTCAACTATCAATTTTTTAAATTTATTTAAGTCATACAATTTATGTCATAATTTCTATGAACCAACTAGAGTGACTGCCACAAGTGGTACTTGTATTGATAATATATTTACTAGTATAAAACCAATACACAAATCTTTGATTAATATGCTTCAGTCAGATCACAGTGGGCAGTTAATCTGTTGTCCAAGAGAATGTCCGAGAGACCAGAGAAAAATTGTTAAATATATACCAATAAATGAGAATCGACTTAAAACTTTTAAAAACAATTTATCTCGAAAAATGCGTTGGTTGCGTCATCATGACCATCCGGATCAGTTATATAATTCTTTATTTAAATTAATTAATGACGAATTTCAGACCGTATTTTCATCCAAAAAATTAAATGTAACTGACCGTCTGATGTTTAGTGATTGGGCCACTGAAGGTATTCATAAAAGCCGGATTAGGTTATATGAACTGTATAATGAAAAGTCTTATAATAATAGTCAGACCTTTATTAATTACGTAAGAAAATATTCCAAAATATTTAGACAAGCTTGTAACACGGCAAAATCTATTTATCTGAGAAACAAAATAAAATTATCAGAAAACACAATAAAGGCTACCTGGAATGTCATTAACAATGAAACTGGCAGAGCCAAAGCACGCAGCTACGACTACCTTTTAAAAATCAATAATGTGAGTATTTCAGAGGATCTGGAAGTTGCGACAGAATTTGAGAATTTCTTTGCTAATATACCTATAGTGACAACAAAGTCGCTCAACTCATCTTCCATGTCTGCTGAAATGCTTCTTAGGGACTGCGTGCCAGAATGTGATGCAGCCTTTGAATTCACTGTTGTTACTACTGACTATATTCTTAAACAATTTAAAACTTTAAATATGAAAAAGACAATGGATTTGTGGGGACTGTCAGTGAAGACTACTTCATCTATTATTAGCATAATTGCTCCACATCTTGCAGCGGTATTCAATGGTTGCGTTGCTTCTGGAATATTTCCTGACTTAATGAAATATAGTAAAGTTATACCTTTATTTAAATCTGGTGACACAACCGACCCTTCTAATTTTCGACCTATTTCTGTATTGCCGACACTTAGTAAAATTTTTGAAAAATTAATTCTTAGTCAGTTGATTAGTTATTTTAATAGACATAATCTACTCCACGAGAAACAGTTCGGATTTACGAGGGGTCGTTCGACTACTGACGCAGGAGTTGAGCTACTCAAAAGCATATTTGCAGCTTGGGAGAAGTCGCAAGATGCATTAGGTATTTTTTGCGACTTGTCAAAAGCGTTTGATTGTGTACATCATGACACTCTGGTCAAAAAATTGTATCATTACGGCGTTAGAAACAAAGCTCTCGATCTCCTGGTTTCTTACTTGGGCAAAAGAATCCAGAAGGTCCAGATCAATGACAAGACATCTCCAGGTTCTGCCTTGAAAATGGGAGTCCCGCAGGGGTCAATCCTCGGACCATTTCTTTTTTTGATTTATATTAACGATCTACCTTATTATGTAAAAAAGAATCATGAGATTGTGTTGTTCGTGGATGATACCTCCTTAATTTTTAATATTAGACGACAACAGATAAATTTTGACGAAGTAAACAATGCACTCTCTAAAGTTGTTAATTGGTTTAATGTAAATAATTTATTACTTAATGATAAGAAAACCAAACTATTAAAATTCTCAATGCCCAATGTTAAACAGATGGAAACCAATGTACAACTTAAGGAATCCAGAATTGAGCCCGTCGGGACAACTATGTTTCTAGGTATTATGCTTGATACCAAACTCCAATGGGGCCCGCATATAGAAATACTTTCGGGCAAACTTAGTTCTGCAGCTTATGCAGTTAGGACAATTAGACGCCTTACAGATATAGATACAGCTAGAATGGTTTATTTCAATTACTTTCATAGTATCATGTCTTATGGGATTCTTCTCTGGGGGAATGCTGCAGATCTTAACACGATATTCGTTCTGCAGAAAAGAGCAATAAGGGGAATTTACAACCTCGGTCCTCGTATTTCTCTAAGAGGAAAGTTCAGTGAGATAGGCATTCTAACTGTTGTATCGCAATATATATACGATAATCTGTTATATGTCCACAAGAATATTGACAAATTTATTAAAAAAAGTGATCTTCACACTGTAAATACTAGACATAAGTATAATCTTGTAGTTCATAGCACCCGCCTCCACAAAATAAGTAGCTGTTTTGTGGGGCAGTGTATACGCTTTTATACCAAGCTCCCTCTTAGTATAAGAAATTTAACAATAAATAAATTTAAGATAATTGTTAAAACTAAATTGTGTTTAAAAGCATATTATAAAATTTCCGATTATATAGACGACAAAAATGCTTGGGATTGAGCTGCTCTGATTCAACATGTTTAAAAATATAAACTTGTACAACTGATAAATTTAAAATTGACGTTTCGTAAGCACTTTATACAAAGTTTACACGAAATAAAGTATCATTTCATTTCATTTCATTTCATTTCATTTCATTTATGTACGATAATTTGGTTGGGGCTCTATAACTAATGCTTGCGATTAATGTTAGAAAAAGCAATGGAAAAAGCTTTTTTTTATCGTTGGGTATAATTGGATTATGAGTCATTAGTAAGTAATACATGTTTTGTACTCCTCATCTATTCTAACCAATTGTTCAGACTCTATTGCCGCTTTTTTACAGACTCACGCCATATCCTCGAAAGGATAAGCAGAGGTGTGATATTACAGCCACATTTAACCTTATCAATTTTAGGTCCCACGTAATAGGGGGCTAGCCTATTGCCGTTTCCACGCACATTGTCGGACCCCGTGCTGCTGCTGAGAATTTGAAAATACTCAATAACACTTTTGCCCGACAAGGGATCCGAAACCGAGATCTCCTGATCAGCAGACGTATACGCTATCCACTGGATCAAAAAGGCAGTCGCTTTTCTTTTAAGAAAATATAACTAGCGCTAGGATGAATTCTTGTATCGCGGAGGACTTCACACATTTTTTTACCGACAATTTTATTTGTGGCTCATAGAAAGAGTTGTCATGCATGAGAATCATACCCTGTTGAATCCTGAAGTTTGTGAAGTCGCGAAGTGTCATAGAGTTGACCAAAATCTGTGTAAGTAAAATTCGATACGTTCAAAATCAATGTTTATGCAGTTACCAACTTCGTGACAAGAAAGTATACAAAGTTCTTGTTTAAAGTTCGCTTCAATGTCCGAATTATTTTGTCATAGTAACTTGTAGGAACCGCGAGTGTTTGCACAGACGAGCATGTGCAGATTGTCGGCTTCAGTTTAAAGTTACTTAAAGGCTATGATTTGATACAAAAGTGTTCATCACAATACAAATACTAAATTAAAACATTTATTTTATTTTACAATTTCAAGTTCTAGCTCAGTTTCAACTCGGGGTCCGCTTACTAGTCTAACCGGATTTGCTGAATATTAGCTTTCCTACAATGCGACTGCCTGTCTGACCTCCGCAACCCGAAGGGATAGCAATATTCCATGGCTTAGACTAGTGTCAGTTTATAAAGACACACTGACGCCCTATAACGACTGTCAAAGATCTTCATGACAGCTAGGACCGGCGGCTTAACGTGCACTCCGAGGTATGGGGCAAGCGATAATTAACAATTTAATAGTAACGCACATAACTCCGAAAAGTCAGTGGTGCACGTCGTGGATTCGAACCCGGTACCCTTTGCGTGGCAGTCTGTTGGAGATACCAGGAGCTATTGCTGCTTACAGCTTATAAATATGTAGTTCATATGGTAATATATAGTTAGGTGCGATACTTCAATTTTCAGCTCAGCTGCGTGCATGAGTTCACTTATCGTTACTTACAGATCCGCAAAGTTAAGCAACTTTTGTACAGGTCAGCACTTGGATGGGTGACTACTTGTTGCAGCTAATGCCATTAATATATCAGATCAGATTGATATATCTGATATTAATACATCAGAGCGCAACCGTCCTACAAATGGCACGTAACTCCGTCGGTCTCGCTTCTAGTCTCAGGACAGGGATCGTTAGACCATGTCGGGTGCCTTCGGACGGTCTAAAAACTCCGACACCAAGTTTACACATTCACACGAATATAATAGCTTCACTTATTCACTTGAAGCGCAAGGCAAATGAACTTCAACTGATATTACTGCACCGTGAACTTGTACCAGTAGAATTTGTTCTCAAAGGTCGCTTTGCATGCGGTTAATCCGGTGCAAAAATTTACTCGACCCATACGCACCACACTTTAATACAACACAGCAGCGCTGTTTTACCATCATGTAAACGTATGGGGTTTTTGGTATCGAGAGATTTTTTATTTCACAGAATTATTACAGAAATATTTCGCATGAGTCTACCTTTTAAGGCAGAACTTTTTTCGTCATAATATTATTTTGTATAACAACGCATAGCATAATCTTCATTTCGCAGAAAGTGGCTTGGCATATATTTACTTATCATAAATTCGAAAGTCATAATTTTGTTAGTCCGAATCATCTTAAGGCATAAATTTCATGACCATAATAATTGAAAAGCAGGCATGCAGATTGCAGCAAGCATCGTTCTGTCACAGCTACGGCGCTGCGGGGTTTGGGCGGCCCCACGCGAGCTTATCGTCGCAGATGGTTTCAACGCCGGGCCTTCAAACCACCTGCTCCTCAGCTCGCGGGCCGCCGTACCCCTCTGCACCTACGCGATTTTAAATTACACTCTAGGGGTAGGGAAAACAAGACTACCTAAAGTCGGTTTTGCGCCAATTCGTTTGTGTCAAAAGTTCTGCCATGTTAAACGTATGCAGTTGCAAATTCGGACATGCAAACATTCTGCCAATCAATATTTATGCTAAATAATTTTTATGCCTTAAAAATATTCGATTACAAAGATTATGCCAAGTGTGTTATGCCAAATAAAATTCGGAGTATCAAGATTCTGTCAAATAGAAGGAACCCATTTCGCATCCCATAGTAATATTAGTACATTGACCATTGATGCTCTGTGATAGCCTTTAAGTAATCCTCTAACAAGCTAGTCTGACGTCCTATGCTATTGTCATTTACTTACACATTATGTTACCCAATTCGAACTCTAGCTAATGCTTTTCTTATTTTTGTAACGATAACAATCGCCCCCAATCCTGCCTTGCCATGCAACCTCTGCTGATATGCAGATAAGCGGAGTAGGTCTTATGCATGCCAAACGATTTACCACCAACGACTTCGAAATCCGTGACGGATATATAGCAAAAAAGCCTCAACGGGCGCCCAAGCTGAATACGTGAATCACAATCGGGAAAGCGCTACAATGACGTGAAACAATCGCCTCTTTGCAATCAACCTTCACAGAATACATTGGTATCGCTTGCGAAAGGATTTACTTTCTCCTCCATGTAATCGAATAGAATGGCCATTGCAACAAGTATCCCTCGGACAGGCGCTAGACAAGTAGAGAATAAAGAATAGAACACTATTCCCTCTGGTGCCAGGTTAATGGACGACTACAGGCACGACGCATTCACGCCTAAAAGTTTTATTAAGGGCTTATCTTTAAGCAAGCAGTAGAGATAAGAATAATGTTATTATTTTCAAATTTAAAAGTAAACTGGCGTTTATTATTGTTATGGTTTTAAACTGCATTTATGTTCAAACATATTTTGATCTTGAAAGTTTTGAATTTGGATCTAAATAATGAAACAAGATTTAGCATGCTAGCTCTACACGATGGAATAATCATACCATTTAATTTTTAGGCAACAACGCCGTAAGACTGTAAAATAATAAAACAGTCGCATGAAAACAAAATCTAAGATATGGATATGAACAACGGAACCTGTTTTCAGCAAACTTAATATTAATTGAGTGCGCTGAATTTGACAACCCTGGCGTCACTCGCGGTTTTTTTTGCATAGCATACAAGGCGAACTCATTCAGTATGCGAAGTGTTTCATCCGTGTTAGGATCGTGCCAAAAGTATGTCCGCACATTAAGCAAGATGACCTACGCCCTCCGTTAGCGATTTGGACGCCGGCCAGGGCGGTCCACGTAAATTTTGTTTCCAGAGTTGAACATTCGGGGTGAGGGTTAAAAAGTTAAATATGAACCGTGTTACATTGTTTGAAAGTTATTAATTTACCAGTGAACTGAAGGTAAATCCGAATAATTGATGTTGTTATGTAAGCAGATGTCACAGAAATTTCTGACCTGATTTCTTGGTTCGTTGCGACTCGTGTTGGTAATATTTTATATATGACTAGAGCATGCGCGCGGCTACGCCTGCAGATTTTATTTTCATTTAACCATTCCAGCCCGATCCTGCGGGAATTTTGGGCAATCCCTTCTTAGCACCCTACTCTAGGTTGTCTGGAAGAAATCGCAATGTGCGATAAAACCCTTCTACCACTAGTTTTAAGTTTTCTATGTAATTTATTGTAATATTGTTTATTTACTGGTGTACAATAAACTGTTTATTAATCAATCAATCAACCCAACTGTCTCCAAGGAACATACATGCCGAATTTCAACTCCATGCGCTCAATAATTTTGGCTGTGCATTGTCTGCCAGTAATTAGCCAGGCACGCAAGCATTTATATATACCTACAGAAGATAATTTTGAGACTATTTTATGCGTCGAAGTCTTTTTTTATTCATCCCGATTTAAATAAGTGTGCAATGGTATTCGTACGTAATGACTCGGTACGTCGTAGCTTGCAACCGCCCTACGACGGACCCTACCCGGTGGTCAAACGCCGCGGGAAAGTCTTTACGATCAAAATAGGAGATAGAATAACGTCTATTGGTTTAGACAGGTTAAAACCTGCATATGTGTTGAATGAAGGTACTCTGAACGACGATGACGCAATAATTAAGCGCACTACGAGCGGCAGAGTGGTAAAAAAGCCCTCAAGATTTATTTAATCAATCTAATTTATGTCGTCGTTGAAATACTTCTTTGAATTGCGATTGCATCAGCGACGGTCACAGTATTCAATTCTGTAATTTGTTATAATGTGTTTTAAATGTGTATTAGTTTTTAAGGTTGGTTAGTAACACATGTCATTTGATAGGTCAGCAATTTTAAAATTTCGCAATTGACTACAGTACTTATTTACGATTTGTTGTTATAACGATATATACGTATTACGTACTCATAGTAAAGATGGGTTACGGACAAAGTAAAGAAAAGCAAAATCAAAATATTATTAACGAGACAGTAATTAACAATGGATTGCACGATAAAATTAATAATTTCACATGGATACTGTGTACTTTTGTGGTTTTGACCGCGATTATTATATTGTGCATTGTTTGGAAACGATGCTCAAAAGGCGCTAAGAAATGGATTAGGAAAGAAATATTGTCTGTAGCAGATGCGGTACCTACTGTTAAGGTACATACTATCCAGCAGCAGCAACAACCACAACCAGGTGTGGTTGGCCACATCTAATTATGGAACTGACCATAATTTACTTTTGTATAATTATGTAAAGGTAAAAAAATTTTTTACTGAAATTAACTAATTTTTGTGTATTTTTGTGTCAATAGTTCACTTCTAATGAAGTGTGGTTCAATATTTGTATAACAATTCTTATACCTATTTGTTTTCAAATTGTGTATTTTACTGATTAATAAAGGTGAACATATAATTTGCGTCTACGATAAAATATCGTATTTCAAAACTTGTAATTAATTCTGTGTCCTTATGTTATGAATTGCGTTAACAGGAACGCAACTTGATACGCTATTGTATTGTAATCGTGACGCCTGCGAATCGAGCAAGACTGCTGACTGGCAAATTGTTTTAACTTAGGACCACTAACAGTACTCATTTTATGCTTTGTATTATTTCAAGGTTATAACTTAGTTTATTGAAGTTAATATTGATTGTATTCTGTAGTTTTTTTTCTTTTTTTGGCAGGAGAGTACTGTAGGGACACAGATTATTACTCTGTGGCTAGGTAGTGTTGCTCGCCAGTCAGTAAGTCAGTCATTGTCGCGCTCGGTCCGTAGACGCACGCTTAAATAAATAATAAGCTGTGCATACTACCATCTTTCATTACAAGGCCCGAGATACCTCACACACGAACACAAAGTAGAGACATATTTCCACATATACACAGATAACTTTTACAAAAGTAAGTTAATTTACTGAAGTTGTACCCAGAGCAGGTTATTGTGGACGTCAAAGTCCACCGTAAAGATCTAAGTCTGCTCAAACCAAGTACATAGTTTTACGAGAAAAGCGATGGCTTACAATCTTAGATAAAAAGAGTTACACAATAGTGATATCATAAAGTTCCCTGCTCATACCACGAACATAAACGGACAGTGGGAAATAAATCAAAAGAACCATAAAATCTCAACGATCGGCCCGAAATATCGGTCGTCATAACAGTAATGTCGTTAAAACAGAAAAAAGCCAATGGCGGCGTTATCAAACCGAAAACTAATTCAAAGTTCTGTCATTGTTTGCCGTCGGGGAGCCGAGTGAAGGAATAAAAAGCATCTTGTCGCCAAACGATACCGAGTTTCTTGAAGCAATTAAGATAAAACTGACGACAAAAGCCGCTGGGTTGTTCACAGGGCTCGCCTTTGTTGAGAGCATGGTGGTAATTAACGAGCAAGTTCTAACAGTGTCGCTGTCCGCATGGCCGAACGAAATAAATATTCCACGTACATTACTCCCACAATACTGTGTTATTATCTTTTTCATACATAATTACACATTTTCCATTAAAAACTTGACCAAATGTTTAGTCATAATCGCAAGAGTTCACGGAACAATTAAAAACTTAAAAGGTTTATTAAATTTATCTCTACTATGCAGTCCCTTTCATTTGATCCAAGAACTTGGTCTCTGCTATGTCATGCGAGTTTTGACCCAAAGGCTATAATGGTTTGGCGTCAATTATAATTTACTTAAATAATTAGAATCATCGTAACATGACGACAAATATCTGCAAATATAAATAATGATCTCACGAGGGAATGGTTTTTCAGTATTTCTTTAATTATTGTGGACGTCTTCAACGTTGGCTACACATGACATCCATAGTGGTCATTGTCACTTTATAATCAGCCCATTACCTTGCCTATCAATTCTCACACAAGTATTTATAAACACCTATAGTTATGAGGTTATTTCTAAACCAGTTGATATAAATATGAGCATAATTAAATAATCACAGAGACCTGTGATAATAACAGGTAGATATTTTTGGGATCCGGCTGTGTGTTAGCCTTAAAGTACATAAATAATGAATGTAGTGACCGCATAAGGCTTCCAGTAATCGCTGTGGAGATCTTTTACCCCATGAATAATACGAAGCGATTAAAACAGATGACAAAGTAAGCACGAAACCTCTATCTGAACTGAAATATAACAAAGAATTTACACCTTAAACACCAACACAAAGCGTTGCGTTATTTCGTACATAATGTAGGGCTTGGACAAAAAGATCCTCACTACAGTTAATGGGTCGTCATATAGCGGTGCTTAAACTAAGAGCCAAATTGTGATGCCAAATATTTTGAGAGCTATTTCAGATACGTTGAAAGCCGAAATTCAAGTCACACAAAACAATGAGTTCACCAGTTTATAAAATTAGTTTTAGAAATTTGAACTTTGTCATTACTAATTTTTGGTAAACAAAATTAGTAATGACAAAGTTCAAAAGCTCTCGAAACTTTGTCATTACTAATTTTGTTTACCAACATGAAGGTGGGCTGTAGTTAAAGTATATATAGCTATATAGATAATAGTATTACAGCTCAACTTACAAGAGGTCACTTTGTAATCAATAAATATTCAGTCATTTGTTTTGTGATCTTAGGGAATAGAATTAAGTATTATTTGAAATCGTTACGAAGCAAAATTAAGGTAAGTATTTTGTTGCTCTTAGTGAGATGAAATCAAGATCAAGTGAATGGAAATTTATAACGAAACTAACTAGAGGATTTCAGTTTAGCAGAATCACTGATAAAATCATAACATGCGTCTCTTAAGAAAAGGAACGTAGATTAATAAGGTATTTGCGAAGTAAAGGTACCAGGCCTTTCTTACCTACCAAGTAAAATTCTATCAACAATATACCGGGGAGCTGCTACTCTACTTCAAAATTATCAGTCAACTTAAAACATGCTTTAGGTTTAGATTTAGTTATATAATAAAGAGCTATTTGAAATCGCTGCAAAACAAAAAGCAGCCCTCTGTAAATCAAAAATAAAAGATTCTTTGTCTAATTGGCTTCAGAGACATTTGCTTCGCCTAGTATACTTGACGTCACACACGGTGTCTGCTTATTATTAAGTGGGCTGTGTAATTGTTAGCCGCCTAAGTAGTATAAAACAAAGGTGAAGACTCAATATCAAATGTAAAGGGTCTGAGCACACCACCGCTGCGTCAATCGTGGCACGAAACCGCTTCTGCCGTGTAAGCTTTGACGTTTTTTCTGCTTCTTCTTCTCGTGTCGATGGCAACACTTGTCATACGGTTTTAGCCCAGTAATCGGCAACGCATATCGCATTTGACCTTGCTTGATACAATTCGTTAAGTGTGCACGAGTCTGTGCTTGTGGTGCACGTCAGCATATGGCTCATTGTCTGTGGTGATACGCCGCAGACGCACTTATTTTATTTTATGTACTGAAGATATGAAGATTTCTACCGCAATTACTACAAGCCAATCTGGTGCGGTCACATTATTCTTTATTTATGTAGGTTCTTTAATAATTAAACCAAATGTGTCAGAATAGACAGTTTTCCCTCTGATCCTCTAATCATATAGTTATAAAGTCACGGTGCAACTATTGCGATTTCGTCACTTCACAGTGAAAAAGTGCTGAAGGCATAAACGAAAATTAAATGTATTCCAATTACAGTACTTTTTTCGATACTGGTCTTTAATCATCGATATTTCTGGTAAGTATTTGCTTGTTATTCCTTTACGTTTATAAAACATATATATTGTAACTGACGTTTTAAATACAAATTAAAGAATTTTCCAGTACTCAGTAATATTAAATAATAATTTAATCGAGCAGTTTATTTAATCGTCGTTTCGTTGTCCTTTGGCACGGTAATATAATCTATCATCACACAATCTCTGTATAATCTAACAGTAACTCGGCCGTCTCTGTGAGTTATATACCTACAGACGCGCCGTCTGTTCGTCACTGCGACACGGTGCGAGCTGCGGCACTATCGCGGCTGTGTGTACTTTAGGCACAGTCTAATGCGTACTTTGCTCGAGGCGCGTAGGTATAACTCGAGTTTCGTGCGTTTGTATGGAGTTACAATACTGTTTGATATTATTACCGTGCCTTTGTTTATATATATACAATAGGGTATTTGACTAAAAAAATCGAATTAGTCCGTCAGTTAGATTATCGAAAAATATTGGATACGTATTTTTTGTTTTTTCAAATCAGTAAAAAATACGAAGATAAAACGCATCAAAGATGGAGAAACGTCTAGGAGTGGGGGCTTGTAACGTCACTTGCCAGTAAAAAGTGTACCGGCAAGTGACGTCACACGAGTTTTCAGCGAAGTTTGTAGTCTTCATTTTTTGTTTCAGTGAATAAAGAAAAAATACGTATCCAATATTTTTCGATAATCTAACTGACGGACTAATTAGATTTTTTTAGTCAAATACCCTATTGTATTATTGTATAAATAGCATTTATATTAAAAAATCTAGGAGGTGTTTACATGTAATATCATCATTGCTACGCTCTCATAGAAATATAAATATATATGTAAGCTTTATACCTATGTATGTAGGTACGTGCGTGTACAACTGCAATCATGTGTGCGTGCATATGTGCAATAGTGCGTGCATGAAACTATAATACATATTGTGTCTATGTGTAATTAGATATGAGTACTGTAGTGGGTATTATAAAGGGTCCTGACGTGTAGTGATGAAAATAAATGAAATGCAAATGTGTTCATATATTAACAATACCGGCTAGACATGAAACCCAACTATTGCAGTCTAAGATTGTTTTTGACCTAGTGCTACTTTGGTGTACCACCAAAGTAGCGAACTGCATGTACGCAGGGAGTTTGGCACCGGAGACTTCACATCTCAACCATAGAAGTATGGAGCTACTTAAGCGAGGTATGGTTGATGGCATTTCATACAATAGCAGTAGTATGACGCCGTGTATTCCTTGTGTTGAGGGAAAGCAATCTCGCACGTCATTTCCTAAAAAGTCATTCACCAGAGCTATGGATATTTTGGAGTTATTCTATAGCGATCTCTGTGGTCCTATGCCCTGCAAGTCGCTAGGCGGAGCTAGGTATTTTATGACATTTTTAGATGATTTTACAAGGAAGACTTTTGTTTATTTTCTTAAAAGCAAGAGTGAAGTTTTTGAGAAGTTTAAAATCTGGAAAGCCTTAGTCGAGAACCAGACTAATAAAAAATTTAAGGCAATTCGTAGTGACAATGGTGGCGATTACATGTCTGCTAAGTTTCAGAGCTTCTTGAGTGACAACGGCATTCTACATCAGACGACGGTGCCGTACTCACCGCAGCAGAACGGAGTTGCTGAACGGGCGAATAGGAGTATAATGGAGAAAGCACGCTGTATGCTGTTTGAAGCTGGCCTGGACCAGGGTTACTGGGCAGAAGCTGTCAGTACAGCAGTGTATCTTAAGAACAGGTCGCCTACCGTCGATGTGAAGGGATGTACTCCAGAGCAGAAATGGACCAATAAAAAGGTATCGGTTTCACACCTACGCATATTTGGTTGTGTTGCTTATGCTCATAAGCACATAAAGACCAAGCTTGAGGCGAGGGCTAAGCAGTGCATATTCGTGGGGTACTGTGAAAATACCAAAGGGTATAGATTGGTCGATCCGAGCAATCCGAAGGACTATATTATTAAGGCTCGAGATGTAACGTTTTTGGAAGACAAATATTACAAGGATATTGTGTCACATGATGATAGTATGAGTAGTGTTGCAGTATTTACACCCCCTGTATGTGTAAACAATACTCAACCTCCTGCAGAATCATCTAGCCAGGATTCTGATGACACAGTTTCAGTGCAGAATAACCAGCAAGACAGCATGGTTACGGCAGATGATTCTGAGAGCGAGAATGAGAGCCCTGAGTCAAATGATACTTCGGATGAAACATATATTCCAGAGGATTCACTAGAAGAGGATAGCACAGAGTATTCGGACTTTAGTGACGACTCCTTGCTGGCGAATCTTGCTCGCGAGATAGACAGCAGCGGAGACGAGCCGCAGACGGTGCAGGAAGCGCTGAGCAGCCCTGACGCGGACAACTGGCGGCTGGCGATGCAAGATGAGTATTAGTCATTTCTAGTAAATAAGTGCTGGACTTTGACTGATAGAGTTGAGCAAAAACCTATCAAATGCAAGTGGGTTTTTAAAAAGAAACGTGGTGTAAACGGCGAGCTTTTAAAGTTTAAAGCGAGACTAGTCGCTAAGGGGTTTACACAACGACAAGGTGTGGATTACCACGAAACCTTCTCGCCTGTGGTGCGATTCTCTAGCATTCGCGTGCTACTAGCTATTGCTGCCGAGTACAACATGGATATAGATCACCTGGATGTGAAAACTGCATTCCTTAATGGTGACCTCCAGGAAACCGTTTACATGGAACAGCCGGATGGCTTTGTAATCAAGGGTAAGGAGGATAAGGTTTATAAGCTTAATAAGGCTATCTACGGTTTAAAGCAGTCGCCCAAAGCGTGGTACGAGAAAATTAATCGTGTGTTATGTGAAAAATTAGGGTTCACTAAGTGTTTGTCTGGACCCTGCGTATTTTTCAGGTCGGGGGATACAGGATTAGTTATTATTGCGCTTTACGTAGATGACATTTTATTATTTTCATTTTTAAATTCGTCGCAAAAGGCTAAAATCAAGAAAAAACTAAATATCGAGTTTGAGATAACTGATTTAGGGCCAGCGAGCCACGTGTTAGGAATGAAAGTAAGTAAGCTTAAGGACGAGGTAAAACTTGATCAATCTCATTTCATTGAAAGATTATTGTGCAAGTTTAAGATGGAGGATTGTAAACCATCTCCGACACCGATGGAAGTTGGTGTGAAACTCACAAAAACTGAGAAATCGAGTGACAGTCATAATTACGACTACAGAAGCCTAATTGGATCACTCATGTATATTGCAGTTGGTACGCGACCGGCCATTGCACATGCGGTGAGCTATCTGAGTCAGTTTAATACGTGTTATGACGCTTCTCATTGGAAGGCAGCAAAGAGAGTTCTTGGCTATTTAAAAGGTACGCAACATTTATGTTTAACCTTTGCGAAAGGCGGTATGGTGATAAATGCATTTGGCTGACTGGGGACGTAATGAAACTGATCGTCGCTCTTACACTGGCTATGTGTTTAAAGTGGGCAAGTCAGTGGTCTCCTGGGAAAGCAGGAAACAGCGCACCGTTGCACTGTCTAGCACAGAGGCGGAGTACATGGCGCTTTCTGATACCTGTAAAGAGGCTCTTTTTCTGCAAAAGTTTTTGCGTGAGATTTTGGGTCGAACGTTTAAAACAACTATCTTTAATGACAACCAGTCAGCTTTAAAATTGTGCTCTAATTCGATGTTTCATGCTAGAACAAAGCATAAAGATATACGGCATCATTTCATTAGGGAAAATGTTAGCATTGGGGACATTGATGTGAAATATTTATGTACTTCTGATATGATAGCTGATGTCTTGACAAAACCTTTGTCTAGGGATATGCATAATAAGTTTCAAGCGCAGTTAATGTTAATGTAACATTGAATTTAAGTTTTATTGTTTTTATTTAACTTAAGCTGTTTGATTTAAACTTTTTTTTTGGTTTATTTGGATAAAGTAAATTAATGTGAAGGCACATTGTAATGGGTATAGCTTACTAAGTTTATGTTGAATACTTGAGAGGTTTTAGTTAGTTTTCAATACTTGTTTTTTATTACAAGTGTGTATTAGTTTGGTTTAAGGGCCAGTGTTAGAACTTCTTGTTTAGTTCATAGAGTAAACCATAATAATGTAAGCAGTCAAGTTACTGTCGTGTCACCTTTTGTGTGGCTGTCATTCTGTACGTCAAGACGTGATTTTCTATTTCTGCTTTTACTATACAATATATCTATTTACATCCTCAAGAGACTATTTTATTCCACTGCAGTATAAACATACCCCAACCGTGCAGTCAAGTTGCCCTGCTCCTCCATCTTTTCCATTTCTCAAAGGGTTGCAGGTGTCCAAGGGTGGCGGTAATCGCTTCCCGTTAGGCGATCCATCTGCTTGTTTGCCTACTATAAAACAAGAACGCAATAGCAGATACCAATTCGGACTTTTTATACCAACATACATCTTTTGTACTTATTACTCATGATATACAGGCGGATGTCCGTTAGTATATCTAATTAAAACGGACTGGACGTACAAAACATTAGAAAACAGTTTTTATAAATGAGGTCATTATATTTGTTGGTCTGCTGCTCCCAAGGTCCCGAATTACACGGCCCTAGTTGATGGGCTGGTAAATTTCAGCGTTTGCAAATGGACAACAATTTTTTGAGTCGTAACTTCGCATTACCCTAAATGTTTTTGGGAAAATAAAACTGTGTTATTATTTTGTTTTTCGTTCATTTCCTTAAGAGCTAACCGGATTGTTATTTTTTGCTGCTGATATTGTGTTCTGTCTTTACCCGGGTGTGGTAGATAATGCATACCTTTCTTCGTTTTTTGCGTATAGAGGTTTCCTATATAATAGATGAATTTACAGAAATCCATTGCTGAATGTATATAAGCTCATAACCTGAGAGGGGTAGAACCGAATTTCATAAACATTTGTGTGAGTATTTTAACAGGTTTCTAATTGGTTTAAATTTACAATCGAATCCAATTGGCGCTGTAGTCGAGATTTAAGGTCCAGACTTCAGAATAACTCCGCAAATTTAATATTTGTTGGCAAACAATGCATTTTGTGAACGTATCCTTGCAAAATCAACCACGCCCTAAGTTGAAGAAATTATGTTCGTTTCTTGTCGAGATCTTATTTATTTATAGTCTCACGCCTGAATCGAAGGAGGGGTAGGCCGAGCTGTAAATATTACACCCACATTTTGCCATTAATTTTTAGGTTTCACGTAATAAGGGGTGAGCCTAGCCTTGTGTCGAGATCTGTATATGAATATGTATCCTTGGTCTGCACGGAAACATAAGTGTTTTTTAATTATTACATGTATGTTGATGTCAGTCAATACTATTATTTTTCTCTCAATCAGTCCACATTCCCAGTCCATTGCTAGATTAAGCCTCTGCTAATTCGCTTTACAGTAAAGTAGTAGCTGGGTGAATGTTCTAAGGAAACCTAATTATAACGACTTAGTACATTTTATAGATTTGGATATCGGGCAATACCATTAGGCCCTTTAGTAGCCGGCAATCAAATTCTCAAGCCTATTTTAGAGCAATACATATACAATAACTAACATAACTTACTTGGCCATCTTGTCACCTCCATTATATTTATGTGTGTATACGTTTGTGTGGTGTTTCAAAATACTTGCTATATAATTAATGTTGCTTTTTATTTATGTACAACAATTGTGCCAAAAGGTTTGCACCTCACCGTGCGGGTACCTTACAAAACGAACTGTTCAACTAATTAACTGGCATCAAAAGCTCTTTTGTATACCCATAATATGAGGCCGTACCTCAGAAACCTACGAAATTCACACATATTAACACTAGAAAGACGGCAAAATGTTGCTTCCTACAAAGACGGCGACCGGTCAAATGACTGCTTTCGTTAATTTTCAGATAATTATTTATTTATATAAAAATTACGTTACAAAAGACTTATCATAATAATGTATTGTTTATCGTATCATATTTAGCAGCAGTTTTTAAATTTGAAAGTTTTATTTACATTAAAGGAACCATAAGCTGGCTTATTACAACCATCACATACTTTATTAGTTTTATTTTTACATTTGCTAATATTACATACGCATCTTTTTTATTCTCCTGGATAATAGGCAAGGAAGGTTGAGAAGTAGAAGGCGTAGCTTCAGCATGCAAGGGTTCAACACTGGGAGGTTCTGCATCAATATCCATATGTCTACTTAGTGCATTCGCTAAATCCAAAATGTATTTCCTGCGTTTTATGTTTACTCCTGTCAATTTCTTATATAAAATATTAGAATTGATTCCTGATAGATCTAAAATATTATAGAATACTTGTACAGGCCATCTCCTAGAGGGTGCTTTGACACTGTACTTCTTCGCCATCTGATCAGCAACATCCATGCCATACTTGGTAGCGTTGTAGAAAGTGACAGTCTCTGGCTTCTTTTTACGGTGATTAGAATCGATTACAACATTTTCATGTAACGTATCTAGCAATAAAACATTTTTATTCCGCTTTCCTAGATATATTGTAAGCGTACAATCGTCAGATATTAATACTTTTGTTTCGAATAAATTTAAATGAAATGTCTTGGCGTAAGATAGTATTTCCCGTCGTGCCTTGTTCATAGTCCCAACAATTGTAGTGCGTTTTGAGAGTAATTTTTTTGCCAAGCTAACGGAGGTAAGAAATTATCCCTGGTTATATTTTGACCAGTATTTATGTAGTAGACCAGTAGTATGTCCTTCGTTTTGAATTATTTGATTCGTCAATTGATTCGTCCATAACCAGCCTCCATGCATATTACACTTCCTTTGAAATTCCTTTTTGCGAACAATGTAGGCCCTGTCTGCTCAGTTATAATATTCTGTCGAGCTCAGCGACCAGGTCGAGTTGTATCCGTCTGAGGTACCCATGCTGTCCCGTCTATGGCCATATAGTTATAATCCTGCTCGTGATTAGTGCTGGAAAGCAAGCGGTGACTCCTACGTCTACCACGACCCCGACCACGACCACGATTGTCAATGCTAATTTGATGCAAATTTGCTAGGGGTAGCTGATCTTCTGGGTCAGAGTCTGCACTATCCGAGCTTGAACTAATAGCGTGTAACTCAGAATCATCATCAATGTCACTGTTAAGTTCAGAACTTTCAGATTCACATTCCGATTGATCTTCTGGTTTTGTAATAAACCAAGTATTTCGTCGTTTCGGAGTCTTTGAGACATTTTAACATGATTTATTTATTCCAAATAATACGGTCAATATGAAGTAAGTTCATCTAGCAACTAACAAATAAAAGTAAGCAGTAGTGTAATATTGGGGATTCTGTATCATTTGTTCTCGCTTCGCTCGAACTGCATGATACAGAATCCCCAATCGTTTTCACCGTATCGTATATACTTAACATTCACAAACAATAATATCAAGTTCGACTCGTTCGATCAACATTATTGATCTATACTTTATTACTTGACGAGTGTCATATTTATAAGTAGAACAATGCAGTGTGTATCAATTAGTTGATCAAGAATTTATTTGCATTTTATGCTTTGGTCTAGAGATTGCGAGTTGGCGACAGCCGTGCATGGTTTGATTTCCGATGGCAAGTTTTAGGTAGGTATTTGGTATTAGGGATCGAACATACGACATTTAGTGCAGAAATTGATTCAATCACTGTACCAATAATACCACATTATCATTAAGTATGTAAATAAATTAATAAATACCAGGATATCGAGATCTAGCCTCATACTTGCTCAATTTTCAAAGTAGGTATCTATTATTATTTTATAATTAAGAATGGCTAAATAAAACAAAATCCAGACCGAAACAAATACTTATTTGTTCCGTGCGGGAATCGAACCCGCGACATGTACTTGGCGCATTTACTAGCAGTACATTTACAAACTAATATTTACATTGTGATGCATAGAGCCGAGCTCTTATCCAATGCGCCAAACATGTCGTCGAAAATGTGACAAAATACTGAATCGCTTCATACGTTTTTCTCACTAGTTCGATTCCCACGTGGTTCAAATATTTATATAACCTAAAGATAGGTGTTCAGGATCTGTGATATTGTATGTTTGTAAACATATAACACAGGAGAAAGTTTGGGATATTAATCATTTTCAATGAAATAATATCATACACTATAACACAACATTACACCTGTAGATATACCTCCGAAGGGGTAGGCAGAAGTGATTGCTGCATCTGCGGCTAGTGCCCATGTTCTTAGTTAATGATGCTACTGAAGGATTCCTGACGATGAATGGTGATAAACCCAATAGCGTTTTGCCTGACCTGGGAATCGAGCCAAGAACCCCACGCTCAACAGTCACAATTGTACCACTAGACCAGCAAGGTGGTCTAAAACTACTGCTAATAAGTAAATTATTCGTCCTGCAATTGCTAAGGCTGTCACTGTTGACCTTGTTGTTGAATCTGTTTTCACCACATGGATTGACCACTAACTGGTTTACTATTAACCCTTTTGGTGAATAATAACCCATCCTGATCTCATTACTATATACGAAGCACAGTTTAGTGCTTATATGATGCCAAAATACAAAGTTTATAGGCCGATAGTAGATAGCAGTATTAGTATTAGATCGATAAAGTACATACGATTTCCTTTTTAGAATTTCGTCTCAAGTATCCGCGCCATCGTGTCGCCACTTTCCAAAAAAGGAATTGCAGCCTGTGTGCATAGTGTCGAAGAATAAACAAATGATACTAGACTTTATTTTATGAGTGCATACAATTGAAATTAAAATATATTACGCGTTCAAATACTGATGCATCGTTTGCAATAAATAATATAAACGCTACCTTAAGTGAAAAACTATCCCGCTTCGATCACGACAACTTGTGTTTAATCTTTCACAAGTGCTTTGTTGAGTGAGTGTGTTGTGCAAAGTTTCCAGGAGTAAGTATGTATGTATTTCATTAAATCAATTTTTAAATATTGTTATAAGAATTTTTTTCATAAAACGTTAACGTAAGTCAGGGTGTTGAATATAATTTATTGTTTTTATATCGATTTTGAAATCAGTTTACAGCATTTTTTCTGTTTTCATACCCATGAATCTGTTTAACCATGAATTATTGTTATGATTAGAGTTTTTTTTTGTGTTTTTTTTTCGTTTTAAATAGTTCGTTATGGCAATTATCATGGCTAGAAAGGAATTAAATACTGAGATGATGAGTGAACGAGATATATGGAAGAATACATTGACCTGAAGTATATAGCGATAAATAAGTATAGGAGGATGATGATGATTTGGACATCGGGTTTTTAATGTACATATTTAATGTTGTAGATAGATTTGTTAACATATTTTCTTGTGTAACCTGTATTATAATAGTATATTTATAATTACTAAGTATGTTTTATTTTCTCGTTTAAGGTCGGCCAGAAATCCTTTCGATTCCGACACGGAGGTCATTTCGCAACCAGCCCGCGAAATCAAAAGCAAGAAGGAGAAGAAAAGAAAAATAAAGAGCACAACTAAATCTAGACCAGAAAAGTCTAAGAAAAAGGTCCCGGTCGCAGTCCAACGCGACTTGTCGGATGATTCAGAAATAGCAGCAGTTCCCGATCAAAAATCCCGTTCGATATTTTCTGATTCTGAGGTAAGTCATAAGCATAGCATTAAGTTTCGAACTAAAATGTTTTATCTCTACAACAATTGTCGTTGATATTCGTAAAAACAATCAGTCAGTTAGTAGTATCTCAAAATATCAATGACAAAATAGTAACGAGCTAGCAATAATAAATATTTTCAAACTATGTTTCAGGACGAACAAGAACAACCTGTCAGAGCTGCCGCCTTGAGGAGCTACCTCTCGCGGCGTGTGGGCTCCGGGTTCACCCTGCAGCGTGATCCGACACGACGAGGGGAGTTTTACATTGAGTTGCGTGTATACAATAGCCGGGAAGCAGAGACACTTGCCGCGGACCGTTGGAAGCGAGCGCTTTTCACACTTCGTTCAGCACATGATGATAACGAAGAGGTGTGGAAAGCTCTCACTAAGTTTATAACTGCTGCCAAGGCAGAGTATGCAAATATAAAGCCGATACTTTATCCATCCAATATTTAAATTATACTATATATATATATTATAATTATATAACCATAATCATTTTAATTATCTGCGTATGCCATTGTTTAACAAAATCTTAATTTTTCAGTGAGTACTATTATAGCGTGAGTACATTTTATTAAGTGTAATTAAAGTAATTTAAAAATTTAAGTCTACTATTTTAATGATTTTTGTGTGCATATTTAATCTTTATTTACATTACATTGCCTTTACAGCTCCATTCCAAATAATCTTTGGAATAAAATCTGTAAACTCTGAAATATAAAAACTGAAAACTCTGAAATATGAAAATTCTGAAATATAAAAACTGAAAACTCTGATATCTAAAAACTGAAAACTCTGAAATATAAAACTGAAATCCCAGAAATTTCAAAACTGTAAGCTCTGAAATTTTTAATCTTTTTTACATTACATTACCTTTACAGCTCCATTCCAAAACAACTTTTGGAAAAAAAACTGTAAACTCTGAAATATAAAAACTGAAAACTCTGATATCTCAAAACTGAAAACTCTGAAATATAAAAACTGAAAACTCTGATATCTCAAAACTGAAAACTCTGAAATATAAAACTGAAAACTCTGAAATCTAAAAACTGAAATCTCTGAAATATAAAAACTGAAAACTCTGGAATATAAAAACTAAAAACGCTGGAATATAAAAACTGAAAACTCTGAAATCTAAAAACTGAAATCTCTGAAATATAAAAACTGAAAACTCTAGAATATAAAAACTGATAACTCTGAAATATAAAAAACTGAAATCCCAGTAATTTAAAAACTGAAAGCTCCGAAATTTAAAAATTACAATTCAATATTTTTTAAATCATAGCAATCATTTAAAATAATAAAAGTATTTGAAAGTTATCATAACTTGTTGTCAAGATTCAATAAATTAGATAAGCATGAAATTTTGTGATGATTGTCAGCTGTATGTCTCAAAATATTCTTCACATAAAAAAAGTAATTTACATAAAACCAATTGTTTACTTCATACCGAATTCGAAAATGTTCAATTAATAGCTAGTGCTTTTAGAGGAAGAATAGCTAGTTACAAAATTAATCCTCAAAGTACTAAAATGATAACACCCGAATTATTTTTATCTAATGTGTTCAAGACTATTTACGATTTATTACAACCATTACTTAATAAACATAAATCAATAAAAATTAATTTTGAGCTATTTATATTATATAGGCTACCGAAAAATGAAGAAATATCATTAAAATCTTTCAATACTAAATACTCTATACTGAATCAAAGTATGGACTTTATGAATTTATATAAAGAATGTGTAGAGAAGTTGATATGTAAATGCTCGGAGTTTGAATTATCAGAATCTGGTTGGACTATAGAGGAAGTTAGTCATTTAGAGATAAATGTTGCTAAATATAATCCTTTGAGAGCTGGAAATTTCATTTCATTACCGCCAAGAATTAAAAAAACAAAGGCATGTCTTAATATTTTGAATATGGACAATCACTGTTTTCTTTGGTGCATCATAGCACATATATATCCAGTTAAGAATAATCCTAACAGAGTTTCATCTTATCCACATTATTCTAAGATTTTAAACACTGTTGGTATGTCTTTTCCGCCAACATTTGATGATATAAAATGGTTTGAAAAACATAATACCAATATCAGTGTCAATGTTTATGGTTTGGAAAAAAATGACACAGTTACTGGTCCCTTATACAAAACTATGCAGCGAAAACTTAATCATGTAAACTTATTATTTATTAGCAGAAAAGGTAGGAGTCATTTCTGCTTAATTAAAAACCTAGAAAAAATCGTACGTAGTCAACTCACAAAGCACAAATCTAAAATTCATTTATGCGAAGAATGTTTTTTGTATTTTGAATCACCGGAAAAATTAAATAATCATAATTGTGGTAGAATGCAGACAATTCTTCCGGAAGATAACAGTAAAATTACTTTTTCAAATTATCAAAGAACCCAAAGAGTACCAATTGTTATTTACGGAGATTTTGAAAGTTTATTACGGGAGTATTCAGATAAAAGTAAAAGTAAATTTACCGAAAATATTCAAATTCATGAAGCTACTTGTTTTGCTTATTACATATGCTGTGAGTCTAACCCTGAATTAAATAACTTAGTATCTTATCGCGGTCCAAATTGTTCAAAAAGATTTGTAGAGTCAATTATTAAGGATTCACAGAGATTGTATGAAATATTAATGATGCACAGAAAAATGTTACCATTGACGGAAGAAGAACTCAGGTCTTTCAAATCAGCCGAGGCATGTCATATTTGTAGAAAAAGATTTACAGACAATGATTGCATTGTTCGTGATCACGATCATTTCACTGGTAAATATCGAGGGCCTGCTCATAATAAATGTAATTTAAATAATGAAATATGTAAGTTTATTCCAGTTATATTTCATAATCTCTCTGGGTACGATTGTCACTTATTTATAAATGAACTGTCTGCCGTTAGTGGCCATATAAAGTTAATTCCAAAAAATAAAGAACGATATATTTCTTTTAGTAAATATGTTTCACTAGATTCAAAAACAGCATTTCAATTAAAATTTATTGATTCTTTTAATTTTTTGAGTTCCAGTTTAGATAACCTAGCAAAGACTCTAAAAGTTAGCGATTTTAATCATATGCGATCATTTTTTATTGATGAAGATTTACTGAGCTTATGTCTAAAAAAAGGTGTATATTGTTATGACTATATAGATTCTTGGGACAAATATGAAGAAACAAAGTTACCAGACCGTTTTTATTTTTACAGTAAACTTACTTCAGAAATTGTTTCAGAAGATGATTATAACCATGCTTTAAATGTGTGGAAGAAATTTGGTATCAATAATTTAGGTGAATACACTGATTTATATTTGAAATGTGATGTCCTGTTATTATGCGATGTTTTTGAAAAATTTAGATCAATGAGTTTAAATCACTATGGACTTGATCCTTGTCATTATGTTTCATCACCATCTTTGAGTTGGGATGCTATGTTATTAGTAACTGAAGTTGAATTAGATTTACTATCAGATCTAGAAATGTATCAAATGCTAGAAAATGGCATCAGAGGAGGTTTAGCTCAGTGCTCCCTAAGATATGCGAAGGCCAATAATAAATACCTGCCCAATTATAATGAACAAGCTCCTAGTACATATTTGGCTTATTTAGATTGTGTCAATTTATATGGTTATGCTATGATGCAGCGATTGCCAATCGGAAATTTTAGATTATTAACAGATAATGAAATAATTAAGTTAAATGTAAATTCTGTTTCACCTGACAGTGATGAAGGTTACATACTTGAAGTAGATCTTCACTATCCTTCTGATATACACGATGATCATTCTGATTTGCCATTTGCAGCAGAGAAAATAATTCCTCCGGTCCCAAGCACTAGTAAAAGTACTAAATTAGTAGCCAATCTTAATGACAAATATAAGTATGTTATACATTATGTTCACTTGCAAGAATGTTTAAAAAATGGTATTGTACTGTTGAAAATCCATAGAATCTTGACATTTAGTCAAAAAAATATTTTGGCACCATATATATCTTTAAATACTTCACTCAGACAAATAGCTACATCAGACTTTGAAAGGGATTTTTTTAAAAAACAGAATAATTCAATATTTGGGAAAACTATTGAAAATAAAAGAAAGCAAGTTGATGTTAAGTTAGTTAATGTATGGAGGGATAAATTTAATAAAACCAATAAGATCTGCGGTGCTGAAAAATACATCGGTGCCCCCAATTTCAAAAATCTAGCTATTATTTCTGAAAATCTTATAACTATTCAATTACAGCCTGCGAAAGTTGTTTTGGATCGACCAATATATATGGGCTTTACTATATTAGAACTAGCAAAGAGTCATTTATATAATTTTCATTATTCAGTTATGAAAAAAATATATTTTGATAACATTACACTATGTTACACTGATACCGATAGTCTGTTATATTTAATACACACTCAAGATTTTTATGAAGATATCAAAAATAATATTGAGTATTTCGATACAAGTAATTTTAAGATTACTAATATTTACAGCATTCCGCATTCAAATAAACAAATACCAGGATTTTTTAAAGACGAGATGGGTGGAGATGTTATTTCAGAGTTTATTGGTTTAAGAGCTAAATTGTATTGTATTGATACTTTAAGTTCCATAGTTATGAAAGCTAAAGGTGTAAAGAAATCTGTCTCTAAAGAACTGACCAAAGAGAAATATAAAAAGGTTCTAAACTGTAACATTAATTTTAGATATCCCATGTTTGTCATAAGATCCAAAAATCATAAAATCTATACCCAAAGAATCAACAAAATAGTACTCGATGGAAATGATGATAAGCGTCAAATAAAAAAAAATAATGTTGCTACTTTGCCTTGGGGGCATTACAGTACTATATTTTAATCTTTTATGTAACATTTTAAAGTGTAAGAATTTAAGTATTTACCTAAATTGGATATGTTTTCATAGTAGTTTTATTGTACCTATATTTTATAAAACTATGAATATGTTTTTAATTTTATAAAACTATGTATTTTGTAATGAAATAAAACCTTGTATTTCAAATTAAATGTGTTTTAGTGTGTTTTTATACAATGATACCTACCCGTAAGATGAAAATCATAACATATTTTATAATAATTCATCATCATCATCCTCCTAGCGTTATCCCGGTTGCATCCTGGAGCCCAGGGTCCGCTTTCTAGTCTAACCAGATTTGACTGAATATTAGCTTTTCCACAGAGCGACTGCCGTCTGACCGCCGCAACCCGAAGGGATAGCCATATTCTATGGTTTAGACTAGATACATGAGGGCACTGATGTCTCTAACAACTGTCAAAGATCTTCTGATGACAGCCGGGACCGACAGCTTAACGTGCTCTCCGAGGCACGGAGGGGTGTGACTTTTTGTGGCTGGTCACCCATCTATAAACCAGACGGTGACGAACGCGCTTAACCTCGCGAATCGCTTGATTCGAGCGGTCGCCACTGTGCCACGGGCCCCTCATATTTTATAATAATTATTACATGGAAAATTGATAGTTAAAATTTAATATCCAGCAGTGGATTGAATACGTGCTGATGATGATGATAATGATAGTTAAAATAAAAAATCTGTATGTATAGATTTATAACTTTATTTATTTTTGTATAATAAATGTTCACAAAATAGGTACTTGCTCCTGCTATATATTTTATACTCTTTACAATACAAGTTATAGATGTCTTACTAAGTACTTGAACTATATTTTATTAAAATAAGATTACACTAATAAATTTAAATATAAATATGATGCATATTATACAAAGTATTAAAGTCTAATTAATACATTTTAATTTAATTAATATGATAAAATACAATACCTAATACATTAAAATAATAAAAAATTATCTTAAATTTTAATAATAATTAGTATAATTAAACATTAGATCTGCTTAACTTTTGCACTATTTTACTAACTAAATGATCAGTTTCGTTCATGATACCATCGTAATCACTTGTCACTATGTACTGTACATTCACGCTCGCGTTATCAGTTTCAATGTTTTCTTCCATGTCACGACCATCCAAATCACAGATCTGAATTTTTATCAAGTGACGGGCGTGCCCTTGCTCCTTACGCACGATAAAAGAAGCCTTTTTAAAAGATTTTTTATTTTTCTTTCTTAATTTTCGCTCTGCTGGTTTTTGCTGTCGATCAGCATATGCTTTAGCTGCTACTTCAATATCCCAGCTCTCTCTATCTTGAGCATAATAAAAAGGATTGGTAATTGGGTCTGGGTCATCTACCACATTCTGAAAGAAAACAAAGAATATTATTACTGAATGACAAGAACTATGTATAATATAACAGTTATGTTTTGAAAATAATCCTACAGGTACAAACCTCTAAATTCTGAGGGTTGACGATGTCTAAAACGGGGCTGTAGGATATTGAGTGTGACATGATTCTGAAACAAGTATATTATTATTAGTTTAATTTAATTTTATTAATATATAACTTTTATAAAAATTAAATACTTACCTTGAAAATACCTATAAAATCGTAAATAAAAGGACCTGCTTATGCAAAGGACAGCTACGAACTAACCGCTTATTTAATGATATGATCCAAGTTGCAAACACCATCTCCTATAACTTAGAAACAATAAACAATGCACAGGTTTCGACTTGTTCTTGTACTCCAGATATTGAGTACAAGAACAAGTCGAAACCTGTTCATTAGTGTGTAAGCGTTCAATATATAAAAATAATATAACTCTTTCTTATTACATAATTTGTCGACCGTATGGCTGAGTGGTTAGTGTATCTGACTCCCACACCGAAGGTCATGGCTTCGATTCCCGCACAAGTCAAATATTTGTGTGCATAAACATGGCTGTTTGTTTGACGAAAAAATATGCATATAAGTATGTTTATCAGTTGTCTAGTATCCATAGTACAAGCTCTGCTTAGTTTGGGAATATTAAGTATTATATTACCTAACCTATAAATATTTCGGTTGTCTTTTAGTTGTAGTAATCGACAAGATGAAATTGATCAAGCAGCCCATTACTCTTAAGGTTAATAATATCGAATTTAATGAATCTTCTCACACGATCAGACATAGCATTTTATTGCCAAATACAATTCGATGTATAATATGTGGTCCTTCAAATTGTGGCAAGACGAATGCTATGATTAGTTTACTGTTACATGAAAATGGATTAAAATTTACAAATATTTATCTTTACTCCAAAACTTCTTTTCAACCAAAATATCGTTTCTTAAGCGAAGTATTAAAAAGAGTGCCGCAGATTAATTTCTATGAGTTTAGCAATGACAAAGAGGTTATATCTCCAAATGAAGCTTTAGCAAATTCTGTGTTTATTTTTGATGATGTTGCATGTGAAAATCAAATAATAATAATAATAATAATACTTTTATTTCGGACTACTAAAATCCATAAACTGTTAGTAATATAATTTGAAACTTATTTCCTATTGTTAGTATAGATTAACCTAGAGACAAACTTTTTTAAAATTGGGGAATGAAGATCCTCTGCAACTGTTTTCAGGATGCTGTTTGGACTGTCCCTCACTCTTCTCAGTAGCGAGGCTGTCTTTTTACGAATAATAGCGTAAAAGCCATCGGTTCGTGCCTGTGCAAACATTTCCGACGCACTGCAGTACCGAGACAATCCCAGCAACATCCTGAAACCATTGTTATATTGGATGCGCAGGGCGTCCAGCGATCTCTTCGTACAGTTGACCCATAGATTGCTCGTGTACAGACTCTGGCAGTAGGCCTGAAAGAGTGTAATTTTAACTAGGTCCGTACACCGGGCAAATCTACGTGCCAACATATTACTCCGCACCGCTAGAGCCCTACGTTCCCTTTCGATGTCTACATCGTCCTTAAGGTCGTCGGCAAGGAAATGCCCTAGATATTTAAAGGTGGACACCCTTTTAATTGGCGAACCGTACATTGACAGCTCGGGCCCATCTTCGCGGCATTTGCCGCCGACCTTAAAAACCATGTACTCACACTTCTTCACATTATATATTAAACCATGTGCGGCAGCGTAGGCTTCACAAATTTTAATTAACTCTCTCATAGCTCCCACCGATGGACCCAGCAACACCATGTCATCCGCATAACTGATGTTATTAATAAAAAGACCATCAATACTGCATCCGACACGTGAAATAAATATCCGCAATTATTTTTGCATGGGTACACATAAACAAATTGATTGTTTCTATTTATCGCAAACCTATTCAAAAATTCCGAAGCAATTGTTACGCGACAATGCTAATTTTCTTATGATATTTAAACAAGATGATGTGAATCTAAAACATATTTATGAAGAGCATGTTAGTTCTGATCTACAATGGAAACAGTTCAAAAACATTTGTCAAACTATTTGGAGTAAACCTTACAATTTTTTACTTATTAACAAAGAATCATCATTCAATAATGGACGGTATAGACAGAACTTTGATATATTTTATAAATTTGACTGATGGTTTATTAATTAATATATTTAAGTGATAATATTTAATTTTTCCTTGGTCAAACGCCGAGTGAAGTTACATATCTATAATTATTTCTATATGGCTAGACATATTTTTTTCTATTATGAAATCAATTGAAACTTATTTGTTAAACAGTTTGATACAATTTTTATACTTTTTAATGATTTACGCAGAATTTCCAATAAATAACGGAAGATACAGGCAGCATTTTGATACCTTTTGTTTTTTATTGTGACTGTAGTTACATATTTATAAACAAATTTAATAGAAAATACAGTTTAGTGCAATTCTGTCCTTACTTGAATTCGCTTGTCATTTAAGAAAAATGGAGAACAATATTAAGAAAGAATTAATAAAGTCTGTTGATTCTATAAAAAATAAAATAAAACAAATGAAAGATCAAGAACATGAAATCAACTTATCAATAGATAAAATGCTCAAACCTGTTTCGGAGCCCCTCAATAGCCTTGTGAAATCTAAAAAAAATGTTGAAGTCGATAAACATTTGAAAAATGAAACGTCCGAAAATTTTATGGAAATTGAGTCAGACGAAAATAGTTCAAGCTCATCAACTAAGTGTGTTAGTTTTCATGACGCTGTATTAAACTCAGCAAGTACTCCTAAAAATGAAAAAAAACATAACATAGAAACTTCTTTGGAAAATGAAGACATCTTTGGTATTTACGATGGAGTGAATGTGCCTTTTGGAATAAGAACTGAAAACAAAACTTTAATGATGGGCAACGAAGTAGTTTCATTTTCTAAAATTGACAGCTTAGACAATGATGATACAGTTTTAGTTAAAATTGGTAGTAATACTTATACTTTAACCCCGGGGCTTCAAGAACTTTTACTTCGAAAGAAACCCAATTTAAAGTTAATAACAAACATAGATAAACTTGTCTATAAAGATATACTAAATCATACTAATGCTCATAAGAGAGATTTTAATCCTAGGGGTCAGATAAGAGGTGATAAAGGAACTAAGTATCGTCAAATTATAAAGCCATTATTTTGTGAGGCTACGATGGAAAAAAAACAAACTAAGCTTGGAGGTAGCTTGCCAAAACTTAAAAAATATAAGAAACACACTGATTTGGTGTATTGGGATGATCCCAATGAATTAGTTGATAGATTAAAATTATTAGTAGCTTCAAGAGATGTTGGTAACACAAATCATGATAATGAAATTTTATCAATAATTGAAGAATTAAAAGAAGCTAACATAATTAAAGAATAAATACTGATGACAAACAAGTTTTGACTTAGTATTACTAAACCGTTCAGAATGATATGTGTTTGATTATTTTAACTCCATGATAGTATGTTCAGATACTGTATTGAAAAGGAGTTGACTGAAATTTCTAAGCATGAGTAAGGCTGATATTGTAAATGAAATTCATAAAAGTGCAAGGGTAAACTTTCCGCGAAGAACTGTTATTATGAAAGATATAGATGATCTTTGGCAGGCTGACCTAATTGATATGCAATCAATATCCAAAGAAAATAAAAGCTATAGATTTATTCTTACAGTTATTGACACATTTTCGAAATATGCTTGGGCATTTCCTCTGAAATCTAAGAATAAAGATGTTGTATGTGACACTTTCAAGAGTTTGTTGAATGATGGTCGCAGTCCTAAAAATCTACAAACTGATAACGGAACAGAATTTTATAATAATAAATTCCAAAAACTTATGAAATCTTATAATATTAACCATTATTCAACCTTCTCCACAAAAAAAGCTTCGATAGTTGAGAGGTTTATCAGAACTTTGAAATCAAAATTGTATAAAGAATTTAGTTTAAAAGGTAACTACAATTGGATAGATAACACCCTCAAAAATGTTATTTATAAATACAACCACACCTATCATCGAACGATTAACGAAATTCCTGTAAAGGTCAGTAGTGTAAATAAAAAACGAATATTACAAAGATATGAAAAAAATATGAAGAAAATCAGTAGGAAACGCAAATATAAAGTAGGTGACTATGTACGTATCAGTAAGTACAAAGGAACATTTGAAAAAGGCTATACACCTAATTGGTCAACAGAAATATTTAAAATTCGCAAAATACAAAACACATCTCCTATCACTTACCTGATTGAAGATACGATTCGAGGTCAACCTATTTTAGGAGCATTTTATGCTCAAGAACTTCAACAAACGAAACATCCTGACATATATTTAGTTGAAAAAGTTATTAAGCGTAAAGGTAACAGGGCTTTTGTAAAGTGACTAGGTTTATCATCTACTGAAAATAGTTGGATTGATAAGTCGAATATTTTATGAGAACCAATAAACTTAATCTATCAAGTGACAAACTCATTGGTTTGTATGCCTATTTATTAAATATTTAATCCCAGATAAATCAGTCTTATTATGTGTATTGGAGAGAGTAGTCTTCTCAACTGGATCAGAAATCATTTGCCATTTGAATTACATTTACTAGGATACAATTACTGTGGACCTGGTACAAAATTATTTAAACGACTAAAACGTGGAGATAAAGGTGTAAATAAATTAGACGAATATTGTAAAGAACATGATATTGCATATCACAAGTCATCAAATTTGAAGGATCGACACAAGGCAGACTTAATTTTGTTAAAAATGGCAAGGAAGCGCGCCTTTGCCCCTGATTCAAATACAGGAGAAAAAATTGCTGCGCATTTAGTAAGTAATGCCATGTTAACGAAAATTAAAACAGGATCTGGGCTAAAAACACGTCATCAAAAGTCTTCGAGTAAGACAGCATCTGGAAAAGGTCTTAAAAATAAATTTAAAAATCTAATTACTGTTGCGGCAAAACGTATGAAAAAATTGAAACCAAAATGCAAGAAAGTGGCAATAGAATTAGCAATGGCTGCTGCCAGAGAATTAGCTGATGATTCATCCATTAAGGTTCCTCGAGTTATTCCTATACCAAAAACTGGTGGAGTATTACCTCTGATTCCTATTTTCGCGGGATTATCAGCTGCAGGAGCTTTAGCAGGTGGTGCAGCTGGTATTGCAAAGACTATAAATGAGTACAAGATGGTAAAAAAACTGTATGAGGAATCAAAGAGACACAATAAAAAAATGGAGGCTCTTTGCATTGGAAAAGGACTGCACCTTAAACCGCATAAAAATGGACTTGGAATCTTCGTATCAAAAGCAAAAAACTAAAATACCGGCTACCCAACCGCGCCTTAACTAACTTAGATATTTTGAAGTATGGACGAAGCATCCCATATTTTAGAGGTGTTTTTATGAGAGATGAGCTCCCTAAGTGTCCCTACAAAAGAGAATGTGGAGTTGTTAATTTAGATATATCTAAGAATCCAGGTTCTCATTGGGTAGCCTATGCAAAACATAATCAATATATTGAGTATTTTGACAGCTATGGAAATCTTAAGCCTCCCAAGGAAATTATAAATTACTTAGGCTGTAAAGTCCAATACAATTACGAAAATATACAAGGCAATCATCCTTTCAATTGTGGACATCTATGTTTAAAATTTTTAAGGACCTTTTGGCGTAGATATGGAATAAAATAAACAGTAGGGCTCAAAACTGTTCAGTATGCAAGTATGTCTATAACGGTAACTATCTCTGGCAGCAAATCAGAATTAGAATCATATTTTCAACCACCTCTGAATTTATCTGGAAATTATGAGTGCGGTTTGCTGTATTGTTCAATTTTAAACTCAGCATCAAATGTGTATTCTAGTAATGCTAAAATTCCACCTATTATCAGGATTGAATGCGATATAGTATACGGCTCTTACACCAACGGATTACCAACTCATATTATTCATGAATTTGTACCTAATACTACTGCAGGAGACCATTACATAGAAACGCCTCAAAGTGTTATTTACATACCCGTGAACAAAAATATAATTTCATCTATATCCATTAAGATTGTTGATCAGTTTAATCATCTCATTAACTTTATAGATCATATTCAATTACGTCTTCATTTAAGAAAATCAAAATGATATTATATAATATAAACCCTCCACTCAAAATAAAACACCTTATTTCTCCTAGAACCACTAAGGTGCATAGACGTAAGAAAAAAGTGAACAAATTAACTAAGGCAAATATAGACTTTCTTAAAGCTCTGGGTTTTCAAGAATGAATATGCTGCAGATTAATGATTTACCACACTTTGATACTTCTATCGAAAGTTATGAAATCCATTCTTATAATCCGTACAACAACTGCTTTAGAGAAAACGATGAAATTCGAATTCCCATACACCAACAAGACATATACGTGCTACCATCAGCCAGCGCAATTTATGTCGAAGGGCGAGTCAAGTTCTTTGGCAAAGATGGAAAACAGATTGAGAAAACTGGTACATTTAATAATAATTTTATTATGTACCTATTTCAAGACATCAGATACGAAATTAATGGTATTGAAATAGATCGTATAAAAAAATCGGGAATAACAACTACAATAAAGTCATATATCTCATTTAATGAAGCGGAAAGTAAAGTTGCTAACTTGTGGGGTTGGAACTTAGAGGGATTTCAAAATAAGGATCATTTCAGTGCTTTAATACCATTGAATATGATTTTAGGATTTGCGGAAGATTATAATAAAATTGTAATAAACTGTAAACATGAACTTATATTGAATAGAAGTAACTCTAACTTAAACAGCATTATGCTCACTGATGATATTGCAAACTTCCAAATAGATATAGAAAGAATACAATGGAGAGTACCACACATAAAAGTCTCAGATCGTGAACGGCTAACTTTGTTAAAACATTTAGAAAAAGATAAACCTATTCAAATGGCTTTTAGAAATTGGGATTTGTATGAGTACCCCTTACTGCCTAAAACTACAAAACATTCATGGTCAGTTAAAACTGCATCACAGCTAGAAAAACCTAGATATGTAATCTTTGGCTTACAAACTAATAGAAAAAATAATAAACTGAAAGATAGTTCACTGTTCGATCATTGCGAGGTAACAAACGTGACCTTGTTTTTAAATTCACAATATTATCCATATGAACCTTTAAGTTTAAAGTTTTCTGAGAACAAATACAGTATATTATACGACATGTACGCAAAATTTCGCCAGTCGTATCACAACTGTCCAGTCGATCCATTGCTCAATCTAAAGGAATTTAAAGAAAAGGCTCCCTTGTTTATCATAGACTGTTCAAGGCAAAACGATAGTCTAAAGACAGGTCCAGTAGATGTTCGATTAGAAATTGAATGTTCAAAATCGATACCAGATAATACGGCTGCGTATTGCTTGATTATAAACGATCGAATTGTGGAATACAAACCACTGAGCAACATTGTGCGTAGGCTATCATGATTGCCATTGTTGACGTCCAAGGCTTTAAAACAGAAGCAAATGAATTTATACTAAAAGAAATAGCTATATGGTATAATAATAACCTTCAAGTGTTTTTAATTAAACCGCCATTTCCTTTTTACGATTTGACTAAATCAGAAAGACGACAGGTTTGCTGGATTGAACGAAACAGAAAAATATACTGGGGCGAAGGATTTATACCTTACTCAAATTATCAATATTTAATTTCAGATGTTTTAAAAGATAAATGTGTTTACGCTAAAGGTCTTGAAAAAGTGTTATGGTTGAAGGATATGTTAAATACTAATAATGTAATTAATTTAGAAGATAAATGTTGTCCTAACTTGTTAAGTTTATATGATCGCTATAAATGTTCTGAAGATTTGTACAATTGTATCTATCATGACTCAATATGTGCTTTAAAAAATGTTCTGTGTTTAAAAAAATGGTGCATTGATAATAAACTTTTTAAAGATTGATAATATACATTGTTTTATTTTACTTAATAGTTTCCTTGACTCACTAACATATCCATTTATTTTTAAATAGTTGACATGATTACATTGATATTACATGAAGTGAGATTCATTAGGTACACACATTCATAATAAAACTCACTAAAAGCTACTATTGATCACTAAGAAAAGGAATTAAATTGCTAAACATAATGTTAATTATAACAGTATGGTATTACTGGGCACTCTCGGTGATGCAGAACACATTATATTAATCGATCGGATATTGAAGTAGCAGCTAAAGCATATAATGATCGACAGCAAAAACCAGAAGAGCGAAAATTTAAAAAAATAAAATTGATCGAGTCGAACTTGATATTATTGTTAGTGAATGTTAAGTATATACGATACGGTGAAAACGATTGGGGATTCTGTATCATGCAGTTCGAGCGAAGCGAGAACAAATGATACAGAATCCCCAATATTACACTACTGTAAGCAATTTAAATGTTTACAAAAGTACCCTCAAATTACAAATAATCATATTTTAGATTATAGCAGTCAAATGACTGTCGCCGTCTTAGTTGGTAAATCAATATTTTAAACGGTAAACAAAGTAATTACGAATGTTTTGTTTATTTTTTCTTAGGAGTCTATTCATAATAATAAAAGTCACAAAATACCTTTAATTTTGGTCAAACAGTTTTGGAATAATCCAACTCGCAAATTTAAAAGCCGGTTAAATGACTGCTCCCGTATTTCTAGTGTTAAACTGTAGACCCAAATTTCAGGATCGTAAGGCCTAAAATCATTTGATGGGGAACAAATTTCTTTCGTAAATTCACACAGCACTTGACTTTATTATAAGTACACTCGAGCACAAATTAAGGAACTTCGACTTTGTTGTTCCGTAATCGGAGTGCTTGTGTGTTGGTCTTTTATAAATTACTTTAAGACAAGCGGGTACGTGATGTTGACGCGAGAAGTCGATAATTAAAATCACTATTTTCTGTTTATTCGCGTCTAACCTTGATGTTCAAACATGAACATGACATTCTTGGCATTCCAACACACATCCAACTTATCACCGAGGAAGATGCGTGATATTTTAAGATCATGTAATTTATCACGTACGGCGGTCGGCTCAGACATGCTGCATCGGCACAATACACCGACGGCACACAACTAAATACGTGTATATGTGTACATAGAATAAGTTTAGTATATAAGATTATAGTTTTAAGAAATAAAGCAGTCATTAGCTCACTCCCGGCTTTGACTCATACCCTACCCCTCACCTCTCACTGCGGCCAAGACACCCTTAGCCGTCACCATGATCGGTCTTGTGAGTCTGCTCGACCGGCAGTGAGAAAACCCACTTCACTACACCCTAATCCTACCCACTTTCCGTCTGTCGCCTTAGGTCTCCCGGCGACAGATATCCCGGCCTAGGGATCCCAGGGACTGCTAGGGAACTAGGGATTAGGGTTGTATACGCGACAGTCTGTGTGACCACAGTGTACACGGCCTCGCTATACACTATACCTAACAGGGCTAGGGTAGACTAGGGAGTTAGGTTAGAGTTAGATCTAAAATAGGGATAGGTATATCATAAGATAGGTTAGGCTAGATATAGGAACCAGTAGGCTTAAATTAGGATAAGTTTAGGTTTAGGTACGTGCAAGCTTAGGGCTATACTTAAGAGCTATCGAAGGTTAGGCCCTAACTTGTACACTTGGAGTTTAATTACTTCCTTATTAATTTCGACATGAACCGTAGCTGTTTTGTAATGTATAGCGGATTAAATGATCTAATACGTTACTGACTAAGTATTATTGCTAAATACCACACCCAATTATCTTAGAAAAGTGTCTTTTGAAATTGATTGATTAGAAACGATTCAACGACCATATAATGTGATTACTTACTAGCTCAACTGCCGATCACGTAATTACGTACCAGATTACCAGTAAGTCGCAGTATAGTAGCTTTGTTGGAAAAATATTGATATTACTCTGTTTCGTGCAACCGTTTTGTTTATATTGGCGAAAGTAAGTAATTACTAGTGACCTGCGTCATGTTGACACGCCACTGTTGCCCGTCCTCCGAATGTTCAGAAACTTTAATTAAGTAAGGATAGTGACAGCGGGCTACATTCATGCATAAACATTCAACTAAAGCAGGTTCCTTTTAGTATGCAAGCGAAATCACCAGGCCCTTACAACTTACGTAACTATTCGTACTCTGACAATCACACCATACTAATTACACCAAAGATACGCTGATCAATGTTTGCGAATGACAGGCGCAAGCATTATTACTTGTTAATAATATTACATGCTACAACATTCCTAAAACAAACAACGCATCTATTTATTTGTCGATACACGAACATCCTTAACTTGCTCTGACAGTTAGTGTCACCTCACTAAACCCTATAAGTTAATATTAACCCGAATATTGTGGTAATATATTGCAACGTTATAACTAAACTTCTAAAACTTCAACGGCAAAGTTTTGCTGATGTAGCAAAAGTAAATTCGATATTGTGCAGTGAGGTAACGATACAATATGATATAGATACCTACGTTTTGCTTTTCATTTTTAAGAAGGTTTATTTTCTTGAGTATATCAACCACGATGAACTCTTATTGTGACGGAAGCTTCGCTTTTAATATTTTTCACCCTGATGTGCTCAATTTCATAAATAACTTTTGTATGGAATGAAGCGGCAATAGCAAGATGTTTATATATAAACTACGATCAACACGTGATACCTATGAATAATGGTGGTTAATATAGCATATAGCACAATAGCACAGCACGCTAATTTTATTTCGCATCTAATAGCAAGTTCATTCGGCTCTCGTTCGTGATATAAAATAGCATATAGCATATCAATCAAACATCGCGCCGACGCGACGGCACATCGCACTTCGCACGTTCGCAGCGCTGCGAACTGCGACATTTGCGATCAGTCTTCGCGTGCTAACGCGAGCAGCCAGACGTGAACTTGCGTAGCGTGCGAATTTTAGCTGTTCGACGGCTCGCGCGATTTAAGTAGGCATATAAGTACGCGAGTTATTTTACGTTCTCAAAAGTTAAGTGTTTTGTGTTTGATTAAAAAAAACTGTGATAGGACACGTAATACTGTGTATCTATGAATGATCTGTGTAACATGTGTGTTAAAATGATTTAAATAACTCAATATAATTAATTATATACAGTCCTAAGCCTGAAAAGTATGAAGGAAAATTAATTGACTAATTTATTATTAATTAGTTGGTTAATATTAGTTTGTTGTGCATTATGATTACATTTTATACTTAGAAGAAATGTACAAATATGTATTGTTTATTCATGTCTAACATTACAGTTCACCATGTTATCTGCCCACGCGTAAAGTCTTCAGACTCGTTAGGCAAATAACATGTTTGTCGACGCTATATTAACCTACGTTCAAATATGGATAGCGCGACAGCGCGCTATATCGTACATGTGCTAAAACTAGCGTTCACACGAAGGGTGTTGACGCTTCGCACGATAGCATGCTAAATTATAGCATTTTCAATAGCATGCAAATTTTTTTTAGCTTACAGTTCATAGCATGCGATTGATAAATAGCAGATTCGAACATCATTACCTATGAATCAGATTTTTGGAATTACTATCTATTGATTCAAATAATTTCAAAATTAAAAATTATTGAAATTATCATGACATCGGTGCCGTGGTGATAATCCGGCGTGTCTCTCTTCAAAATGCAAAGTTGACTCTTGTTGATCAATGTGGAATTGGGAGTCTGGTGGAGAGTATGTGTAGCTCCGGAAAGTAGTTTAGCCAGGTCCAATGGACTCCAACTTCGAGTCTTGGTTTGATTTGGGACCTAGCTAAGGGAGAGTCTCCCTCTATACGAAGGTTTTCCATCGCAAACCAAAAAAGTGAAAGATTGCGTTCCTTATGATAAATCTCAAAAAGTAACAAATGAGCTTGCAGATTGTGTAGCTACAGAATGTACAATAAATCAATAAATTTGAATTATTGATTTCACAACTACGTTAATGCCTGACAGTGGACGATATAAAACGCTAAAAATCGCAAAAAAATATTTTAAAGTATCAATATGAGACATATGTAAAAAGCATTTATCATCACTGATAAAGATAAAACATATTGTGCACCGAGATCATCATCATCATGCTAGCGCTATCCCGGTTGCATCCAAGACATACACGCCTTGGAGCCCGAGGTCCGCTAAGTGGGCTTTTTTTTACGAGGTGGCAAATCCCTTCGGATCTCCGACTCTTAGGGAAATGAGAGCCGAAGTATGTGGTGTTACGTTATGTTGGAATATTGTATCTTTTGATAATGTTCGCCAAATCATTTCTTTGCATTTAACAATATTAGTTTCAAATTACAAGTAAATATTAACGTATAGTTTTATGTTAAACTTTCGCTTTAAATTTTTTTGTATTATTTCTTCTTAAAGAAACAATTTAAAATTTTCTAAGAAAATTAAATGTCATCGACATACGTTACCGACCCAACGTAAAAATTTAATAAAAACCTTTGATATGTTTTATATGCTTAGAATTTTTATATTACAAACCTTTACTTATATCAGTGGTCCAGTGAGATCAGGAGGTCCCAGGTTCGATTCCCGGGTCGGGAAAAGTGTTACTGAGTTATTCCGAATTCGCAGTTGGAGCATGGAATCTGGCAACTTACAGGCAACGGCAATAAGGCTCGTCCGATATTACGTGGAACCTAAAAATGTGAGTGTAATATTACACCTCTGCCTCTCTCTTCGGGGTAAGACGGCTGAGTCTATCGTGTCGGTCCCAATTCTTGCCTCAAGAAATAATCATTTGGGCCTTGTTCTGAAAACAAAATAGAAAGAAGAAGGAAGGACAATATTCAATTGATCACATAAAAGTTAATACTTCTTAGAACTTATTCGAGCGAAGATCATTAGATCAGTTTTAAATCACATACACATATTATATATTATGAATATAATATGTGTCTGTGTTTTAAAAGGTGTAATTGATTATGATAATGATTGTGTAAGGAACGAGAGGAATATGAGAGTCATGTTTCTTGTATCAAAAAGAGGATGATTTTGTAACTGAACATTGATTATACGTATATTTATCCTTCCAATATAGCCTTACTACGAAAAAATAATTGATTATGTATAAAAAATCCAATTGTCAAAAACTCACGAACCTTATCAGTGGGTTTAATCCAACCATAACGATACAAATGAATATATAACAATGTTGACTTTCGCGGGATTAATAAATCGTCAGTTGATAGGACGCAGAATAGGGTATTTGACTAAAAAAATCGAATTAGTCCGTCAGTTAGATTATCTAAAAATATTGTATACGTATTTTTTGTTTTATCAAATCAGTAAAAAATTACGAAGATAAAACGCATCAAAGATGGAGAAACGTCTAAGAGTGGGGGCTTGTAACGTCACTTGCCAGTAAAAAGTGTACTGGCAAGTGACGTCACACGAGTTTTCAGCGAAGTTTGTAGTCTTCATTTTTTATTTAGGTGACTAAAGAAAATATACGTGTCCAATATTTTTCGATAATCTAACTGACGAACTAATTAGATTTTTTTAGTCAAATACCCTATTGAGGAATAGGCTTGACCGTTACACCAGATTGAATTTTTATTCATTGTTTAATTTTCCACCCGAGAATAAAATTGATATTTAAATTATGTGAACCTTTCACGAAAACTCGTAACGTAGGGCCCATTTTTAGTTACAAGAACTTTTGAATGCCGACACGCGTCGTTGAAATTATTGAATTTGAGTAATGTTTGTTTGGATTGTCTAAAATTATTGACTATACTTCATCGTAATTCACATTCAAATTCACAAAGTATTTGAATACTAGCTGTCGCCCGCAGCTACGCTTGCGTAGTTTTTTATATTTCGTAAAAATATTTTTAATAAAAAGTATCTTATGTTACTTCTAATAACCTCAAGAATAATATATGTATACAAAGTTTCATGATGTAGTTTTCGTGTGAAAGCGTAACAAACAAACTTACATTCACATTTTAATATTGGTATGATTATAAACGTTGAAGTCATGCGGCAAAATCGATGATTCGATTTTAACCTTCGTTGTTTTAGGAAATAAGGAGACATTGTTATAGCTAAGTACCTATGTAACATGCTTAATCGTAACGTAATCGTGCTCTTGTCATCATGTGTCGCTATCATGTATCAGCTCACAATAAGCTGCTTGTTATCCGCCGCTAGGCGATGGAGGCCTTGCGTAGTCTCGTGCGCCTCCCAAAGTACCGAAAACGAAACGACGGGGCGAACTTCGTCAATCATTTTCAAGTAAACAAAACACGGCTGATCACGGCGGGTTCGCGGCAATGTATGCCAATCGGGATTCCCGTGACCCATCCGTTACGGGATGATCACGGACTCCACGGCGGTTAGAGTGGGCCCTCACCATCTGCAGGGATGAGTCGACACACCTTTATCTGCTTATTTAAGAACCGGACAATGAGGCTATAATTTGGGTAGCCACAGTGGAAAAAAAAGTTGCCAAGAAATTAGAAAGATGGTCACGGATAAATAACCCGCCGGTAGTTGCGACTCATTTTGAGACACCAACAGTCGCGCAAAAGTCGAAAAAGACCCAGATAGGGAATGCATTGTTTTTAATAACTTTATGTAATTTCGGAATTATTTGTAATTAACTAGAAAGAGGATACTGAATCAAACTTAAAAATAGGACATGTTTATCATTTTGACAAAAATGGAACATAAAGTACAAGATCACTACAAAATTTTTACTTTTTATCATATATGAACGAGAAAATCACTTTAACTTTTTTTATTTAATCTAGAAACAGTTAAATTCTTTTTCATTATCTAATAATATGATCAACTAACTTTTAAATAAGGGAGTTTTATAAATACTTATACCAAACATTTTTTTTATAATAAAGCTCCATATAGCTTTTTTTTCTATGAAGGAAGCGTTCTTTCTTCCTTTGTCAATCCTACAATAATCTAATCTTAGTCATTTTATTGCAATTGATACACATAAATGAAATATGATCTCTAAAAATATAATTATAGCAAAATTGGCATCATTTGATTTTTCAGTCCTCTTTGGCAGGGCAGATCGAACATCCCCCTCGTGGGATCTCCACCTTGTCGTGGTGGGGGGGCTCAGTAGCCGTGGTTAGGTCACCCACGGTGAAGCTAAGCGAGATCCCGGGAGTGGAAACTCCGCATGGCTTTGACGGAGGTCTGCGCAGGATGCGTCCAAAGGGGCGGGTGCGAGGGACAGTTCTTCTTTCCCTCACAGTCGGGCGCGGTCGCGGGAGGAGAGGCGTTTCGGTGTTGCGTTGCCGCGCGCCTTGTCTCCCGCGACCTAATATGGGGGCGCACCATTTATTGCGTTACGGTGGGGCCGCAGAGGAAGAGGAGATGCGGTGTTGTCAGGTTGCCGTCCTCCCTTATTGTGACCCTATCCTCTGCGGCCGCTGGGTGTTTTGGCGGCGGAGCCGAACACCTTCATCCGCCACCAAGGGGGTTTTGTTCGTGGCCCGCCTGACCATCTGGCGCGCCAATACCCGTTGGGGGTAGCGAGGAATGCTTCGGTGATGCCCGACCCTCCGACACACGGGTACATGAGAAACACGGGTTGGTTTTTAGTCAGTAAGAGTCTGACTGTCCCTTTCGCCCTTAACCCAGAGCCGAGGGACTCCATGAGGATTTTCCAACCCGACACCAAAAAAAAAAGGGCAGATCAAACATCACCCGAGCAAATTACAAGGCTCTGGCAAGGCCGGTCTATCTGTTTTTTCTTTTCTACCGTATTTCTTTGTTTCGTATATTCCAGGGCAATGTAGTGATAGAAGACCTGAACTTGGCTTATGATAGTGACTATGAGTGCAAACATTTCTTCACGAGCGCCATTCCTACCCAGGCAGTAACATTGACGGACGTAACTCAGAGGCACATCATGATTCAAGTCGCGTCTTCTTTATAGAAAACTGGCAGACACATTGCCGGAAGACCGGAACGACAATCTGCAGTCTTAGGAACTTCATCGTCCTCAGAAACTTCGTCTTAGCCACTCTGACAACAATCTGAATACTGGTCACAATTTCCCAATAGTCTTTAATTTCGGATGAAATCTCTCCTTCAATGTATTTGTTTTCTAAAATATTTAAAATTTTTGGTCATTCTATAGATTTCGTAACATATTGACAAAGAAATAAAATCAAGAGAATAGTTTTGCAATGGAAAAGTACACTTAAACATCACGTCGCGCAAGCTGGCTGAGTGTGTGGATAGCCTGTTAAGTTACATGAAGGTACCTAGCGCGTCGACACGAATAAACTTATACAAACATAGTTATGGTACAAAAACTAGAGTACTGGGTCTTTTCGTCCCATGCGCGTCTACCCGCGTGATAAAACAACTGTCCAATATATAAAAAAGTGTACAATGTTATGTATTTAAACCTCTTAAAAACCTATAAACTACTAATACTACTCGCTCGATTTGAATAATTATTTTTGTGTTGGATAGTCGAGGAAGGGTATAATTATATTATCACGTTATGAGTCACGAGTGCGGAGTAGAAACTTTAAATAACGCGAATGTAACCGTGGGATAAGCAAGTTTATTGAATAAAAATATGAACGGAAATTATAAAGGTAATTTTTAAGCTTTATTTAAGTTAATAAATATAATAAGCAATTCATAGAAAACCCGTACTCTGAATCTCTCTAATGAAATATAGGTGTTTGTAAGCGGTAGTAAGTTTCTGCTACTTTATGTCTATTCTTGTGTTCCACACAGAATAAGAAAGTGTACCTTATTACAGAGCAAATTAATCTTTACTTACGTATTTAATTGTTATGATACTTTTAATTCACCCGGCTTTTTTCTCAACAATCGCTACCAAATAAATTCATGGTCAGTATGACATGGCGTTCTGAAAATAGTTACAAGTTTATTAGCATTTACATCAGTAAATAGCACAACCCGCCTAGCTACCAAAGTTGCAGAACTTACCTTACCTGTGAGACAGAATATTCAGTCAAACTTATAAAAGCTACTGTACGTAGAACTCCCTTCATCCTTTGCATTAAAAATATGATGTAAATCCATCCACCCATAATGCTTTTAACTAAAATCGCTAAAAATCAGAAATAGTTTCTTAAAGGACAGGTACGACAAGGTAATGTAATTAAATAAAGATCAATGACTGAATATATTATATACTAACTGAAAAATAATATTTTGCTTAAGATTATGTCTAGATATAGACAGTACTTTCAAACAACGCAATAATTTTGTAAAATAATTATACAAATCTATTCCGTTACGCTTGTACACTTGGACTAAAAGATAACCGGCACAATTAGGCGTAAGAAGCAATAATATAAGAAGCGATTTCCCGAAATTCTCACGGGCTAGCAAAAAGTTTATGTTTTTCAGCTGGAACACCAGTTGAAAAATTATTTATGCGGGTGTAGTTGCGGTCTTCACTAACACTACATAGTATAAAATCATAACTGTACTTTGGCTTTGCCGTAGTCGGGTAAAAAAAAAACAAAGTCTATCTTTTGTCTGTCTGTCCCTATGTATGCTTACATCTTTAAAACTACGCAACGGGTTTTGAAGTGGTTTTTTTAATAGATAGAGTGATTCAAGAGGAAGGTTTATATGTATTATACATGCCTTATAAGCATTGCATCCGTGCGAAGCCGGGGCGTGTCCCTAGTATATTATAAAGCTAATGCAGCAAGGAACAACAGAATGTAGCCACAAAACAATAAACAAACCACTTCTAATTCGATTTCAAAATGGTAAACAAAAGTTTGTCTTGTAACGGCCTGGCGACACGTGTGCTGACAACGCAATTCATTAGTCTCGAATGTTCGCACAGCCACGGGCTCGCCAGTCGCTAACATCACGCCACTCAGACACGTCGTCGTTATAGCTCTTGTACTCGCCTGTACCTAACTTGTATTAACTGTGTAACCTTGTTGGACAATAAACCCAAATTCTTTCATCTACAATTTGAGTGTCATTGGAGAGCTCCCACATACACAATATCCATCGACCTGCCATCTCACTACCACAGGCAACCTTTGGATGTGGCCACACAAGCTGCCCAAGGCCACCTCCAAAACTGGTGACCCCGAGACGAATACCTACTTCTGAATATTTTGACCGTGAGTACAATGTTTCCCAGAAAATCAAAGACGTCTATTCCCACGATGACGCCAACACAAGGGTTTGCCGGAATTGAGAAATCAGAGGAAAAGGACACCAACATGACGACAAGCAGCGTGACCGAACTCACTTCAATTTCTGTGTCAGCGAGAATACCCGAATTTTGGACGGAAATGCCAAGATTGTGGTTCGCGCAGATGGAAAGCGTGGTGGCTTCACAGAAACAAGGTGATGAGGTCAAATTTCACCTTGCGGTGTCGAAATTAGGACGAGACGCATTACAACAGGTCAGTGACATCGTCTTTTCACCACCGGAAACAGGAAAATTCCAAGCACTGAAGGAACGCCTACTCCAAGTTTATGAAGAAAGCGCGGAAAGGCAATTTCAAAAACTTGTGAGCGAGATGGAGCTAGGAACCCAGAAACCATCCCAGTTACTTCGAAGAATGAGAGAAATAGGTCGGAAATCGCAAGTCTCAGAGAAAACATTGCATAATCAGTGGATTTCGAGATTACCATCATACATTAGAGCTGTACTTACTGTTAGTCAAGATCAGGACCTAGAAAATTTGGCGAAAATAGCGGACAAGATCAATGAGAATATTAAATCAGGAGAAATTGCGGCTGTGAACGATACGGCGAGTACCAGTCAATTACCCGTAGTCTCCTACGGGTAATTGACTGGTACTCGCCGTCGTTCATTTTGTGCATTTGTGTTACAATATCTCTATTGTAACACAAATGCACAAAATTAACATGGAGATTATGGCTTTACGCGACGAGATTAATGACCAGTATAACTACCGACGAAATGTATTTCGAGGTCGAGGAAGAGGTCGGTACCGCAGCAACTCAAGGTCGAGATCGCAGAGCAGAACGTCGAGAACACCCGAAGACCCTATTTGGCTATGTCGATTCCATTACCGTTATAGAAATAGAGCGAGGCAATGTGAGAAACCCTGCGCCTGGAAAACAAAGACAGCGGCGGCAGTGCAAAGACAGCGGCGGCAGTGCAAAACTCAAGTAGCGCGTCGGAAAACTAGCTGAGGTACAATCTATGGAGACGGCAGATTACGTACCTTACTGCAACCACCGTCTCAGCATCGTCGATATGGTAAGCGGTCTCACATTTTTAATTGATACTGGAGCGAACATATCCGTGATCCCGGCAACAGCAAAACAGAAGCTATCTGGTGAGTGTTCTAATTATAAACTTTTTGCAGCCAATAGTAGTGAGATAAAAACATACGGCGTAAAAACCTTAAACTTAAATTTTAAATTGCGACGGACGTTCCGTTGGACTTTAGTTGTAGCAGCCGTAGAGCAATGTATAATTGGAGCTGACTTTTTAGATCATTTTAATTTGTTAGTGGATATTAGAAATAAGAAAATTATAGACAAGGTTACCAAACTGAATACTCCTGCTAAGATAGTTAGTTTTTCTAATCAATCTATTTGTACTATACTTGATAATCACCCATATTATGATATTTTGAAAGATTATCCGGAGATAACCAAACCCTGTTCTTTTAAAGAGATCCTAGAGCATAGTGTTTTTCACCACATTGAGACTACTGGTCCACCGGTATATGCGCGGGCAAGGCCTTTACTGCCGGACCGGTACAATAAGGTTAAAGAGGAGTTTGAACTTATGCAAGCAATGGGTATTATTAGGCCCTCCAAAAGCCCTTGGGCAAGTCCGTTACATATTGTGCCAAAAAAGGGAGGTGATATTAGACCCGTTGGAGATTATAGACGCTTAAATGCGGTAACAATACCTGATAGATATCCTATTCCCAGATTACAGGACTTTACGTACATTTTAGCTAACAAGAAAGTTTTTTCCCTTATTGATATAAATCGAGCTTATCATTGCATTTTAGTTAATCCAGACGATATTGCAAAGACAGCTATCATAACGCCCTTTGGTTTATTCGAATGTACTCGTATGATGTTTGGTCTGCGAAACGCGGCTCAAACATTCCAAAGATTCATGAATTGTACTGTTTTACAAGGGTTAGAGAATATATTCTGTTATCTTGATGATATTATTTGTGTATCTGACACTATTGAGGAGAACAAACAATTATTGAGACAAATATTTGAAAGATTTCATAAATACGGCATAACTATAAATTTAAGCAAGTGCGAGTTTGGAAAAACTGAAGTAGATTTTTTAGGATATAAGGTTACTACACAAGGTATTTATCCATTAGAGAATAAAGTAAAAACTATTGAAGATTTCCCAAAACCAGAAACTATCGAACAATTGCGAAGATTTCTAGGAATGATAAATGTTTATAGGTCGCAATTGCCAAAAGCAGCAGAATACCAGGCAGAGTTAAATACTTATTTACATGATTCTAAGAAACGCGATAAAACTAAGATACAATGGACTGAAAAGGCAGAAAAGGCATTTCTAGAATGTAAACAACGATTGCAACAGGCGGTTATGCTATCGCATCCGTTGCACAATTGCAAATTAGCACTTTTTACTGACGCGTCTGATTTTAGCCTTGGATCCGTGTTACAGCAATATGTCGATGGCAATTGGCAACCATTAGGTTATTTCTCAAAGAAGTTATCAGAAACACAAAGTAAATACAGTACGTACGATAGAGAATTATTAGCAATTTATACATCCTTACAACATTTTCGGAATATGGTAGAAGGAAGAGAACTTATAGTGTACACTGATCATAGACCACTCACATATGCGTTTACCAAGAAAAACCCAGAAAATGAATTACCTAGACGTACTCGACAATGGTTATATATAAGTGAATTTACCACGGACATACGTCATGTGTCCGGTGAGCAAAACGTAGTCGCAGATTGTCTATCGCGCATAGAAAGTATAACGATTCATAGTTTAATAGATTATAACGCTTTAGCTAAATCACAGAGTAAGGACGAATGTTTACAACAGCAGTTAAATAATAACAGTAGCCAATTAACTAAAATATTTATACCAACATGCGAAAAATCTATTATTTGTAATAAGATAAAGGATAAGATTCGACCATATTTGACTGAAGAATTTAGAAAAACAGCATTTCACTTGTGTCATGACAATAGTCATCCCGGTATTAGGACAACGCGTAAATTAGTAACAGATAAGTTTTACTGGCCAGATATGAATAGACAAATAAATATGTGGGCAAAAACATGTCTCGAGTGTCAGCGTTCAAAAGTACAACGCCACAATAAGTCTAAGTTAGGCACATTTAATTTATGCGAGCGTTTCGAACATATCCATGTGGATATTGTAGGACCCCTACCAACCACGGAAGAAGGTTATAGGTACTTAGTCACAGTAATAGACCGTAAGACAGGTTGGCCGGAAGCTTTCCCAGTTCGTGATATCCATGCAGACAGAATTGCAAAAAAAAATTATGACGGTTGGATAGTTAGATTCGGATGTCCTATTAGATTAACGAGTGATCAAGGTACACAGTTTGAAAGTAATATATTCCAAAAGCTAATGAAATATTTAGGCATTCATAAAACCCGCACAACTAGTTTTCACCCACAAAGTAATGGCAAAGTAGAGAGATGGCATAGGTCACTTAAAGCAGCCCTTATGGCCAGATTACACGATAGAACAGATTGGTTGCGAGAATTAAGCACCGTCTTGTATTTTTTGCGTGTAGCTCCCCGTTCAGACAATAATATAAGCGCAGCAGAAATGGTATATGGTACAAGTACTCGTATTCCCGGTGAATTCTATGATGAAAATAGAATACAATCGTTAGATGATTATGAGTATGTTAGACAATTAAAGACAATTATAAATAATTTGAAACCTAGATCTTATCAACATAAAGATGCCAGAACTATATTTGTACATCCAGATTTAAAATCATGCAAGCAAGTTTTTGTAAGGAACGATACAGTTAGGAAATCGTTACAACCTCCTTATGACGGCCCATACAGCGTCATAAGCAGAGGCGATAAAACATTTTTAATTCAGATGCCTAATAGACAAACACGAGTATCTATAGATCGTTTGAAACCGGCATACATATTAAACGAGGAGTATCCAAGTTGTGAACCTAGTAGTCATATAAGCAATAGTACGATTAATAAAAATATCGAACATGTAGAACCCAGTAGAAAATCTATTTTAAAATCTGTTGAGAAAATAAACTGTCCTGCTGTCCACACTACAAGTAGTGGGCGTGTTGTAAAAAAGCCAGTTAGATTTTTAATATAATATTCATAAACGGACACCGAAACTTAGAATTGAGTCAGTAATCGAATCCACGCACCCGCCGGATATTCGCACTACGCGATCCGGCAGAATTGTAAAACAGCAAGTAAGAATTTTAACATAGGATTTTGTACACTGAAAGCTAATGTAACGCTAAGCTATACTTTTTTCGCATCGCTAATAGTTAGTACAGTACAACAAAATAGCAAATATAGCATAGCCTGCCATCGCTTAGCAGTATGACACCAGATTTTTATTATTTGTAACTAAGTTGAAATATAAGCTTTTTTCACTTTATATACTGTTACTTTTACAATATTTTTAAACCATTTATACAATTACATCGCTTCATTGAGCACAGTACGTGTATAACTTATTTGTTCTTTTTAAATTTTGTCACAATGGGCAAGTCATATAGCAAACAAGAAGAAATAATTATTGCGCAAAATGGTGCAAATAACGCAAGCAACAGCTCTTTGGAACAAAAAGTCGAATTTTATGGAATTGCAATATCAGCTATCATGATAATTTTGTTGTTACTCAGTATATGTTTCATCTGTAAGAAATGGAATAAAGGTGTTAAGAAATAGGCCCGTAAAGAGGTCATTTCAGTCATAGCATCCAGTCAACCAGATATACCAAATAATTGTCGACAACCTGGAACTGCACAATACGCATAAATGGAACTTTAGTAAGTGTAATTGTTATTCAATGTATTTTTTCACAGTATTCTTCTCAGTGTATCGTGTTACAGTTTAATGGTAAAGTTCATAACGTGTAACAAACTACAACTAAGGCAATCTTACCTGCCAGGTGCAGAAAGTATTATTGTACCTATATTGAGGTAGTGATTATAGTGTGTTTGTTAATGTCTGATTATATAGTGTGAATGTGTACTTTTCGCTGGCGTCACCATGTCGGATACTGTGGGCCCCAAGGGGTGATCATTTTTATTAGAGAGTAGGTCGACATGGTGACTACCCTTAAACTTTTAGATTTCAGATTATAGAATAAGAACGTCAAGTCGGCTTCTACGCATAGTTGTCCGCAAACTGTATGGTATGTACTAGTTAACTTAAGGTTAGCTTTATTTTAATTGTAATTACTTATGTTGAGGAAACGTGCATCGTATTGTAATGGTAATAATAAACATCATACAACCTAAATGAGAACCTACATCCTTTTTGAAGTCAGTTAAGTAGCATTTTATTTTATAACATTGCTTAGAATAGAGTACCATTGTTATCGTATGTATAAATTCTCAGTATCAAACTCAGGTGTCCGATGCCAAGCGGCGACGCACAGGCGAGACGCTTGCGCAGCAAATTGTTCGAGCTAACATGTACTTTCTTACTCACTTGTAATTTGTAATAATGTATTGTGTACAATTGATAGCAAAATTGTTTTCAGTTTGTAATATATTTTTAAGACATTTACTTTCAATTTTTTTTTTAAAAAGGGGGGTATGTTGTAACGGCCTGGCGACACGTGTGCTGACAACGCAATTCATTAGTCTCGAATGTTCGCACAGCCACGGGCTCGCCAGTCGCTAACATCACGCCACTCAGACACGTCGTCGTTATAGCTCTTGTACTCGCCTGTACCTAACTTGTATTAACTGTGTAACCTTGTTGGACAATAAACCCAAATTCTTTCATCTACAATTTGAGTGTCATTGGAGAGCTCCCACATACACAATATCCATCGACCTGCCATCTCACTACCACAGGCAACCTTTGGACGTGGCCACAGAAGCTGCCCAAGGCCACCTCGAAAAGTCTTAACTTAATCAAGACTACATCGCGGCCACAGCGAAGTAGCGTTTTATCGGAGTGAGACGTTCCTTGCATTATAAATGCAGGACAACATCGCAATTAAAGTATCTGAATACGGAATGAATGAGCCAGTGAAGGGGACGACGTACCAACAGCATATTATTTCAGATGAACTTCAGTATTCTAGATGCTTCGATATTGTTCAATTCTCTTGTTATACTTACAAGCTCTTGAAATTTTAAATATAGCATTTGAAATTACTTGACTATTAGCAACCATATGAAGGCAAAATAAGAAATTCTCAAAAGTGCAATTTAATAAATAAATAAATATACACCACAATTTAAAATTAACACTACCTATAGTGAGTACGCGCTACTAACAGCAACATTTTAATTATGTGTTAATCGCAGGTTGCTACAAAATAACGCTTACATAGACTGATATGTGACTGAGAGTGCAGAATCAAGAATTTACACACAAAGCACAATAACTAAACATACCTAATTAAGAAATGATTTTTCACCACGTATGCGATGATTCTTACCATTTTTTTCATATTGTATGACAACCGCAGGTTGCAGCCGACACGTCTAATTTTAAAGCGCCGTTTGTGAAAAGAGGATATCGTATTATAAATTCTGAAATGAAAACATTGTGTATTTGTTGTGACTATCAGGAAAGAATTTACAATAAATATCAAATTCTTGTAGGTATATAAAACTGAAGAGTTTGTTTGTTTGTTTCCTTGAACGCGCTAATCTTAGGTACTACTGGTCCGATTTGAAAATTATTTCAGTTTTTAGATAGCCCATTTAACGAGGAAGGCTATAGGCTATATAATCAACAGCAACATTTTTATTCTGTGTTACTAGGAGTGCAAAATCATGCATTTGTACACAACCGCAATAAGTAGATAAAATTGAGTATTCATTTTTATCACCTATGCGATCATTGTGTACGTTTTCCTTTGCCTATTTTAATTATTATTTAAATGAAACAATTTCACGGAGGTGTACCGCACTGTTCCCGCACGATCGCTTTTACATAGAATACCTAAGCATCGTTATGCCGCATGACAACCGCCAGCTTGCAGCCGTATGGAACCGTCTAATTTTAAAGCGCTGTTTGTGAAAAGAGGTTGTTGTATTCTACTTTCCGAAATGGAAACATTGGGTAACTGCTTTTATTTTAGGCAAAGTGTCAACAATAATACTTAAAACCACTTGATGGAGCGTAAAATATAGAAATCCATAAACAACTACCCCTTTTGAACTCAAATAGGAACTTTGAATGTAATTAAAGTCAGTCAATCAGTTTTTACACAATAAGGAAGAATTACAATTATAAAGAATTACAATTATTATTTAGGCAAATTTTACTTTTTATTCGCCGTGTTATTAATTAGATTAAATTATATGTAACACATTGTAAGTTTTACAAATTCCAATTACTTATAAGATTTTAATAATAAGCACAATACTCGTATATTGTCGTGGGTATAATAAAATGACGCTACAATTTATTTCATTGAGTTATATTGTCATATAAGAAAAGTCACTTTATCAAAATGGTAAATTAAATAATAAAGCCAAAAATGGGCTTTACATTATTATGAATTGGCTGTTATGAATAGCGGTACACAAATAAATCATGGATATTTTATTATTATATCCTTTCGTGCTGTTGCATTTTTTTCGTTACTGTTATATAATAGAACATATGTACATATGTTTTCTTCACTCTCAATAAGCTGTCAGTATCTTTTTATAAAAAGCAAGTTACCTACTGTTTATGTTATTTACACCGCCATCAAAATTCATGTTTATTTTAATAAAAAATACGATAACTTCATATCTGTGACGGTTCATCTACCTTTTCAATACGGACTTGACAATCAAAAGGAAATCCAATCTGGTACTATTAACAGAGAGATGATGAACGTGATGTGAATTTCAATGTAATTGTAAACCTGTAAAATTGGTATCAGCTAAGCACAAGTTATTTTACCTATGTACCTACTATTCTTCTGTGGTCATATCCAATATTTAAGAATTAATAAATAAGTGGACTAATATTACATACTTAATTATAGGTATACATACTATTTGAATTTACAAACAAAATACGAAAAAGTAAGTATATCCAGCACCGCAACTTTAATATAATAGTTGAGTTTGATAGATTGACTTTATAGACATTCAGAAAAAATATTTAGTTACGAAAAAGCAGTTTCATGAGGACATAAAATAAAGTAAGACAATCTGCAAAAATTACTGTTACTCAATCACCTCAGCGAAAGCGGATGAGCTACTAATTTACAGAGTATCGACATCCTTATGTGGAAGGATCTTTGCTTTGGTTAGGGAAAGACCATGCTTTTGCGCACGAAATTCCGGTGGGAGCACACTCGCCATGCTGCACTATTTTAGATTCACATGACCTGGCCACCGAGGGAGATCGATGAAACCGCGGTGGTTTTAGTGCGTATGCCTAATTTAGTTCTAGACTTGCAGACACTTTCCACCACGCTCCAACTCAACTATGAGTAGTGAAAGGAGACCCGCTACGAGAACTTTCGACTAAGTGACTAAAAAAACATGTCTAGTTTTCCCGTCACCATAATAGTAACAACATTCAAATAATATGAAGCCAAGCCAAAAGTCTTAAAAGTAATTTTCGTTGCTCTGTTACAAAATTAAAGCTTCATGAAAACTTGAAAAGATAATGAAAACTGCGCTTATACCCACGCGCAAATAAATAATGCCTAGTGTTTAATCAAATACGCCCTTCGAACTCAACACTTGAAGATACTTCTTCATTTACCGTACAACCTATTTGCACATAAATACCGTTAAACACAGCCATCATTGTAAATATTTAAGATGCTACATCGTTCGTTCTTCTAAACTCTGACATAATTGTTGAATATTTATTTTTCCTTTTACAAATACATTAATAGTCGTGAACATCAAATAACGAAAACGGATTAAGAGAAAACATCAATTACGTCAATACAATAGGTATGTTGCTTCCAAATGTACTTACGTACACGTGACTGACATCGCTGAAATATATCATACCTTTCAATTTGAAAAATCAATTAAAAATTGTATCACGGCCAGCCGAGTTTAATAGGTGAATTAATTGGAAAACCAGCAGGTATTGTTCAAATACAAAATTAGAAGCACAATAATTATTATTACACTGGAGTCATAAATCATAATCTACATGGCATGTCGTTGCGTTTCTCCGCGGGCACGGGCGACGACGGTCGCTTGCAATATTAAATTCAATTTACTCGCCTTGATTAGTTTTGTGGTGATAATGGCCCGGTTGGGTGCGAGCCTCTTCCTTCATTGTCGTATTAATTTTGAAATTTGGTATCACTGAACACAACATCCTGCAACTGAAATTCACCTGCATTCATACTGTCCATGGGCTTTCATCATTAACAATGGACATAATTATGATGTATATATACGGATCGGTCATTTTGCTATTACCCCCTTTAATGGAGTTGTAGTAAGAGCGTAGTAATCACCTGTTTGCTACGAACATTAAGGATTATTGTACCTGGACATTACTAGCTGCATGAAATGGGAATAATATTTATATTATGTTTCTGATTATCGTGATCAATAAATAGTGGTAGCTTAAACAATGCATTTGTTTTTATAAGCCTTATTCACAACATTGGAACTTTAAATATTGGATATTCTAGAATCTTCGCTCAAATATGAAGCAGCTCGTTGGGAAATATTTCATGCTAATAGTAGCCAAATAAGCTTAAGTTGTGCTCTTGCGGTGAGTATGGTTTTCAGAGCTTCTTAATTAGCCATGCCGTTGGCTAAGTAAGAAGTGGTCTATACAGCTGAGTTAATGTACAGCGGCTGAATAAATAATAAAGAAGATATTAAGGTGTTTAAAAATAGAATAGAGTGAGCTAAGGGTATGTTGATAGTGCCATCGTTAAGAGAATCGTAATAATAAAACTGGGTAAAAACAATTTTCAAATAAATTATGTATGTGTACACATACATATTTTATTTGAAAATTGTTTATTTCAATTTCTTTTATCTAGTACGATGTTTAATATACGTTGGAGGCCGCGATAGCTGAGTTGAGATTATCAAATCAAATAAACTGATACTGGTCTAACGTGCTCTCAGAGAGGCATGGGGCAAGCGATAATTAAAAATGCAATTCGCAAATAACTTCGAAAAGTCAGAGGTGAGCCCCGTGGATTTGAACCCGATGCCCTCTGCATGGCAGTCTGTGCGTATCTCCACTAGGCACACACACAGTGTATAACATACTAGCTTATGCCCTTGGCTTTGCATCCGGAAGATCAGGAAACATATAAAAAGTCATAGTTATTTGAACCCATTACAAAAATAGAAATTCCTCCATAGTAAATGTCATTCAAGTTTTATCTCTGCAAGGTAAGTCTTCTCTCTTTAAGGTCTAATCAGTTTTTACGTCAAAATCACTCAAATGTCGTTTAGCAGTCATCACGTGAAAATTAGAAATAAGTACACTTACTTTTGCATTGATAATGTTAGGAGGGATCTAATATACATTAAGAGCGATGTTCTTATAAATTACAATGGAAATATCTGGAAATATTTTCATCATATTTGTTTGTAGTGAGACCTTATTTGCAATAATACTGGTGGTGTATCGTCACGTCTCAATCTGCTTCATTGGATCCGTGCCATAAGTTTGTATTGTCTTGTTGGCATTGAGACATAATAAGTTCGTGTTTGCACTAGTGGACCTTCGTGACGGCTCAAGTTCAATTTCTAGGTCGATTTAATAAAAATATGAATTCTGGACGATGGCAGGAGTCTTAAAAATATTACTTTAGTAAATATTGGTAACTAGCAATCACCCTCGGCTTCACGCATTCCTCAACGGTTAACCCCTATTTACCTCCTTAGATGTGTAATATGAAAAAAAGCCTTCTATGGCTCTGCGATGATATATATGTTATGAAAAGTAATTTTATACATAATGTTTACTCCTACGGTAGTAAGCAGCCGTATTGAATCTAAGTGAGTGTGTATGCTGTCACGCGGTTCGCCTCTGCGTGCATGTGAGAGCTGCAGACGCGTAAGAGGCGAGTTCTTGCCAAGCTCGGTCACTTCGGAGGGACACCATAATTAGGTAAACCGGTTTCCGGGCTCCCTGGCCTTCTATCACCAGCCCAGAAGATTAATTAGTAGGTATTTATCAAGCAAAGAATCAGATCTCCTTGAACTGTATTGCTCGCAATTTCAAAGTAAATATGTTGTTTGTTTTTGTTGTTAATTGTTCTAGACTGCGGATGCGGCTCCACGCCCGTGGGACATTTTACTCCCTATAGAGTGGAATTTACAGATAACCTGTCTTACTGTTCCCCTACACTTTCCAATGAACATATATGCCAAATTTCAGCTTTTTACGACCCCTATTTTTGGTGCGTTGTCTGGCCGCCAATAACGCAAGAATTTTATTAAATTTTGATTCGTATCAAATTTTTCACCCAATCGTTTTCAAATGCTGTTTTTCATGTACTTATGCAGACTTGCTCAATAATAGTTTAGCACTAGACTCCTAATTTTTTCACAGTGCTTAAGGGTAAATTTTGAGTATATACATAATTATATTATGATAGTAGTTTAGGTGTAAATATAAGTCCTTTTTATTATTAGACTTGACGTCGCCAGTGGCTTCGCCCGCATTAGTTGTACATATAAACCTTTCTCTTGAATCATTCTATCTATTAAAAAAATCCGTATTAAAATCCGTTGCGTAGTTTTTAAGATCTAAGCATACATAGGGACAGACAGACTGTTTGAAATAGAAATAGTTTTATTCTGAGACTGGGCAAACATTAACAATTAAAACTAATATTAAACTCCAGAGGCACAGTTGGTATGAGGAGGTAAGAGATTTTAATAAACATAATGTTGATAAGTTTTGCCATTACATATCATCACTGTCCTTTTCGGAAGTCTACGAAAAATGTGATGCAAATGAAGCTTTTCAGGAATTTCACAGTTTGTTTGCACTGATTTTTAATTTATGCTTTCCGATATTTAAAGTAAAAAAAACAAATAAAGTGAATAAAAATACATGGTTGACAAAAGGATTAAAAAAGTTTTGTATAAGAAAAAGAATTCTTTACCTAAAATGTAGGCAAGTAAGTGTTGTTAAAAAGAAAAATGCTAAGTTTTACAAAAGATATTCTAATATACTTAAAAAATGCATACACAAGTCAAAACAATTAGTAAATCACAAATATATAAGCAAAAATAGTAACAAATGCAAAGCTGTGTGGCAAATCATAAATCAAAATATTGGCGACATTAATAATAATTTAGGAATAGACAAAATAGTATACAATAATCAGTTTCATACGACTGCACATGACATAAGTAATTTATTTAATAATTTTTATATTGACTTGACTAATAATAATGACTTTAAATATAATATTGACGATTTAAATGAAACTATGGACATGGACAAGTTAAATATTAATTCAATTTTTTTAAGCCCGACAGATCCAATTGAGATATTTGTATTGATGGTATTAACACAAGGATGGTAAAACTTTGTGCACCCTACATATGTGAACCCTTAAGCTTTATCATTAATATGTCATTTGAACAAGGTACTTTTCCCACGATCCTTAAAAAGTCAATTGTTAAGCCCTTATATAAAAAGGGGGAGTAAACAGAAATGACTAATTATCGTCCTGTTAGTCTTATACCAGTAATGTCAAAAATTTTTGAGAAGGCAATGTTGAAAAGGTTACACGACTTCGTCTTGAAGGAAACGATACTAAAACAAGAGCAATTTGGTTTTCGAAAAAACAGTAGTACTTCACTGGCCTGCTTCAATCTTATTAAAACAGTTACTGAATGTGTTGATGATAGGATACCTGTAACGACATTATTTCTGGACATAAGTAAAGCATTCGATTTTGTTGACCATAAACTTCTTCTTCATAAGCTAGATAAGTACGGAATAAGAGGAATCGCTAATGATTGGATTAGGAGCTACTTAAAGGACCGATATCAATGTGTAGAAATATCTAAAATAGAAAACAATAAAAAAATCACATGTAGATCGAATTACAAATTAAATAGATTTGGCGTTCCACAGGGTGGCGTGCTGGGACCATTTTTGTTTTTAATTTACATCAATGACCTACCTAATATTACCCACCACAAAACTTTTTTATTTGCAGATGACACGACACTTATTAATCAAATGTGACAATAAAGACACGTATGAATATGACATAAACTTGACGCTTAACAAGACAATTAATTGGCTACTTCATAATAATTTAAAAATCAATGTAGATAAAACGCAAATGATTCAATTTCAAAACTATAGAAAACAACATATTGAGTTAAATGTAAATTACAAAAATAATAAAATACAAGAAGTAAGCTCTGCTAAATTTTTAGGTCTGATAGTCGATAAACATTGCAACTGGAAGGCACATGTTGAATATGTTTGCAACAAACTTGATCGATTCGTTTTTGCTATCAAACGGTTACGACAAACAGTGTCAACGGAAGCGGCCCTAAGTGCATATCACGGATACGTGTCATCGGTGCTGTCATATGGTCTCTTGCTCCTGGGGGAACTCGGTTGAGATTGAAAAAGCATTTCGGGTGCAAAAGAAATGCGTGAGAGCTATATGTGGAGCCTGGTTTACTGACAGCTGTAAGCCATTATTTAAAAAGTTCAACATCCTGCCACTGGTTTGCATGTACGTTAGAGAAATCTGTGTTTTTGTTAAACTTTATCCACAGTATTTTAGTAAATTTTCTGCAACAGAAGGTAGAAACGCTAGGAATAAATTTAAACTTCTCCGACCTAGGTGTCACTTAGATATATATGAGAAAAATGTATATATAAAGGCCATAGAAGTGTATAATAAGTTACCAGATACATTTAAAGAATTATCACTTACTATATTTAAAAGGAAAATTACAACCTGGCTTGCAGAAAAATGTTTCTATACTCTAAATGACTTTATGACATATAGAGAAAATAATGTAACTAATTAATGGTAAAATTTCAATATGCGATCATAATACTATGTTTAGACTTTTACACTTATTTCAGTTGACATTTATATACAATTATTGATTTACTATTATAAATTTACAATTATACATGACATAAATTTTGACATTAATTACTTAATAAATACTAATAAGCAGAATTTAATTGGATAATATTATTGTATAAGTTTAAATATTTACGCACCATTGTTATGGTAGAATGTGAGAAGACTTATTTTACCTTAACACGACTATGTAACCACATTTCTTGTAAATAAATGCATTTCATTTCATTTCATTTCATATGATAAGTCAAGTCGATTATATCGATTTAGTAACGTTTAGTTTAGTCTATTGTAAATTTTGACTATGGTCACACTGAACTGTCAACTTCCGTTTTCTGAAAATTGCTTGAACAGACGTTTTTGGTTTTGGGCTCGCGCCGTTTTGTAATATTGTAATAAAATTGGAACCCGATTGAGTGCCGCTTCCTTGATCAATAACCGGCAACGGTTTATCTGTGATAAAAATAGTATTTTAATGAACATTGTAAAACTTGAGTGAATCCGATGCACGTGGTTGGTGCCTGATGATTTTGCTGATGAAGGACGACGAACTGGACCCTGTGGTATTTAATGATTTTCTTGTTATTTTGGCCAAAATTATGAGTTAATCTTATAGGTCCACTCAAGAGCATCATCAGGAGCATCAGTGAAGATTTGGTAAGACATTTTATTAATATTATATTTTATATTCATTCACTGTGCAACACAGTACAGTTATGTCTGAGATTTATTGTGGCTGACAAGGACTGATGAACATAGTCACGCATCCACCAATCTGCTGCAAATAATCCCAGTTCTTTCTAGCCAAACTTTAGACACAGACACAAAACAGACTTCGTTTTATAATATGTAGTGATGTTTCTAATGATATGCATTAGGTATTCATAGTAAAATGTATATTTATAGGTACGTAATAATCGTTAGAGCAAAAAAAATAAATCATCACTTCTGTTATACAACTTGCGAAAGGGCAGACGCTATATTAATCAAAAACCATCAAAGTCAATAGTATGATGAATTAAAATGAAGAGTCATGATACTTAATTAATATTGTCACTAAGAATACTTAGATTAATGAGTTGAGGCGAAGCCATCAGGCTAAGGAAGTAAGTTTTGTGGTCGCAGTAGTTTGATATAAGCTAGCTAATGAAGTGCGTGATAATTAATTACTTTCTTTTAAGAATATAGCAGCTTGTAAGAAAACAAAAACAGAAAACCCAATTAAATTTTCTACGATATGTCAACTAAAATAATGATACTAATAAACTAACTTGTAAGTTTTCTATGTCTAGTTATCTATCTGCCCACCCTGCCGCTACAGAGCTGAAATTTTGACCACACCTAAAAAGAGTTTCAATTACATTGTTTTTATAGGCATTGCTCATGTATGTAAATGTATGAGCGATACGCAAAACAGTTTATTGTAATCGCTTACATCTAAACCTTGTTGTCCGTTATGTCCATTGCTTCAATTCTTGTTAAGTCCCTTGTGGCATAGTAAGTATTTCTCTTGCAGTTGCTATATTTTTTAAAAGATTTTAAAATATAAACTCCTAACCTAGCATTCTTTCAATTATACCTACATTTCGTTGCCAACTGGTATGTGGGTGGGTGTGAACTATTCAAAATACACTATAAATTTTCAAGCAAAATTAAAACAGCTTAAGGGCTACTTAGCTTTTACCATTAAACAAGTTTTAATATGGGATGATGAAACTAGAAGTATGGTTGAGGAAAAAAAGAAAGCTTGGTTGGATAATAGCAACAGAAGCAACGAATCGAGCGAGCGGTGGTATGAATGAAGATATTGTTAAAGAAATGAAGGACAAGTTTGGATGTGTGAAAACTAAAGTTAAAGAATGTATAAAGAGGAAGAAGAATGAGAAAAGAAGAAATATGAGGATCAATTCGGCTCGAGTTTCCGAGACAATATAAAACTGTTTTGGAAACTAGTCAAAGAAGCGCGGGGAAAAATATGAATGGATCGATGAAAGTTATTAGGAATGAAAAAGATGAAGTCATGAATGAAGAAAAAATGATACTACAGTACTGGAAGGACTATTTTGAGAATTTTTTTGAGAAAGATGTGAGTGAAATAGAGCAAGAAGAGATGATAGATATGTATGAATTGGAATGGATGAAATTATGAAAGCGCTAAAAGGTATGAGATCCGGCACGTCTGCTGGGTGTGATAAGGTGACGATTGAAATGTTGAAGGCTGGCGATGGACTAATAGTAAACCTGCTGCATCGCCTTTTAAACCTGTGTTGGAAACAAGGTCAGGTCCCAGATGACTGGACGAAGGCAGTGCTTGTCCCAATTTTTAAAGGAAAAGGTTCGCAGCAGGAATGTCAAAATTATCGCGGGATCAGCCTTCTTTGTGTTTTAGGAAAAATGTATGCTAGAATATTGATTGATAGGGTAGTAAATGTGACTATTGAGAAGATATAGGATGTGCAAGCGGGATTTCGGAAGGGAATGGGATGTACGGATCAGGTTCTATCCTTACGCTGCATAACCGAAAAGTGTCTAGCAAAAAACCAGAAGGTATATTGCGCGTTCATAGACCTGAAAAAGGCTTATGATAGAGTGAATAGAAAGGAATTATGGAAGGTGCTATCCATGTATGGGGTGGATAATTTTATAATGAGGGCTCTGAAATCTCTGTATAGGGGTTCTAGAGCCTGTGTCCGGATTAACGGTGCCTATACAGAGTGGTTTCACATCTCCAAAGATGTCGGACAGGTGTGTGCAGCCTCACCCTGGTTGTTCAACTTATTCATAGATAGCTGCATGATCGACATGAGGGAAATGGAATGCGGGATCGATATGGCAGGATTGCGTGTTAAGTGCCTCTTGTACGCCGATGATCAAGTCATTCTTGCGTCGTCGGCGACTGAGGTACAACAAATGATGAACTGTATGAATGAGAGCTTTAAAGCAAAAGGTATGAAATTGAATGCAAGAAAGACTAAAGTGATGGTGTTTGAGAAGGATGAAAATGTGACTGAGTGTAATATTGCGATTGAAGATGAAAACATTGAACAAGTTGAAGAATTTGTATATTTGGGTAGTATGTTTACAAGGGATGGAAGATGTGAAGGAGATATTGAAAGGATAGTGACTGCGGGAAATTGTGTATGGAGCGCTGCATGCCTTTATGAACGGCCAGAATGTGCCAAAACAGGCGCGACTGGCGGTTCATAATAGAGTGCTGGTGCCTACGTTGATGTACGGTAGTGAGTGTTGGGTGTGGCAGAAAAAGCATGAAAGCAGAATTAACGCAGTTGAGATGCGTTCACTGCGTAGTATGTGTGGGGTAAGACTGATTGATAGAATACCGAATGCAGAAATACGAGAGCGATGTGGTCTGAAAGAAGATGTCGTGACAAGAATTGAGAAAGGAATGCTGAAATGGTTTGGGCACGTGGAGCGAATGAGTGAAGAAAGAGTGACGCATCAAATTTATGAGGCTAACGTGTGTGGGCAAGTCGGACGCGGCAGACCTCGTCGGACATTCGTCGATCAGATTGGGGACATCTTAAAAAATGGCAAGGTCCGAAGCACCCGCAACCGGCGAGCATGTATGAACAGGGTAATGAATGTAGAAGAAGCGCGTGAGGTTTGTAAGGATAGATGCAAGTGGCGTTCCGTTGTCTCTGCCTACCCCGACGGGAAAAAGGCGTGAGTATATGTATGTATGTATGCAAGTTTTAATAGAATCGGCTACTCGAGATTTGCAAGCGATGAAATGAATATAGTGATTGAGTACACGGACCTGTAGGTCTAACTATGGAATCCGATATTATGATTATTGCGCCATTTTGATATATAAGTTTACTGATACAAAAAACAGTTTTATTAAGCCTCGGACGGAGAAAAATATGGATAGTAAAAATAAATGTAAGGCTTTATTCTGCTACCTTTAGATGTTGATATTATGGGGGCAACCATTTAAAAAATTCACACCTCTCGCAGTGTGATTGGTTTCACCATTCAGACGAAAGAAACTGATATTACAACGAATCAGTTTAAGCAGGTAAACGAATTAGATTAGGAAAAATAAGCTGAGGACGCAGATGAAGTATAAATATTTATAAGTAGCGACTAACCTTGGATTTGTACGGGTGGGATATACTAAAAGCTCATTTAGATTTTATAAGAATAGAATATTCTCTATACAAGTACCATGAACTCACGTTCAGTATACACATTTATGCTTAAATTGCCTAGTAGGTATAACAAAAATGCTGTATTTTGTCATATTCATTCTGGCCTAAAAATATTTTTGGTTCATCGAACCAAGCATATCTTTATGCCTGCCGAGGTACAGCAGAGTAAGCCAACGGCATATTTTCGGCCTAAACATCTCACAATAAGATAATGATTTAAATTTAAGCCTATGGCTGTATAGTATTTTGAGTTGGATACCATACTAAATTCCACAAGGACAATAAAAAAGGTATTGCAGATATTATCATCCATGTCAATTCAAGGTTCCTGTATCGACTGTCATACCATGTTCACGACAGGCGTGTCCGACGGCTACAGTAACATGTCGACATACGTAGGGAGGAATGACTTTTATACGTTACGTAATTCCTTCTTTTATATAATATACATAGAGCATAGAGAATGTAATCGGCAAATAACTAAATATTAGCTCTGTTGTAACGGGTTCTGGTAGTAAAACGCAGTAAACGTTCTAGATGCGTTTATTGCCGAGTATTGTCTCACTTCCCATGCCGAGTATGACCGACCAACAACACGACACTGGCCTGAACACTAAGGGCTGCAGTCTCCCACGCTGTTCCCTCCGGTAGTGTGCAGGGCAGGTTGCTCGAAGGGCTGCGCGTAGCGGCCGTTGGCTCAGCTGGCAGGCGCCGGCGGTGTGTGTGCGATGAGCGGGGCAGGCCAGACTCTTCGGCAGAGGTGACGCCGAAGGCGATGCAGCAGGTGTAGCGGTCTAGGTAGCGTAGCCCGGAGCTTAAGGTAAACCTGGAACCTGAAGGAAAGCAGCATTAGGAGAGCCACAACCAATAGAGTCAGGCAGGCGGCGTCAGCCGGCCTCAGCCAGCAGGTAGAGAGATGGGCAGTACGCTAACGCAGTAAATGTAGTAACTTACCCACAGCTGGGACCAGGATACACGTATGAAGTAGTATAATTATAGATATAGCGGTACCTATAGAATTTAGTAGCGGTAGTAGGTTAGTGTAGAGTAGCGGTGACGGCCTCTCTGTCGGCCCCTTTATATACCGGCCCTCCATCAGCGTTGGTGTCGGCGCATTACCAAATAAGGGCAGAACTTACGAGCGCGGACGATGGCCTTCCCTGATTGGCCGAGCGTATGGACGGTATTATGACGTACACTCGGTAGGTACCGGTCATACGCTACAATACCGCCCGCCTTAGGAGAGGATTTTACGTGGCTAACAAGGAAAATCCGACTAACTGCGTTAGGTCTATGAGTCCGCTACTGTCCAAGCTAAGACGGCATATAGAGAGAAAGAAGGGAAAGTCTTCTACGGTTTGTAACAAATAGTTAGGCACCATAGTGTATAAGTTTTAGGTCCTTTATGTGCCAAAACCCAATAGAATTTCCAGACGCGACCGACAACTCGTAAACGAGGGGCGACTTTTTATTAATCACTGTGCACTTCACGAATTTAGGGGCTAGTTTCTTACAAAAGGACTTATCCTTGTCGCTCTGATAAAAAGTCCGTTGCCACACAGTGTCTCCCACATTAAACTCAGCTGGTTTACGGCGTAAATTATACGTTTGGGAATTCCTAGCATGAGCTTGAATGAGGAGTGCCTGAACTTTGTCAAATATGCCAGATAAGTGACCTATGTTTTCTGCGTAATCGTCCCTAGGTATGTATACTATATCATCAGCGTCCGTGTCGACATAGTGTGAGCCGCATGGAACTAGTTCACGTCCATAGACTAAAAAACTAGGTGTATAGCCCGTGACTTCATTAACTGCAGTATTTAATGCAAACTGCACCTTAGGTAGGAGAGTGTCCCATAATCTCTGGTCATTTCCTACAAACGCCGCTAAGGTAGAACCAATGGTTTTATTATAGCGTTCGACCGTATTGACATGTTGGGAATATTTAGGAGTATAATGAAGATTAGGGATTTTGTACTTGCGCAACATAGCTTTTAAAGTAGCACTGACAAACTGTTTACCATTGTTCAATATAATTGTAGATGGTATACCATGAACTAAAAATATTTTTTCTTCCAAAATATTAGTTATTATTTCAGCAGTTGCGCGCCTGATAGGAAAAAGTAGACAGTATTTACTAAAACAGCAAGTTACTACAAAGATGTAGGCGTTTTGTTTTCTTGTGACGGGTAGTGGCCCCACCAAATCTACACTAATGGTTTGGAAGGGTCGTGAACACACTTTGGGTCGTCCCATGGTTCCCAATGGTGCATGGTTCTGATGTTTGTGCGCGATACAAGTGTCGCAAGAATTTATGAACTTAACTACGTCATCGCGCATTTTGGGCCAATAGTAACGCAGTGCTAAGCGCTTGTAAGTTTTAAATATACCGAAATGGACCGAAGTGGGTTCGGCATGGTTCTCTAATATGGCATTATTTCGATCAGAAGAAAGTAGTACTTCTTTCCATTCGAACTCCTTACGTAGCATACACCTAGATTTAATCAAACGATACAATTTATTATTTTTAATAGAATAGTCTGGATAGTCATTAGGCGAAGATAAACAACCATTGTAGGTGGCTGAATACCATTGATCAGTGTCAACATTAGGGTCATTCACGTTATTATTATTCGCGTTAATTATATTTACAGGTAGGGATCGTGATAACGCATCGGCTATAATATTATCCGCGCCGCGCCGATGCTTTATTTCGAAGTTAAAGGCTGACAGACGAACCGACCACCGAGCTAATCTACCAGTCGGGTTGCTCAAGTTTAGGAACCATTTCAGTGCGGAATGGACAGTATACACAACAAACTTTAACCCGTTATCTAAATAAGAGCGCCAATATTCGAGGGCTGTCAGAACTGCTAATGTCTCCCGTTCTGTTATACTGGAGTTTTGTTCCTGTGCATTTAGTGACCTACTCATGTAAGCGATAGGTAGTTCCACGCCATCTATTTCTTGTGTAAGTAACCCACCGATGCCGCTCGCACTCGCATCTGTGTGAACTTGAAAAGGTTTCTCGTAATCGGGACACGATAATATTGGTGCGGAGCTTAACAATTGTTTTAGTTTACAAAACGAGTCATCAGCTTCCACCGACCACTGAAATGGTGCGGCTTTCTTACCGGTAGAGGTAAGTTTGTTCAAAGGACCGGCAATAGTACTAAAATTAGGTATAAATCGCCGATACCATGATGCAATGCCTAAGAACCTTTTGACTTCTTTTTTATTCTTAGGCGTAGCATATTGAAGAATGGCTTCCACCTTACATGGGTCTACTTGTAATCCTTAAGAGTTTACTACGTAGCCCAAGTACTTCAATTCATCTCGGAAGAATTTAGATTTTTCCAAGTTAATGGTAAGGTTGGCCGATTTTAATTTTTCGTATACTTTATTTAATAGTGACACATGAGCATTAAAGGATGGCGATATAAGCACGATATCATCTAAAAAAACGAATACAGAGTTTTCGAACTCAGGACTGTTCGTAAACAAGTGATCCACCAAACGCTGTTGTGTCGCAGGCGCATTCGTTAAACCAAACGGCATAGTCACAAATCTAAATGTTCCTCTAGTAGGCACATAGAACGCAGTCTTATCACGATCACATTCGCGAAGAGGCGTCTGCCAAAAGGACTTAGATAAGTCTATACTACTTAGATATCTAGCGTTCCTAAGGTTGTCTAAAATTTCGGATACGTAAGGTAGTTTGTACGCGTCTTTTTTAGTAATAGAATTAAGTTTCCGACTATCTAAACAAAACCTTAGTTTTCCGTCCTTCTTAGGCGTTAGTAATCGGTGACGACCACGGACTTTCGCATTTTTCTACCACTCCCAATGCAAGCATTTCGTCTATTTCGTCAATAATTATTTTTAATTTCGCCGGCGGTAACCTATAATATCTTTGGCCTATCGGCGCAGAATCGCCAGTGTCTATTGCATGTTCTATTAAGTGAGTTCGTCCTAAACCGGCTTTTTCAGTAGAAATCGACTCGTATTGCTTTATAATTAACTTAGCCGTTCTTTGTTGTGACTCACTCAACTCACTAAAAGATTGCAATACGTTCGTGTTACTTAGCTTATTTTCACCTAACACACTACACGGTAATGTTTTAGACATGCATACGGATGCGATATGGTTAGGCAGTAATTTAAATAGTTTCCAGAAATCGATGCCTAAAATTTAATTACTTGTAACTTCTGGAATAATATAAGCTTTCAATAAGTGGGTTTGATTATTAAAAGTAGTGGGTAAGTTGATAAAACCGCGCGGCAACAATATATTTCCACCCGTGGACCGAATGGAATTAGTGTTGTGACACTGTTGTATTTCTAACCCGGTTTTAGTAATTACCTCCAGATGGGAGTTGTTACCTAGAATTGTAATCTGAACTGGAATCGAGCAATCCACAAATAGGTAAACTGTTAATCGTTACGTTAACATAGGGCCGTAGGTCATTTTTAGGTTTATTATCCAGGATCGAAGCGACGGAATAATTAGAGAAATACACTTTTAGAGTGTTTAGCCAATTTCTCCAATCATCTTTGTCAAAATTGTCGCTCTATAGTAGCAACGGGATAATTATTGTAGGAATTATTACGCGCTCGGTTATTAGGTTTGTGACTAAAAGCTAGGTCTGGTGCCAACGTGTCGTTATTATAATACGGTTCGCGGAATTGAGAATTCAAACATTTCATCCGTTCGTAGTTTAAACATAACGTCTGCAGTGTTGCTATACTGTCTATTGAAGATATTGACGGAGCTAGCACTAGTGAGTAGCATGGACGTATGTTATGCAATAGGATGTCTAACTTTTCGCGTTCGGACAATCGCTTTGACGGTGACAGCCTAGCGAACAGCTGATTCATTATCGAGAGATAAATAATTATAGTTTCGGTAGCACCTTGAGTACGTCGGCGGATTTCATTTAATAACCGGTAGTCATAATCGTACGGTGTGAAATCGTCTATTAATTTAGTGGTGAGTTCTTCCCATGTATTGAAATATTCTTTTAGGCCGCGGTACCAGTGAAGTGCGTTACCGGTGAAAATTTCGGAGGCATATGATAAAATTTTAGTGGAAGGTAGATTACGCGCGGTTTGGAATTCGGTTACGCGTTGTAGGAACGCTCGGACGCATCCCGTACTGTCGTATTTTAGCTTAGACAGTTCGCTAACTCTCAAATGCTCGCAATGCAATACTGGGGCTAACCCTGCCTGCGTCGAGGTAGACGGCGCAGGTTGGACCTCTGCCACAGCATCAGCTGAGCGAACAGCTGATTGCTCAATGGCGGACAGCTCCGCCGAGAGCTTGTCGAACCGGCTGCACAATTCGGTAATCCGTTTTGAAAACGCCGTAGGACGTTCCATCCTACGGAGTCTGTGGTATAAGTGGTTGTGCAGTGCGGTAGACCTCTTAGCTAGGTTCGCGTTGTAAGAATTGGTTAATAAATTCACTCGCTTGGCCAGCTCAGAGACGGCCTCGCTAGCGCCCTCAAAGTCCACCGCTATGGCTAGACCCGACTCCAAAATGTCATCATTTGGAATGGCTTCCAGTAATTTAGGGAGCTGCTTCCGCAGACCTAGGACAGAGGTAGCCGGCTCCTCACCTCTAATCGCAACCTCGTAAGCTAACTCGCTTTTATTTAATAGAAAGTATTTTATGGGGTGTGAGCCCATTGTGTATGTAATAAATAAGCTGCGTAAGTATACACTACACACTACACTTAGTGCGCAAGCGTTCCGCCCTTACAAATGGCCTACTTTACGATTAGGCGTAAAAGTTCGACCGTTAGGACTAATTAGAAAAATGTTAAGATTCAAATTTGCGAACTAGTACGTAGTAGGTAGTTACACTAAAAGGTAGACAATTAGTACAACAATACGTACCGGTTCGCTGTAGCCGCACCTGCTCGCTTACAATGATGGAGACCTGCTAGATGAGAACTCGAGCACGGAAAGCGAGACAATAACCCACGTAGGCGCCACTGTAACGGGTTCTGGTAGTAAAACGCAGTAAATGTTCTAGATACGTTTATTGCCGAGTATTGTCTCACTTCCCATGCCGAGTATGACCGACCAACAACACGACACTGGCCTGAACACTAAGGGCTGCAGTCTCCCACGCTGTTCCCTCCGGTAGTGTGCAGGGCAGGTTGCTCGAAGGGCTGCGCGTAGCGGCCGTTGGCTCAGCTGGCTGGGTGTGTGTGCGATGAGCGGGGCAGGCCAGACTCTTCGGCAGAGGTGACGCCGAAGGCGATGCAGCAGGTGTAGCGGTCTAGGTAGCGTAGCCCGGAGCTTAAGGTAAACCTGGAACCTGAAGGAAAGCAGCATTAGGAGAGCCACAACCAATAGAGTCAGGCAGGCGGCGTCAGCCGGCCTCAGCCAGCAGGTAGAGAGATGGGCAGTACGCTAACGCAGTAAATGTAGTAACTTACCCACAGCTCGGACCAGGATACACGTATGAAGTAGTATAATTATAGATATAGCGGTACCTATAGAATTTAGTAGCGGTAGTAGGTTAGTGTAAAGTAGCGGTGACGGCCTCTCTGTCGGCCCCTTTATATACCGGCCCTCCATCAGCGTTGGTGTCGGCGCATTACCAAATAAGTGCAGAACTTACGAGCGCGGACGATGGCCTTCCCTGATTGGCCGAGCGTATGGACGGTATTATGACGTACACTCGGTAGGTACCGGTCATACGCTACACTGTCAAAGCAGATACGTGGCTAATTATGAATTGAGGCTATCTAATTGTATGATTGATAAATATCCTTATCTATGTATTTAATAATTTACCTCATATTGTTGGATTATTTGATATTGTACTCGTACAAGACATTTTTATCTTAATTATGCATTAAACAACATAATTATAGTCAAGTCAATCATTGTGGCAATTGATCATTCCAGAGATGTGTCATATATGTTACATTGGTCCACTATAAATTAAATATAGAACTACAGATACCAAAGATTCAATTTTAAATAGACCTTTAGGTGATATTTTTATGGTCGTGGGCATTTCTAATATCGTGCCATATTGAACAATTAATCTGCATCAGTATTATTATTTCATACATTTCCTTAAACCAAAATCATATGGTTGACTTCAAATATCGAATAGAATTTACGGCTAACGTCCGTTTTAAAGCAACCGGGTATCGCTGGTATAACGAATTTAAGTGCGGTCGACTAACTTTGTGGTTCGAAGAAAAAAGTGGACGCCTTTTTATGATTTTTACGAAATAAAATGCTGGCAGGCAATGAAAAATCTTATTGAAGAGAATAAGGGTAATACATAAGAAGACACATAATAGTGGTTGTAGTAAATATTTACTTACATATATATGAATACTCAATATATACTCACGCCTTTTGCCCGTCGGGGAAGGCAGAGACAACAGAACGCCACTTGCTTCTATCCTTACAAATCTCACACGCTTCCTCTACATTCATTGCTCTTTACATATTGAATACATATACATCACAATCATTTATTTATTTCAGGACAACGTTAGAACAATATTTTGATTAAAACAAAGAAAATACACGTAGTGATAGTCGCTTGCATATCCTATAAGATAGCCACAGCGTGCACAGATAAGTGTTTTTATGAATAGCATTCGAAGATTCTATTTCTGCGTATTCACCGCATGATAAGCTGGGTTTCTTTCAGTATGTTATTTTGCTTCATCGTCAAATGCTATACCAACAAATGTAACTGAATGCAATGCAACCGAAGCAACAGAATTGCTTCATCTTATATTGACAACATGACTGTGCTCAAAATGAAAGATTTTCTACGGAAAATACTTTTGCATATATGGAAAAATAAACATAAATATGTGCTTTTTGAAATTTTACTTGCGCTCCTCAAAATGTTTTAGATGATAAGAGCACACAGTTATCTCAGTCAAGTTTGTCAAGTCATCTTCATCCTCCTAGCATTATCCCAGTTTCAACCTGGGGTCCGATTACTAGTCTAACCGGATTTGGCTGAATATTACCTTTTCCACGGAGAGACTGCCTTTCTGACCTCCGCTACCCGATGGAATAGCGATACTCCACAGAATAATGTCTGACTGACTGTCAAAGATCATCATGACAGCCGGGACCGATGGCCTAACGTGCTCTCCGAGGTAAGCGACAAGCGATAATTAACAATTTAATACGCACATAACTCCGAAAAGTTAGTGGTGCGCGCCGCGGGTGCGAACCCGATAGATTCGAACCCGCGGCGCGCACCAGTGACATGGCATGGCAATCTCTTGGTATCTCCACTAGGCTATCACTGCCTACATCTACCTATCATGTTTGTCAACTATTAGCAGTTATATTGAAAACCCATAAATTGTATCTCCCGCACTTAGAATAAATCTTCTGCAACCGGGGACTTTACATACATTTATTCAACGACACATCATACACCCTAATAGGCAACAACAAAATGTGAATGACAGAAAGTGTTATCTAACATGAGGGTCGAACCCAAGACACATGATGTACGGCTAAACGGCGAGACAACCACTTAACCCACTATGCCATTCATGCAGCAAACCCATTACCATATGTTTTCGCATCGGAAATTACAACATGATATAAATTGTAAATAACGTTCGTCTATTTGTTGCGTAGACGAGGCACCGGCAAACGCTAGATTTTTGCATTATTTTCTTGAATGTAATTTTTTTATATATACAACAATACATTAAAATAAAGGTACATTGAAAAATTATATATTAAAGGATAGCAGCAGAACGAATAAAAAAGAAATAAATCTAAGGAAAATTTATTAGCTTCACAAGTATTACGGTGCGCTAATTAGTAGTTTCTATAGCACGCTATGGATACAACTGTTGCCTTGACTGCATAAAATACATTATGTCTATTCGTCTCTAAACACAATCAAACTTGAAGATTATGTGTATATGATAATGTAGAACGATATATGACGATAAATCCAAAATAAGTTAAGTATTACCAGTTTACATTTCTGTTAAACCCCATCGTCGCTAAAGAGTATAATATAAGATTCCGCGGTATTTATTATGGTGCACCTACATGGAAGTTTGTTTTGTAAGGCTAGATTTGGTAACATTTAGCTAGTGGATAATACCGCAATTAAACATAATATTATCAAATTAAATTGTGCTACAAAACCAAATACTAAAATCGTTCCACGTTTGCATGCAGCTCGTTATTTTGGAGTCAAGTTCCAAATTACTAGTTTAACTCCGACTCTTAATTATATCAAACGAAGCTAATTGTTAACGTTCACATAACATGTATTATCTACGAGCAAAAACCATATGCATAGAACAAAAAAAAATATGTATTAAATAATTATCTGTATCCTAGCTATGTTGACAGTGTAATACAGTGTCCGGTTTAGAGCTTACAAGCCACATAATACCACCTTGTACGAGCTTCTCCATAGATATTACGCGACTAACAATATCAGTTTGACTGCCACATATTTAGTCTAATCTCAAAGTATGTTTTCATGTATGTTATCATACTTGATGCCTTTGTTGTTATAAGCGAGAGACAAGCCTTTTACTCCCCTATATTCATATAAAAACAAAAAAAAATATTCACCCCTAAACAATGGTGTTTTTAAACCGCGGATAAAGTGAAAGAAAGCTTCCCCTTTTTAAAGAAAACAAAAAAACGTATTACATTCTTAATAAGTTGTTAATAAGAAAATCCAAAGCTATTAATATTCATAAAAATTACCATTCATAAATATGGTTTCTTTGACAAGATAAGCCGAATAATGATCTTATAAAATATTTTCTCGTAATTGATTAGATGTTCAGTGTTGCTTTATTTCGATGAATACCTGCTTCGTACCGGTTGCAAAGGTTCAATCAAAACTCATCACCATAATTACTCTCTCGTCGAACTTTTTCAAATGGCAATTTAATTACTTTTTGCAATGCACGAGTATTTCACGCTGCATTATTAACGTTGCCTGTTTTTTATTCAGGCAGGTAGACCTTTTGAGTTGATTTAAATTCAGGAAGTTGAAGAGGAATTATAATTCGATTTTAGATCGGCCTCTGCATCTCGACGGATATTTTAAGCGGTATGTTTGGTATTGGGGTACAAGGTCTCAGTTTGCTTAGACTTTGGGGGCGGAAATATAATTAAATTTCTGCGACTCATTAAGAAAGATAACGAAACCTGCATTACTGATTAGTTTTATCAAATGAAATATGTAATGCCCTATTAATACCGCAGTATAATCAGACTGGTTAAATTATCCTAATACCGACTACCGTTAGCATTTAACTCACATTAACGTCAGTCTAGGAATTCGATGTACGTTCCCAGGAGAGCATTGTTAATCTAACAGTAGACATGCAGGAATTCTGTGTAGGTAGGCAGGATTCCACTAATGGCATTTTAGTCTATACTGATGAAATTGACGTTTGGACTTTATATACAGGAATAATTGAACAAATTTATTGTATAAATTGTGTTGTATCACCAAATAAATACGATCTTTACTTTTCATTATTAGTCGTCGCGATCACATTATTAACATGCGAACTCGTTATCTTAAGTTTTCCTGACCTGTGTATCATATACATATAATTCAGAACAATCGATCTGTGTATGTCTGGACGGTAAATGAGTTTAAATAATAAAGATTCAGCAAATAAACTCGCAGTTGCCAAAGTAGCATGACTTATAAGGGAAGTACTATCCACACTCATCGACGTGAGTAACATTATCTAATAATTGTTGCATTTCTCGGTAAATGAGAGTGTCGGAGGCCTCATCTCCTTTTTCTTCTCCCTTGTCCCGTATTCCCCATGCTATTCCACATCTTTTGTGACTCCTCGGGCGTTTGAATCGCCATGAGCGGTGGCTTACCAGCAAGCGTTCCAAATTTTATATGAATTTTAGATGTCTTAAAAACAAAATTGAAAGAAAAAGCCTTGAGTATCATCCTGAACGCGATTTAGTTCGTTTAACGGCCATTTTCAATATTCGATCCATACATGGATTTTGAGATTCGAGATTCGTGTTTGACATATTTTGTATGGAGCTTATGTCAAAAACGAATCTAAAATCTACAGATCTATCTAGGTATAGTTCGAATATTAAATTCCGTAGTAAGTGCATGAAATTCAAACAATAATAGGCTAGTTGACGAAAAAAAATTATAAGTCCGTCCTTTAGATTATTCAAAAATAAGCAATATGTATTTTTTTATTTTTAAATTTAACCAAAAATGACCAAGATATAGCTCATTAAAGTTACGTATAACGTCACGGCCGTGCTGCATTTTTTCGCACTAGGCGACGTCACACGTAACTTTAATGGGCTATATCTTTTTTATTTTTTATTTAATCGAAAAAAGAAAAAATACGTGTCCAATATTTTTTATATAATCTAAAATGCGGACTAAATAATATGTAATTATTTTGACCCTGGAAACTACCCTATTGTATATAAAAAAACTCTATAGTTATTCTGGCGACAGAAAGATAACTGAAAATTGTACAAAACTCCATGCAAACCACAACTGCTAAGAAATGAACCATTACTCAACAGCAGCGTCTTTATACTTTTACTACAAAACTTCGCTCAAACAATGCGAAGTTATAATAAATTAAACTTACTTAATTCTTTGGCGATAACGACTTACAATGCTCTTTAAACAGGAGCTTAGTTGGGTTTGCTTCAGCTTATTTCAACATACGACAAGACCGTTTGTACAGCGTCGCCTGTGAAAACGTCGACCTCGGCGAAAATTCAATTTTAGGTCATAATAACATGTGTCAACACATCTCTACTATCGGAGGTACAGTCGATAGAAACCGTTATTTTTAAGCTGCCTATGTATATGTATTCTGTGATGTAGGATTTTGAAGGCTTTTTAAGAGCCCGAATAGACAAATATTTTCACAAATATGAAAATTTTTATATTTGTATTGAAATCGAGTTTGTTTAGATCGATCCATATTTTGTGAGGCGTCGTGTGCAACACTGGCTCCAGATGTGTTTATTTACAAAAATAAACTAGTGCATCGTTAGGCGGAACTACTTAGACAAAATTATGAAGATTTTCATAGAGCCAGCCAAGTACGTACTTCGCAATATCTGGACATCATATTTGTCACATGTTCTGTAATAGTGTGATTCTTGATGAAGGTTTAGGTGTATAAATAACTCACGTGGGTAGAGCTGCAAACGATGTCCTGTAAACGTTATTAGAAATCAGGTACGGTACTTTGTTGGCTATAATTATAAATTATATTTTGATACATTTCGACTTTTTCGTTTTATGTCACCAGTCTACGACCTCTTTCCACTCCATTGTTTAAAATGTACAGCAATGTGTTAGTGGAAACCTTCGAAGAAACCTAGAGGCGGATCTTTAGTTACGAGATGTGTGGCGCGTCGCATGTTGCTACGCAATTTTACATACATTGCGTAGGATGCACGCTTCGTAGCAAAGCATGTGCTACGCACGTGCGAGAGTTAGCAAGCGTGCGTAGTTGATCAAAGTGATTCTATGTGAATAGTGCTTTACGTGCGGATGTTAAGTAGAGCACGCACTTTGTAGGCACTGAACGGTCATCGTGGTAAGGAAAATAGACAAGATTTGTCCTAGCGCTTAAGGTCGGTATTTGCAATTTATATAAAACAGTACCTACTTAAGAAATTAACTTCTGTGGCTTCGCAGAAAGACCTACTTGATTAAAATGTTCTATTTCAGTAAAAGTCGTATTCGAGAAACTTTGTTTATTTTTAGTATTCATTTTGGACGAAAATATACGGCAAGTATTACCTTACCTTACCTATTAGTGCCAATATCTATATATTAAAAGAATTTGTGTTTTATAATACGAGTCGGCCAGCCCGTTCTACCCAACCGATTCGCATGATTTTTTTTTAAATGAAAGCTCTCGCTGCATAGATTTGTCATCAAGCATTAGAAATTACCTAACTTGCACATTCATCAAGTTATATGCAAAAACAGTTTTCTCCCATACATTTTTTAACGTTTTCGTAGCCGTAGTCAATGACTTTCTGCTTCTATATATCTGATTCTCACTGAGGTAGGCGTTTCTTTATAGGCCTAAAACACGCGCTGAAAAGAGCTCTTTCATTTGATGGTATGCTCATTTAAATTGGGTAAGTTTGAAGGAAGATAGGTGTGGACATTGAACTTATTTTTCAATATTTTCCTATAAATTTCTTAAGATTCCATTGCTTTCTCTCTACAGGAACGGTTCTTAATTCAAAAATATTTTTATGGCATCTAATGAGTTCCTTGCGGTAACTGCCCGGAAAAAACTTTATGCTTCCTAGGTGACCTTGCCTTACTTTCATACGGGTGTGAGTGTGGTGGTGTGTAAAATTATAGCCGATGTTGGTCAAATTATCACTATAGTGAATTATTGCTGATGGCATTCCCCGAATGTTACCAGTTAACCCTTAATGTTGGGTGAACTGATCTCTGATGTTGAGAAATTTTCCTTACGTTTTATGTTAGGAAAATTTTTGTGTTTTTAAATTACGGACTTTCTTCGGGCACCTTATTTTCTTTTTATGTCAAACATATTACAGCGGTTCATAGTACTATTGTCATATAATTATATTATTACAAGTGGTAGTTATGGTAGAAATTGTAGCTGTGGTAAGAATAGTAGTTTTGACAGAAAAGTTAGGTACTTTTGACAGCACCGGCGGTTTTGGTAGAAATGGTGGTTTAAAAAAAATTTTTGAGATATGATATTGTAGTTTTGGTAGCAATGTTACTTACGATTGCTACCAAAGCTACCATTCCTACCAAAAGTACAATTTTGACCAAAACTATAAACGTCATTATTACATTTCTAAATTATGATGGATTAATCACACCCATACACAAAACAAAATAAAACGTGCTGCTCACAGAAATATTTAGCTGGATAACAGAAATAAAACCTATTTTCTTACTTATAAAAAAAAGTAATTTATCTATATTTTTAATTTTGATAATAAAATATTGACAGATAAAGAAAAAAGTGAAGTTAGCGTAAGTTTGTTACTTAAGTTTCTGATTTAATAACGTATTTTTTGTGAGTAGTTGTGTTTTCAATTATAATGATGGTTCTTGGAAGGACATTGAAAAATGCTCAGAGAAAGTTTGAACAAAGAATCTTGGTCAATGACGGCCCTGTTGGAGATTTGGTACCGGATGGTCCTCCTACTGCACAGATCTGCTAAAAAAATACGGGTGGAAACGGGTTCACATTTGATTAATTCTACCATCAACAATTTCAAGTTATTTTTATTCTTGGTGACGGTAATTGCTTATTCCGCGCAATTTCTTATTGTTTATATGGAAGTGAGAATAAACATTATGAAATTCGTTTGGCCACTGTTGATGACATTGTCGATAAGTGGGATGTATATAGTAACTTCACTGTTGGGGACGAAGCATATGGCCAGACCATTACAAATGCAACAGATTACAAACGTATGATGGGTGCCAATGGACAGTACGCAGGGCATATTGAACTTCAGAGTGTAAGTGAGCTATATCCCGAGTGTCAATTCAGAGTTCACCTGGAAAACAGTAATACGATTACTGACTATGGCACTGGCGAAATTGTTCATGACTTGCTATTTTTTGGGCACCTGGACGAAGGACATTACAGTGTCCTAATGGAAAGAATGGTAGGGCAGCACAGTCATATTGAAGAACTTTCTTTCGTCAATGTTCAGTTATACATATTATATAATTATATCCCTATTGCGCGGCAAACCATTCAGTAATGCCAAGGTGCAAATTTCACGATAACTAAGGTGCAAAGTAAAGCCAATGTTGTGAGAAAAGAAGTTTTGTGATATATTATAATGTCTGGTACCTGGACGATGGGACCCTCGCGGGGCGGGTTGAGACAGTTTATGAAGATCTAGCACTCCTGAAATCAAAATTCTTGTCAATCGATTTAGAACTCAACCCAAGCAAATGTGAAATTTTTATTAACAACAGTTTAGACAAATCTGCCATACTGTCAAAATTCCAAAATCTGGCGCCGAATATTACCCACATCGAAAAAAGTTCTCTTCGCCTCCTTGGGTCCCCAATTTTAGACGAAGGTTTTGATTCATTTTTACATGGAAAAATTCAAAATTTTAGTGAAATTTCAGATAGATTACTCAAAACTAATATTCACTCGGCTTTCACTATTATTAGATATTGTCTTTTTTGTGCCTAAATTTACACATGCTATTCGATCTTCACCATTTTGGAAAAACCCATCATCACTCTTTCAAATTGACAATATTATAAAAAATACCTTAAGCAAAATTCTAAATGTGGCCTTGAACGACCGAGTGTGGCTGCAGGCGTCCTTACCTGTACGCCTGGGCGGCCTCGGCGTTCGCAAAATTTTCGATGTGAGCTTACCAGCATTCCTGTCCTCGGTCCACGGCACTGCAGAATTGACCAGGAAAATCTTAGCACCTACACTGGTCGATTCTGAGGTGCCGTATGTGATCGATGCCGTGAATGCTTGGAGAATGGCTTGTCCAAACACCGAGTTACCCCGAGACTTATCCTCTCAGAGGCAGTGGGACGGGCCGCTTTGCAGCGCAGTACGAGAAAATCTCCTTAGTACATCGTCCAATGCTGCAGAGCGTGCCCGTTTGCTGGCTGTGGGAGAATGGGAATCGGGTCTCTGGCTTCAGGCACTGCCATCGTCCAACATAGGTACCATGTTGGACGATACCACTTTCCGCATCGCGGCTTGCCTCCGTTTGGGTGCGTCATGTGTTTCTCCGCATCGCTGTCACTGTGGGGAGGCTGTCGACAGCCTTGGTCACCATGGCTTATCATGCAGCAGGAGCGCAGGTCGAATATCACGACACGGCAATCTCAATGATATACTTCGCCGGGCTCTTGTCACCGCTGGCGTTCCAGCCCAACTTGAACCGCAGGGGCTGGCACGTGACGATGGCAAAAGACCGGATGGTATGTCTTTACTGCCATGGAAGTTGGGTAGGCCTTTGGTGTGGGACGCAACGTGTGTCGATACCCTCGCGCCATCTCATCTTCCTGGCACAGCGGGTTGTGCGGGCGCTGCTGCTGCTACAGCGGAGACCTTCAAACGGCGCAAATACGCAAACCTAGTAGGGGATTACGTATTTGAGCCGTTTGGGGTCGAAACTTTGGGGCCATGGGGTCCAAGTGCAAGATCTCTTTTTAAAGATCTCGCAAAGAGACTGGTCGACGCCTCCTGTGACCAGAAGGCTGGGTTGTACTTGGCCCAAAAATTTAGCATTGCCATACAACGTGGCAATGCTGCCAGCGTTCTGGGCACGCTCCCAGTCGACGGCGATGTGGAGGACTTTTATGACGCCCTCTAACTTATTTTGTATATACATATTTTGTAGGATAATATTTTAACATTTATGTTTAATTAAATAGGTATATATTGGTATCTAAATAATATTATCTTAAAATAAATTTATCAAATTGTAAATTCTAAAATAAAACTAGATTGTAGTCTTCAGTGTATATTTTCGTACACTGAATCAATATAATAATATGATGGTACGAAGGTGTTCTTTTTTATATTACAATTGTTAGGCCACATCAAAGTACACATAATAATGTGTTATTTTTTATTTTTACGTCTATAAAAGGTACTGTAGGACCATTATAACCTGAGACTAAACCCGTGAAAAATAGTTTGAGTTCAGAATAACTTGCTTTCTCATAATCCGCTTTATTTTTAGTAACTTTTAGCTTTCATTTCAAGGAGAAATGGCTAACTGGCTATGAAGTAGATAACTAAGTAAGCCGCAAGAGTTTACGATTGTACCAATGCTCGAACAACATACTTTCTCTATTATTCCCGTCTGCGTTAGTTTATATTGAAACTATTGTAAGCCCGACCCCAGCCATACTGAAACATAAACAAGGCGTTGTAACAGAACCTTTGTTTAATAAATTAGTAGTGTATTATGCGTGACGAAAATTTGTGAATGCTTTTATATAGGCTTTGTGGAGAAACCAGCATACGGAAATACTGGTATGTATTTTGTATTATTTGAATCTGATATTGTTGGAGTTGGAACTGCGTGAATAGAGCCCAAGGATATCGAGTCGTGTGTATTTTGTTCGTTAGGTATGTGGTATTGTTTTACTTTTGTATTGCCATGCTTTCCGGCTATTGGTCATATTCCTCATAAAGAAGTTGTTAGGTACTTAAACAGGTTTACTATTGTTTAACAAAAAACGTATGACAAAAGATGATTTTACAAACAACGTTTGAAAACTAATCATTTGACAAACTTTCATTTCGCAAACATATTACTTTAAAATCAATCATTTGACATAATACAGGTTTCGCAAATGTTTTACTTAGAAAATAATTAAAATATAAAATAATTATTTTAAAAATAATCATTTGACTAAATAATTCGTTTGCCAAATTGATGATTGTACAAAAAGTTAGAAGATAAATTATTAGTTTTTAAAAATTACTAATTTCTAACCAATACTTACGCGAAATTTTGAAAATATTTAATTGCATGGTTGCAATTTTCATCTTGGACTGATTATTTATAGACAAGTAATAATTTTGTATTAATACTAATTCCATAGAAACTCAAGTCATTTAAAAAAAATACACACTGCCTGAATTAAGCGAAATAAGTAGAATTCGGTTCTGGCTCTGGTTTTGGGTTCGTTGTGGTTACAGTTCTAACCTAACCTAACCAGTCATTGTTTCAGTTGACCCTACAAAAAGATTGTTGTATTGACGTAAATTTCGGTTAGTAAATATTTACCAAGCAATGCATTTTGTCAAATGTTGTTTATGCTTTACGTTGTTTTGCCAAATAACATGTTTAAAAAAATAATCAATTTGTAAATTAATGTTTTAGCTAAATAACTTTTTTATAGTAAATATATTGTCTAATGAGTAGTTTATTAAACAATAGTTTGTAAAATAATAAATTTATCAAGTATAGTTTTGTTAAATGTTATTTGTCAAATGAAAATTTTTCATTTGTTTTTTGTCAAATGATCGGACACCACTTAAACAGTTTTGCAGCTATATTAATTTACAATTTCAAACGTACTTTCGTGACTCTCACCCAGGAGCCTGAAGGCATCAATGTAAAAGTCATCGATGCAATACATGACAATGATGATGATGACGATTTAAGTTGCGATGATAATGCATTTTTATGATAAGCGTGATGCTACATCAAGCATTCTCTATTTCTCTATGAACTGTTTTCCTAGGTAGGGCGTTGCTGATATCAGCATGAATAGGCTGGCTCGACTAGGGAAATCCGAATCTCTCACAGAATATGGACGTGTAGTAACAATATTCATAATGTTGCGTTTCCTCCAGTGAGGGAGGGAGCTGGCGGCCTACTATTTTTCTTCTTCGTCATCCTACTTCTCCTCCTATTGCTTTTTTATCCAGGCGAGTAACACACTTGTGGCTCCTCTAGTGTTAAGGGTGTACCTGCCCCCTTAGCCAAATGGCATTCGATTAACGATATCGCTAATCGCTAAGTGCAAAAATGTATGGGAATGACATAAGACTTCGTTATATCACGTGATCAACGAAGAAGGAATTCCTTGTGTTGCCATGGCAACCAAGCGTTATCGAAAGTAGATATCAGAGCGAATGCCGTTTGGCTAGGCCCTCTGGTCAGCGATAAATACTAATCATACGGCGATCGACTGCTCCTTTGCTATCTATTACATAAAATGAATTGATGAAACCTTGTTTGTAATGATGTTAATTTGACCATTTTCTCCACGTGTTTTAATCATACTCTGATTAAAATAAATAACAAACAATACGAACAGCTACTAATTGCTATTTCAGAATCATGTTGTCAATACATTATGTTTTTTTACAACAGTGGTCTTACACAGGCTGCAAATGACTTTAATATTAGGCGAAATAAGTGTAGACAATTTTGTCAATCAAGCTTTTTAATTATTCATGATTTGCATGTATGATAAAATAAGCTGACGTGCGAATTAATTATTTGTTAGAGATGATTTAATTATGCATAAACTATTCGTGAATAAATTTATAATAATTTCGTATACAAGTTGGATAGTTAATTCCTAAAAGTAACTTAAATTGTTTATTGTATGTCTAGTAATACAATCAACAATACACTTTTTTGAATGCACATATTCTGTTACGTAAATTGTACTGAAGAACAAGACTAAAAAGCGGATTCTGGCGTCGCAAGGCTTTAATTCAATCTTAAATGCTTGGGAGACTCTGAAATAATACACTTTTAAATGTTTAGTACATAAGCATCCCACAGATTATATAAGAAAAAATAAAACAGTAAAAGGCAAGCTATAAGTTTTCTCTATTACATTGAGACAATCGGCGTTTTCACATATAAATGACTGTTGTGTCCTCAATAATGTATAGTTAATAATAAAAAAATAAAACAATATTTTTGAACACCGACATACAATTGCACTACAAATCGTCGCGGCAACGTATTGCCGCGATGATGTGTAGTAACCTACAAACAGCTTAGGTTAGGTTAGGTTAGGCCTCGTTGATTTCAGAATGGGCCGGCTTTACCGGGGAAGTACTACCCTCTCCTACAGTGACTCCTGTGGTGTTTGATTTAAATTGTCTTTCGGGATATATACCACGTACCTTTGTTTGGAGTAACCGATATTTTGAAAACTAAGCCATTGCTACTGCCCCATTAATTTGGAAACGGTACGTAGACGACATTTTCTGTGTTATGGAAGGCGATGAAGAGATGGTTCAAGAGTACTTGGCACATTTAAACAGCATCTACAGTAAAATGAGTTTTACCTATGAAATCGAAAGGGACAGAAGAATGGCGTTCCTCGATGTTGTGATTGGCGTACGGGATGACGGTTCATTAAGTCACTCTGTATACAGAAAGCCAACACACACAGATCGCTATCTACACGCCGACATACATCCTCACCCACGTCATCTGAATTCCGTTATAACGTCGCTTACCGACTGGGCATACAGCTTGTGTGACGATGAACATTTGGGTAAGGAACTTTCGCATTTAAGCGACGTTTTACACAAAAACGGATACAGTAGGAGAATCAGACCACCGAGACATACTAAAAAACACCTGGACTTCAAGGTTGAACGAGACCCAGCGTACTTACCGTACGTCAAAGGAGTGACAGATAAGATCGCCAATATTCTTAACAAAGTTTCAGTAAAGACTATTTTCACTCCTTTTAAGAAACTGTCTCAATATATAAGAACGCCGAAAGACAGTCTTCCATTAGAAAAGCCAGGTGTATACAAAGTTGATTGCAGCTGTGGGAGTTCCTATATAGGACAAACGAAACACACCATCTCTTGCCGGATAAAGGAACACATCAGGGCAGTCAAAAATAACGAGCCACATAAGTCAGCCATAGCTCAACACCTTTTAGACTCGGGTACCGACCACTGGATTGAGTTACACAACCCTCAGGTGCTTTCGACAGAACGCCACTACATACCTCGAATGGTTAGGGAGGCTATTGAAATCAAAAAGTTTAATAATTTCAATAGAGAGGATGGGTTTCAACTGTCGAGTATCTGGTATCCAGTGGTGCGTCTATGTAAAACCCGTGAAACGGAAAAACTCAAACCGCGAGCTGACGTAGTGAGTGTAGTATGTCGTGATCGGGTACAGTGCGATAGTGAAAACAGTGGCAGTGGTGTTGTACGCAAAAAACGAGTAAGAAAGCGGGTAGACCGTTATACTTGCTCGTAACATTCATCCACCCGCAATACCCTCAGTACATCCGTGAACATGGCGCTTGCAACAGTGCCGAAATATCGGTTACTCCAAACAAAGGTACGTGGTATATATCCCGAAAGACAATTTAAATCAAGTTTAAATGACCACGAAAGTTTAAATTCCTATCCTGTGGTGTTGCTTGTGTCGGTTATTGCTTACCATCAGGCTATCCGTCTGCTCGTTTGCCACCTATTACTATAAAAAAATGTAACCTAGGTGTAGTAATCTAACCTAACCACTGATCTGTCGTTACGGAAAACAGCGGTGGTAGGCCCCGATCGCCTGTAGGGGAGAGTCACAAATACTATCTCTGCCTGCTGCCGCAGAGACGAGGGATCAGTTTCAGATGTGGATTTCATTGTGAGACAAATGTATCTCATCATATCAGCCCAAAACCGCCCACTGCTTGACATAGACCTTCCTCAAAGTTCTCCACAAGGACCGATCCTGAGCCACACACATCCATCCGCCACCCACATCCATCCGCTACCCGCGACCCCAACAAGATCGTCAGTCCATCTTGCGGGAGGCCTACCTACTGCCTACTACTACGACGTCCGGTGCGAGGCCGCCACTCCTGAACCTTTCTGCTCCAATGGCGACAGGTTCTTCTGACTATGTGCCCTAACCACTGCCACATCAGCTTTACTATCCGGAACTATGTCGGTGACTTTGATTCGCCCGCGGATCGGAATCGACGACTCGAATCTACGACTCTTCAATTTCAATCCGCTTTCATTGAAATTTGACTTAATATGATCCAGGCATGTTTTCCTATTTTGCAATTTATATCTACCTGTGTAAATTTTCACGAAGCTTCAAGTAGATTTTAGCTTCATTACTACCAATTAGTTACTGCGAGTCTTTAAATTTTCTTACCTTTTTATTTAAGTATCATCATCATCAGACCCTTATGCTGTCCCACTGCTGGGCACGGGCATCTTCTCACTATGAGAAGGGTAAGGCCATAGTCCACCACGCTAGCCTAGTGCGGGTTGGCAGACTAAGTATAATTATGTTTGTACAAATAATTTACGTAAATGTATGAATTAAATTTTCATTTGAGTGACTCCTAAACTGTCCAAATATCTTTAAAGAATGAGCCGGGATTGTACTGAATAAGTATACACAATCAATAGTGTTGAGATGTACACACATCTTAATTTATCTATATAAAATTTTCCCGTTACTGACTGACTGACAGACAATGCGAGCTAAAACTAATGGGCGCAAGTAGCTTATATTTGGCATGACTGGCTGAGAAGTGATTTCCTAAAATTCTCACGGCTATGTGTGGGCATTTTCTAGTAATGAAACAGATATTTTATTCAGATTTATAAAAGGAAATGAAACAGATCCTGTTTTTACTTCCAGTGTTTATTGTAAATGTTTACTATTTTATAGTCATCTCCTTACAGTTTATCAATGTTTATCATCAATTAAATTCTAGGAAAATATTATTTTTTTATATTTTTTATATTTCCAATTTCGTCAGCTTTCAGCTGACGAAATTGGAAATGTATAAAATATTACTGGAGTCATGCCGCCCAAAGAACTTTCGTTGACTTCACAAGAGACGATTTCACTTTTATTTTGGAAGTTTTTTTGCTTTGAAGTCTTGAAATTTAATGAAATTGCCATAATGCTTTATTTCTTGGTAGTAGATAGAATCATTTGCGTTCATAGTTTAATAGGTCTGAAGAGATTTATTAGATAGAGGTCATAAATACAGAGGGAGTTTGGGAGCGGCCAGCTGTAAATGTACTGCTAAGATTATTATGAAAGCGTCTCGCTAAAAATGCAAAATGAGACGACGTTAAACGTATTGAAAATTTTAACTATTATGTATTTATGTAGCAACTATATTATCATTTTTGTACCTTAATGTTAGAGTGTGTCGTATCTTGTCTTCTAATCTTACACAACCTGCAGTATCTAGGAGCATCTATGCCAATACACTGTAGTAAAATATTTCATCAGCCCATGAGCTTCGTTCACGATGTGTATTATTCGGGCGAGGGAAAATTTCACCAGTCGTTTAGTCCTGTTACATCAAACAGTTGCGGGTCCTGCAGGCTACACATATATCGGATGGCAGACATTCAAGAGCGTCGTACGCCCAGGTTACTTGCTACACCAAACATTAGAATCATGAAAACGGCACGCAAAAAATTCACCTCGAGGAAATTGAAATATAATTAAGTTTGACTAAAAAATGTTTATTTTATAGTTGATTGAATCAGGCGTTACTTGGCGGAACTCCATTGTAACCTAATGGAAGGAAAGAGGAACCCACCACGCACCCTTGGATTGAAAAATGTTGACAATACCGAACTCCTCTAAAGACAAAGGATAAGGGATATATGGAATAATGCGGAAATGGGTTCCAGGAAAATACCTGACGTGCAGTATCCCGCTCTATACGCCGACAATGCCTCGACACGTGTTTCGCCTCTCCACGAGGCATCCTCAGGACCGATGGGCAACGACTGAGCGCTGTTCTACCGTGTGCATGCCTTTTATGTGCTCGTACTTTCTAATTTCCTCCGTCGTTCGACTGGTGTGCTTCATTATCACGATATGCGAACAAATTCAGCAGAGGGGACCCCTTGAAGTTAGTTTGTTCGTTTAGTAATGTATTTTTGTCTCGTTTTAATATCTCTAATTGTTCCAATACGCACATTCGGAAACCTTTTTGGCACGCGTGTATGACGTCAAAAGAATGGCCGCTATTTAAACTGTGACCCGTGTGGAGTAAGTGCTCTCTGCAAAATGCGACGTTTCAGGCTGGTTCTTTCTATATGCCGCTAAGTGTTCTTTATATCGCAGCTCAAAACTTCTACCTGTTTGTCCTATGTACTTATTTTGGCATTGGTCGCACGATAAACCGTAAATACCGGACTTCTTGGTTTTACATACTTTATATTTACCATTACACAGAAATATTTGCGTCTTGTACGGTTTATAGGCCGATCTTATACCGTTTCTTCTCAGTATACGCGCCATACGTTCAGTTATGCTGCTGAAATAGGTAAGCAGAGCAGTGTTCTTCACGGGATCTTTTATGGACGGATATAAAAGCGACTTGGCCAAACTATGTTGTTTCCCTCGAATCAACTTATCAATTAAACGTTTACTATACCCATTCACTTGAGCTATATGATAAATAGTATTTAATTCTTTGCTATATGATTCTACACTCAGTGGTACATTTAATAATCTATGAATCATACTATGGAATGCTGCTAATTTGTGTTGTGATGGATTACAGGACGAAGCTGGTATTTTCGTATCTGTATACGTCGGTTTGCGAAAAATTTCAAACGAGTGACAGGTACCCTCCCTTTTGATAGTCAAATCTAAGAAGTTGATTGAGTAGTTTTGTTCCATGTCTAATTTAAACTTAATCTTGGGTGTATACAATTAATTATTCTAAGGAAACAGTGAAGCTGACGCTCGGTGCCCTTTCAAGCTAGCAAAATATCGTCCACGTATCTATAATAATATAATATATTTTGTTCTCTCACCAAATGTTCGAGTTCGTAGTTATTCATGAATATATCTGTCCAATCAGTTGGTTGATTTGTATGTTTTTAAATGATGGGCAGCTGAACTCTTGACCATATTATCTTTTTTCCTTCTGGTAATAGCTAGTTCTGCATCCACCGCAAATGTTTCCAAGGAACTTTGAGTGCGTATTGGAACAATTAGAGATATTAAAACGAGACAAAAATACATTACTGAACGAACAAACTAACTTCAACGGGTCCCCTCTGCTGAATTTGTTCGCATATCGTGATAATGACGCACACCAGTCGAACGACGGAGGAAATTAAAAAGTACGAGCACATAAGGCATGCACACGGTAGAACAGCGCTCAGTCGTTGCCCATCGGTCCTGAGGATGCCTCGTGGAGAGGCGAAACACGTGTCGAGGCGTTGTCGGCGCATAGAGCGGGATACTGCACGTCAGGTATTTTCCTGGAACTTATTTCCGCATTATTCCATATATCCCTTATCCTTTGTCTTTAGAGTTCGGTATTGTCAATCTTTTGCTATTGCAATAGTTGGGGTGGGCAATCCAAGTGTGGGTTCCTCTTTCCTTCCATTAGGTTATAATGTTTATTTTCTCACCTTGTATTTTTTATGTGATCATCTACTAGGCACTAGCTTTCGAGATTATTAAAAACATACTTACATATTATAGATATATTCCAACCAGACTCGGAAAATATCATCTCTCATGACACGAAGATGTGGTGTGGGAATCAACCCATGACCTCCGGCTGTACGGTGTACAGGCTAGTTAATTGTTACAAAATATTATATTATAATAATTCACACCCAGTATTTCAATAGTATTTTTATTAGGACTTAATGTTTTAAAGACGATTCACAATAATAACAGACATACAGATTACGACTATAATGTGAAAAACTAAAGATCGTAATTTCCAAGTTACACTTACATGTTCTGATAAACGATTTTGTTTTTGAGACAACTTCAACGATATATTAGGCTAAAATAAAGAATAAAATAAGATTATTGCTGAAGATAATGAGCAATAGTTTTTCGATTTTCTGAATTCTGTTACACGTGGTCACGATATATATAATAATAGTGTGTTATAACTGCTCACAAACCGTCAAGACTTTTACAGTCATAGTAGAAGTAGGTAGAATCTGTGCTGTGACAGCCTGATAAACAATATGATGTATTTTTAAGTACGTTAATATTAATTATATCATAGGTACACTCAGGTAAGTAAGAAAAATTATCTGGCTGGAATTCGAAACCACGATCGCCGGCTTAACAACCAAAGCCTCAAATCGCTAGAAGAATAGGTCAGTCGAAATTAATACCTGCAGAAATAATCAGAAGTATTAACCTTAAGCCGTCCATAATAACACTAGGTTGCTTTCGCAAAGTCAGTACATAGGTACAATATCCAGGTCAGAGCGCCGAAGATTAAATCAGTCAATGGCAACGTTGATGTAATCTCTTCGTGTTAATGTACAATGTACACTGTCTGAAAACAATAGGTCACGTTTTCATTGAATTTAATTTAATTTAATTTAATTGTTATATATCGGATTCATACACTGGTAAGTTTAATATGACGAATTAAACATAAATTGGTATTACAATGATACTTGTAAATATGGTTGGGCATTATTTTTGTCGTGTATGTATGCTTGATTTAAAATGTTGGGTAGCGTTAGTTAGGCAGCGGCATTTATAAAGACATAAAGATTCAAACCGATGTGCTTAAATTAGAAGACAAGATGCAACACGTTCTTACATTAAGGTACAAAAATGACGATATAGTTGCTACATAAATACATAATAGTTACAATTGTCAATACGTTTAACGTCGTCTCATTTTGCATTTTTAGCGAGACGCTTTCATAATAATCTTAGCAGTACATTTACAGCTGGTCGCTCCCAAACTCCCTCTGTATTTATGACCTCTTTCTAATTAATCTATTCAGACTTGTTAAACTATGAACGCAAATGATTATATCTACTACCAAGAAATATAGCATTATGGCAATTTCATTAAATTTCAAGACTTCAAAGCAAAAAACTTCCAAAATAAAAGTGAAATTGTCTCTTGTGAAGTTAACAAAAGTTCTTTGTGCGGCATGGCTCCAGTAATATTTTATACATTTCCAGTTTTGTTAGCTTTCAGCCTATTGATTGTGAAGAGTTCCTAAGTTGGGCGCCATACTCGTGACTTTTGAACTCGTAAAAGAGATTTTTCATATATTTTTTATTACCTCATATGCTGCATATGTTATAACAAATATTATTTTTTACGTCGTTACCTATTACTGAATACTGAAGATGTTCTAAATATATCTGTAATTATATCATAGTATCGCTTAAAGTAAAATATTTTTTACATATTTAGATAATGCTTTGTTGTTTAAGTTTACTTGTAGTTGTTTGTAGTTATATGCACGGTTATGATACAAAGACAGGAAAAGCTTCAACAAAATATAAACAATTAGCATTCTTATCATATACAGCAATTTGGTTTTTCTGGCAACCTTAGACGCCAACCAAAGACCTCTGCAAGTCCTCAATAGTACAAATTACTACCTTTTACATAAAAGTTCATCTCATCATCTCATTTGTGCTGCTTGAATAAAGAATATCGAAGTAGGGCTCACGTTGATACAAAATATGATTCAAGTTAGAAATCCTGTGCACTTGCTTACATAGACTAGCGATGCAAAGAATTATGTCAACAATGTTATCCGCGTCTGTGTCTACAACCGTATTTAGAAAACGCATGCTCTTTTTAACATTTATAAATATAAACGCATTTAAGCTGTCGAATAACATGTTTGATAAAATTGTACACTAAATTGTTCCTTTTAAAAATATTTCCGTTTTACATTTCGCTTTTTGTTTGTATATAGTTATTAAGTACATAAAGTTCCCACTTATATGCTGTATAGCAATAAAGATTTCTTTCTTTCTTTCTTCTTTCTTACATTTATGCCATTTAAGCCCTTGCATGCCCCGCTCCAAAATGCATTTTCTCTGGTAGTGTCCAGTCCATTTTGAGGATGTAATGTTTATAAGATCCTAGGTTATAAAACTTTAATTTTCAAGCGTTTTGTGTAATTATATGACGTAAATTTTAAACCGTATACAGTTCAGACGTTACTCTATATGAGAATTATATTAAAATAGCTTACCTTTAACCTTTACATGTCGAAAAAAATTGATAAATGCAGGTCACTTTGTTTTTTCTTACACCATAACATTTTTCCACAATACACATAAAATATTCACGAAATTCACTTTCTCATTGCACTAATATTGACAAGGGTAGGGGACGCGACGGTTATATACATAAATTTAGCACAGGTCACCGATATCACTTCACAATAACCATTTATTCATAGCAGTGAAAAATTTGCGCCATTTTGACGATCCGACGGAAAACATTTCTTACTCACAAAACATATTTATACCTATTTATAGCAAAAACAATACAAAATGTCTCATTAACAATGGATTCTAAGACAACTTTGTGAGAAACTTATCTATATTTAGTAAAGTAATTAATAAATACTTACGTATAATCATTTAAAATATGGAGGACGGCTAGCGGCCAACGCCCGAAAAGTGCATCACAAAAATGGGATATTTTTAACAGCGTATCAAAAATGTTATGTAACACACTAAAGTGAGTTACGCAAAAAAACTTCATTATTTCACTAAAATACTGACTTGCACAGCAAAAATACTATTTGTACACCAAATATGATGATCTTTTTACAAAATATCATTTGATATGAAAAGTTTCGTCCGCTCGGGAAACTTATCCACTCAGAAAACTTAATAGGTTATGTTAGGTTCTCTTGTGACCCTTCTCCCAAAAATAGGAGCCCTGCGAAGCAGGGCTCCGTCAACTTAGCTTAGCGGTGCAATTAGTATTTTTGATGGAAAATTAGTATTTTTGACTAACAGTTAAATACAACCCCACAAAAATTACCAACACTTTTTTTGTAAATGTTTTATACCTAGCTAAAAAAAATATTCAAAACATATACTTCATTAAATTGTCAATAATTTGATGTATAATACTAATCCCAATCACTTAACGTTTGCGTTGAGAATACATTTTTCAAAAATCACATATTTAACTTAGTTGATCGCTACAGCGCAATATGGCGGCCCGGAGAAAACTGAGCACCGAAATCAGCAATTTTATTATTTTTCTCGGCTACAAACTTGGAAATATGGTAAAAATTTATGGTATTATGTTGGTTAATCTGTAACTAGTCGATGTACGTTTTTATTATTGTAACCAATCACACAACACCGGAGTGAAGTTCACACAAATCCTTATGGACACACCATGCCCGTAGGACACTACCGGGCTATTTCTCTTACGGGCACACCGTAACCGTAGGACACTCAAGGGGTTAAAATTATTTGCTCAGTAAAATATTTTCCTAGAATTTAAATTATGATAAGCATATACTGTAAGGGGATGACTATAAAATAGTAAACATTTACAATAAATGCTGGAAGTAAAAAGAGGATTTGTTTCATTTACTTTTATAACTTACTAGAAAATGTTCGCAAATATTGTTATAATTTAACTGCAGTAAGTTTCTGCCTGATGCCATGGGAATTTTAGGAAATCCTTTAGCAGTTCACCACAATGGCACCCAAGGCACATACATGCCAAACATAAGCTCCTTGCGCCTAATAGTTTTGGCTGTGCGTTGTCTGTCAGTCAGTCAGTAACGGGAGAATTTTATATAGACAAATTAAGGTGTGTGTACATCTCAACATCATTGCCTGCATATACTTACCCAGTACAATCCCAGCTCATTCTTCAAAAATATTTAGACAATTTAGGTCACTTAATTCTTTGTATATTATGTGCTGTTTTTAGTCCGCCGGTCATTTACATCCGGCGCGGCGCAAATGTAATATTTTTTTCATTGGAGCCACGCCGGTCAACTCGCTGGTCATACTTGTTGATAAAAATCATAAATTTTCTGTTTGTTTTTTAATTTTAAATTACTTTGATCTCAACACAAAATAACGTGTCCCTAAATAACACTAGTCTTTGATTTGATACTAAAAATAATTTTTCAGATCGGACCAGTAGTTCCTGAGATTAGCGCCTTCAACCAAACAAACAAACTCTCAGCTTTATAATTATATTACTTAGTATAAAATTAGCTGTTCCCTGCGGTTACACTCGCGTCTTTTTTGGTATTTCTAGAACAGCGCGGGTCAAACTGTAGCCCTACAAATACCTCTAACTTTCAATAACAGTCTCATTAAAATCGGTTCAGCAAATCTAGAGATTACTGCCCTAGTAGACTCTAGATAAACATAAAGGCAGATAGAAAAAAACAAACCTTGCCTACAACTAGGAATCGTGTAAGCTCTTGAAAGACATAATTATTAAATCACAGACAGAAAATTCAATTTTATTTATTTATGAAAATAGATGTTAAAGATGTGTCATGTGCGCGATATTAGCTCTCCTAACATAGCAATTATATTATAAGTTCTCGTAACATAGCAATCTGTGCTGTGACATAATTATAGTGGACGAGTGAGCCAGCACGGTTATAGTATCTAACAGTATTGTAACTCCATACAAACGCACGAAAATCGAGTTATACCTACACGCCTCGAGCAAAGTACACATTACTTTAGTACGTATATTAATCTATGGTACACATTTGACATTAGACTGTGTCCAACTGTGCCTAAAGTACATGCGGCCGCGATCGTGCCGTAGCTCGCATACGGCGCATCTGTAGGTATATAACTCACGAAGACGGCCGAGTTACAATACTGTTAGATTATATTACCGTGGAGCTAGTGAGCATACGTATAGATACGTATTATTAAGAAAACGTTTCTTTGTACATCCGTATGACTCAAACCGCGGTAAGTAATTATTTTAATGTGCGTCTTTGTATTATTATAATCGACGTAACTTTTATAGAAATAAAATATTTTTAAATAAAAAAAACGACTTCAAAAAACACTAAGGAACTAAAAAACAAAAAAATATTGGTTTTGGAGCAAAAACTTTTGGAGTCGGTGCCAAGCCAAGTATGATCTGACTATAAAACCTCTACACATTTTTATATAACTTTCGTTGTTGATAGAATAGGTAGTTTGTAATTTAGTTAATTTTTGGGCTTGGCACCGACTTCAAAAGTTTTTGCTCCAGTTTTTTTTTAGTTCGTTGGTGTTTTTTTTATTTAAAATAATTTTTATTTTGTGCTTTTTAGTGGCATACTAATAAAAAAAAGTTATAGGTGGTAAGTAGGTACATAGGATAGTGTAGGTGGTACATGATGGAGGAGGCCTTTTTTACGTGCCTCAATTCTGAAATATAGACTTGTACCTTTCTGGCAATTTCAAGTATTTTTTTGTTCAAATAGCTAGCCTAAACACGTTCGTTTCAGCTTCAGCTTACTAAGACAAAACAAACGAGCCTAAATACGATGAGATTGCGTTATTGTATTACAAAGATCCCATAGCCACCTTCCTGCTCTATCATCAGAGTTTGTTAAACATTCAGCACTTAAGTCCATGTAAAGACGAATCAAACGAGCCCAAACTCAAAGCGATTGCGTCACTGTATTACAAAGATCCCATGGCCACCTTCCTGTTCCATCATCAGACCCTGGAAAGCATCCAGTACCAAAGTCCATGTAAAGACCAATCAAACGACCCTAAACTCGATGAGATTGGGTTGTTGTATCACAAAGATCTCATGGTTACCTTCCATCTCTATCATCAGACCATGGAAATCATTCAGCGTCAAAGTCTATATAAAGAAGAATCAAACGTGCCCAAACTCGACGGCATTGGGTTGTTATCGTCAAATCGCTTGAAGTCTGCTTCTAAAATTTGAAGAGTTCCTTCGACTTTTTCAGGATTCCATGATCAGATCCTGACCTGATGATCATGGGACCAACTAGGAGGTATACTCTTTCAATCAAAACAAGAATTTTCGAAATCGGTCCAGGCGTCTTAGAGAAATCGGGGAACGTACATAAAAAAAAGATTCCGACGAATTGAGAACCTCCTCCTCCTTTTTTTTTAGTCGCTTAATAATTTAAAAAGTATACTGTCTTTAATTTACATCATAATTTTGTTTGACTCGCTACAAAAACATTCATAGAACTAAAAAAATATAAAAATATTTTGAGGCCAAGTTATCTAAAGTGATCATTGGAACCGCGCCGGCCATTTGTAATGGTATTTTACGTTACACGCATGGCTGTCAGCGAGCAAAGGTGTTCAAGTTCACCTTAGTTGTGCCGGTCATTTAAGCCCCCCATGGCCTCAACGCTTCTACCAAGTGCCGGTCATTTTGACCCCCCATGGCAGCCTACGTGTTAACGTAAAATAGCCAAATAAGCTAAGTTATATAATAAACTTCAATTATTTGCAGTCTTTATTGAATATAAATATTCAATAAAGACTGCAATATATAGTATATTGATGAATTTAGTGTATTAAAAAACAGATTGTCGAAAATCTTCATGTCTGCTGGGACCGACGACTTAACGTGCTCTCTGAAGCACGGAGAAAACTATAATTAACAATTTAATACGCATATAATAATATCTTCAAATAGTCAGTGTACGCGCCTAACGGTTTGAACCCTGCATGGCAGTCTGTTGGTATCTCCCTCGGCTTTCGCTACCTCTCTTAACTAATAAGATCCAATATTTATTGTTCAATTGCCAAGGCTTGTATATGTGGCCACTAGATCATTCAAAACAGGCTCTTCACATATAGCCTTTCCTAACGTCATGTTTGCCAAAGATTATCTTGTGTCGGGAAGACACTTTGAAGGGTCGACATATGTACGTAGTATTCAGTAAAGTGAAGGACAGACTGAAGAGTTTGCTTTGTATTAGAATGAAATAATATATGCCTACTTCAGCTTCAGACCGTAAAACATTTTATATAGATAGGTATCTCTATACATCGAATTTCGGGAGGCGCGTATTCAAAACTCATCTTATGGATAGCTTAATCGCTATATCTATCTGAATGGTTTTTGCTAGGTATAGTAGGATTTGCTTTCGAAGACGGCATTCAGGCATTGAGAAAATGAACAAGGCTATATATATAATATATTAATATATTCCTCCGCTTTTTATGTATATAATATTTGTTTTGATGTCGGGTTGGAAAATCCTCATGGAGTCCCTCCGCCCTGGGGGACGGGCGAAGGGGACTGTCAGACTCTTACTGACTAAAAACCAACCCGTGTGCCTCATGGGCACACGTGGACATGTGTCGGAGGGTCGAGTTTCGCCCAAGCATACGTCGCAACCCCCCGACGGGTATTGGCCCGCCAGATGGTCCGGCGGGCCCCGAACAAAACCCCCTTGGCGGCGGTTGATGGTGTTGGGCTCCGCCGCCAAAACACCAAGCGGCCGCAGAGGATAGGGAGGATGGCAACGTAACACCGCATCTCCTCTTCCTCTGCGGCCCCACCGCGACGCATCGAATGGTGCGCCCCCATTTGGTCGCGGGAGATAGGGCGCGCGGCAACGCAACACCGACACGCCTCTCCTCCCGCGACCACGCCCGACTGCGAGGGACAGACAGAACTGTCCCCCGCACCCGCACCGTTGGACGCATCCTGCGCAGGCCCCGTCAAGCCCACATGGAGTGTCCCCTCCTGGATCCCTCTTAGCATCACCGCGGGTAACCAATCCAAGGTTACTGAGCCCCCCCACCACGACAAGGTGGAGATCCCACGGGGGGGATGTATATAATATCATGCGAGTATAACTATCACCGTTCAACCGCAGGAAATAGACAATATATGCTTATAAAGATTTGAGTTAAAAAAAAAAAAGAATGAATGAAAAGGTCCTAATCTCGTTATGTTTAAAAGACTCAAAATCTATTTGTTCGATTGTAGATTGACTCTTCGTTAATGCAAATGTGGATTTCTTACGTTTACACGCTGAAACTATTGTATCGTACAGAAAAGCACTTCGAGCAGGTAGGCCATTCAGTCAGACACAGCTAACACACGTAACTAGTACATGTGTACCTAAACTATATTACATCAGAGCACGGTTGTCTTCGCATTAGAAAGTTTAGGTCACAGTCCGCCACATTTGTCAAATGCTTTCGAGAAGATTTTGAAGAATTCTCAGATAAATATGTTGATTGTATCACGAAACTTTCCTTCACCCAGCGGTACTTGATGTCGTACTCGTAGCTGGGCCACAGTTATTAATCTTCTACAACTATCAACGTCTCTGTATGTATCAATATGTGTAAAATCTTAATGTTCCAAACAAAAGTTCTTTTGTATAATGATGTATGATTATTCTTCCTCATAATCTGAGCCAAGCAGTAAAGTAATAGAACAGTGAACAATATCTTATACGCGAAAACAACAATCTTTACTTAAAGGCTAAAATGCACGAGAAAACTTTGAGGTATCAGAAACTGGTACCTGCATGTAGTTGCAGCTCCATGTCTCAAAGAGTTTCTAAGTTATAGTTGAGATACAGCAAGCAAACCGAACGTGGCCGATAAAGTAACGCGTACTTTTTGCTGTCTGTACTAGAAATATTGATGTAACTAAACAGTACAGGAAGCTTCTTAGTAAAAAATAGGATAATATATTGATAAAATAAGGCTGAAGAGTTTGTTGTTCGAATTCATTAATCTCAGCAACTATTCATCGCGTTTGAATTACATACGTTCATACGTACGATCATAATACTATTTAAGTATCGGAAAGGTAGTACCGAGTTGACACTAAAAGATCTTGTATTATGTCACATGGCATACTGTATAATATTCACAATATTTTTATTCATCATTTCAACTTTATCATTTCAATCTGAATTTATAGTCATTAGAACTTTTTTGAGATAGCTTACAAGGGTTAGGAGCAGCTCTACAATTCATAAAGCAACTAATTAGCACTTAAGATAACATAATAAACTTCTGAATTAGATTTTTATAAGTACTGATCAAAGCAAGATCAAGCACTTGAATTTTTGACATATTTTCAAAATGTTATCAAAATCAGGTTTCTTGTTTTAAATTATTATTGATGGAATACTTGCAATTTTTTATATGTTATTTAAATTGAATTCATTTCGTATTTTTTACATAATTGTCCAAGTCGTGGCCACCTTCAAAGGTTATATTACCTATTTACATAATTGTCAAATTAATCTAATTTTGTTTATAGTACTGTTCGGGCCGTCTCGGCCCTCTTCGGCTGCCCGCACCTGCGGGGCGCGAGGCGGTGCGGGGCCGACAACTCACCGGCCGCATCCGCGCTCCCCACTTGACTTTTGAGCTCCTTGCACGACGCGCGCGCACTAATTGTTCACGTAGTACTACAACGACCAATTATCATATTGTTATTAATATTACTTTACTACAAGATTATACCAGTTTCATACAGTCCACTGGATTTTATTTACAGACCTTGGTTAGGTCCGCAACATTGGTCACGTCGAGCCTATAAATTTCGGTTTGGAGAAACCGAAAACGTTGGCAGTTGCAGTACGGAATTTGAAATTCAAATCGCTGTGTCATCGTCGCAACGGAATTTTTACAAAGTCGAAGTCGCCGTTTTGGAAGAACCAAGTAGAAGCGAACTACGTCAATCCCTGGAGCCTTCGAGTACAAAGCGCATCGAATTACGCCGAGTCATCGCTACGAGGGAATTATTCAGTTCGACCTGTGGATAAGGATACGGGTGTTTTGTGAGTATGTTCCAATTTTTTCCCTTATAAATCCTTTTTCCAAACAATCTCCTTTTTTCCAAACGGTTAACGTTTAAATTACATTATTTTCCATTTCTTGTCTTTCCTGAGTTTGGATTTATAGTACCTACATTCTCTTCAGCTTACGCATCGCTGCATCGCTTGTCGCTAGCCGTTATTCTAATAAATAATAGGTATAACGGTAAATCAGCTGTGCTGTGCGCATATTTCTACGCTATTGTAGGTAACAGCCGGCGTTGCCGTTCTAGTTCAAGGTCACGCGCCTATTCATTAGTAGGTTATTATCTATTTCCTTTGTGTGTAGTGCAGATTTTATACCCATCCATTGTTCATGATTAGTTCATTAGTATTATTTTTGCCTTTATAGTTGACTGTTATCTAACTTCAATATGTCCAGTGAGTTGGAGATTTCAATTAGAAAGCGCAATGCTATGAAAGCAAAGCTTACTAACTTTGGCAATTTTATTAATATACTGCTCAGCTGTGAGTCTATTTCTTCTTTGCAACGTATTGAATAAGAAGGGCGCTTGAGTAACTTTGATACCATATACGATGAATTTGACACGTTACAGATGAAAATCGAGGTGCTCATGGACAAACCAGACGATGCATATGCGGAGCGAGCCAAGTTCGAGGAGCGATTTCACGCACTAGCCGCACAAGCTCGGAGTCTGCTGGTCACCAGCGACGCCGGCGATGTTGGTTCTGTAGCGGGCTCAGCATGCAAACATTCAGGTGAATCGTTTCAACGCAGCTTTATTCGCTTACCAATAATTAGTTTGCCTCGTTTTGATGGTGATTATCAGTGCTGGCTTGAGTATAGACATACATATATGTCACTAATCCATAACAGTAGTAGCATTGACGACATAAGCAAATTTCACTATCTACGTGCGTCGCTGAACGGTGATGCATTGGAGTTAATTAAAAATATTGATTTTAAAAGCAAACACTATCAAATGGCGTGGAATTTGTTGTGTGATCGTTATAATAATAGTCGGCTTTTAGTAAATAATCACGTGCAGGCTCTATTCAATGTTGAAACAATTTCTAAAGAGTCTTGTATTTCTTTACGGCATTTAGTTGACGTCATTAATAAAAACATTAGAGCATTGAAAACATTGAACGAGCCTACTGAGTACTAGGATACGCTAGTTGTGTACATGATGTCCATTAAGTTAGATTCTGTGACCAGTAGAGATTGGGAGGAACATCGTAACACGATAGAAAAATCACCCACCTTGACTCAGTTTTGTTCATTCATTAGCAAAAAGGCTGACTTATTGGAAACATTAGAACATAACAAACAATCAATTAAACAAAGTAATAGTAGTTCAATAGAATCTAAGCCTAAATCGTTTGTTGCCACCACACAAGATGAGAAATTACCTATTAAACGTCCAATGTGTCACAAACACCACCTTTTGTACACATGTGAAGAGTTTCGTAAGCTGTCTGTTGACAGTCGGGTCTCGAAAGCAAAGGAGTTAAAGGTTTGTGTGAACTGTTTACGCTTTGGTCATTTAACTAAGCAATGTAGATTAGCGCGGTGTAAATATTGTAATGAAAAACATAATGTCCTTTTACATGTCGACAAACCGAAATCTACCAATTTCCAAGATCCTATGCCTAGTTCCAGTAGTGTGACCTTATCTACTGACATTTCTGGAGGGGCGCCTTTATCTACTTGCACTCCACAAAATGTCGTATTATCTAACGACACATCCATGCACCATACTACTGCGTCGTATGTTTTGCTTTCCACAGCGTTGGTGAAAGTCGTGGACAATTGGGGCAATAAGATGGACGGCAGGATCTTGCTCGATAATGGTAGCACGGCCAATTTTATTACTCAGAGATTAGCCGATAAGCTGAAATTGCCTCGACGAAGCACGAGCTCCACGGTAACAGGTATCAACACTCAAATTTCTACTACTATACAGTCTTGTAACTTAATTATAGAATCACGCTGCAGTAGTTATAGTGTAATGTTGGGGATTTGGATACTAAATAACTAGACAACCACTTAGTTAAAAGTCGTATATTATAATGAATAAAGAATTATTAAATAATGCGCATTACGGTAAACTAGAAACTAAGCATATTATTTGATACTTACTTATTAACTAAAGGAGTATACATATTACGTATTCTATTATTAAAGAACTTACACACTAATATTATTATATAGTCATACACTTCACCTCCCAGGGCATATAAAAAAAATATATCGAAAAATTCTTTTTTTTTTTACACTACATGATAACATTATCATTTCATTTTAACGAAGAACAATGATACCATTGATACACACATATAAAGGTTTTAAACTGAACAATCTATAACTAAAATTTGCTAATTTAAGAAACGACATACCTAATTTATTTTACTATATGTTAATCATCTATCTAACTGCAGTTATACAATGATATTTATTATACTAAGATAATCATTAATATTACATGTAATGTTAAACTATTGATAGAACGCCCTAGTCCTATTCTTATGTACTAATTCTATTTTATTATTCTTACATATTTTAACATTACTACCTAAATCTTCTATTACTTTGTAGGGACCTTCATATATTGCATCTAATTTTCGAACTGTTTCATTCTTCAACAACACTAAATCGTCTTTTTCGTATCTAATAGGATTAACAGATCTATCATACAGACATTTACGTTTTTGTTTATGACAAAGTAAATTTTCCTTTGCATCGGCATGTGCTAATTGTAACCTATATTTGAGTTGTAATGGATAGTCATAACTATTGTATAGTGGTTCTACTGTTTCTTTAATTCTATTAGGTATTCTACAAAGTTTACCGAAAACAAGTTCGTATGGCGTATAATTTGTTTCGGAATGGACTGTGTTGTTAAAACTAAAACACCAAAACGGTAGCCAATAACTCCAAGTGTCGGTATGATTTTCACATTGGATCCTTAAAAATGCACCCAAGGTTTTGTGCGCATTTTCAAGAGCTCCTATGGACTGGTGGTGGTAAGCTGTAGAAGATAATTTACCAATCTTAAGAATTTTGCAAACCTGTTCCATGGTTGAAGAGATGAATTCAGTGCCCCGATCTGTTGCTATTGTCCCAGGAATGCCGAACCTTAATATAAACTCTCTAACAAATGCATCTGCAATGGACACAGTTTCCTTATTTTTAAGAGGAATAGGTTGGACAAACTTTGTCAGCTCACATTACATGGTCAGTATATAGCAATTACCGTCGATGTCCCTATCTAAAGGTCCAACTACATGTAAGTAAATTTTATCAAATGCCGATGAAGCCGTTGTGGTTATTTCCATCGGTTCTTTTGTATATCTAAAGTATTTAGATTTTTGACATTGTTTACATTTTTTGACAAATTCTTGGACGTCCTTCTCAATACTTGGCCAATAATATCGTTGTTTGATAGTATTCACCATTCTGCGCACCCCAGCATGACCACTGGATGGCAGTAAATGGAAGTCATTTAAAATAATAGTTTTTTCACTGTCGTCATTAATTCTCTTTATTCCTCGTAATATAGAAATTCGTGGTCCGGACCAATGTGTGAGAGACGATATTTCATCACACAAATTCTTTACAAAATCTATATTATCTTCATTTTTTATGATACAAACTTCATTTATACCTATTTTCTCACAAAATAATCTTAATTTTTGCGCAAATTCGGCTCGCGAGAAATGCGCCTTAAAATCAAGATTTATAAATAACGTTTTCTTATTTGGAACAAACGCAAAACATTCTAATTCTTGGTTTATCATATTGCTATCTCTAAATCTTTTTAATTCATTTCCTTCAATCAAACACATTTGTACTACTTCACACGGTTTTCTTAATATATCCACAACTCTCGGTTGATCAGGCCTCGAGTCAGGGGATTTACTAAGATCCGTTTTCTTATCATTCTTTCTACTTTCACCCATATCGTTCAATCTCTTCTTTTGAGCTCGCGTCAACACAGCTACAACCTGCTCATGCATACTTTTTAAATCATCAGAAGTTAAAGAAATTCTAGATAAAGCATCCGCTGTAACATTTTCTTTCCCTTTCACATATTCAATTTTGAAGTCATACTCTTCTAGAGTTAACCTAAATTTAAGAAGCCTACTTGACGGGTCTTTAATTCCAAAAAGGTAAACTAAAGGTTTGTGATCTGTCATAATAGTAAATTTTCGCCCATATAGGTATGGCCTAAAATATTTAACAGACCACACAATTGCCAAAAGTTCTTTCTGATAGTAGGGTAGTTCTTTTCTGCCTTATTTAATGGTCTACTGGCGTAGGCTACTGGTCTGGTAATCTTTGTTACACAATACTGATCCAATGGCAATACCTGAAGCGTCTGTTTGTAAAATGAACTCATTGCTCTCATCAAAATCAGGATATTGTAGAACTGGCGAAGAATTTAAAGCGTTTTTTAGAAATTCAAATGCATTTTTACATTCTTCTGACCAAATAAATATTTCATTTTTCCTACATAATTTATTAAGAGGCATAGCTATTTCTGAAAAAGATTTTATAAATCTACGGTAATAATTGCAAAAAGCTACGAAACGTTTAAATTCTTCAACATTTCTAGGAGTAGGATAATTCTTTAGTACTTTTGTTTTCTCTGGATCCGGTAAAACACCCTTTTCAGAAACAACATGTCCTAAATACTGTATTTCTTTTCTTAAAAATTCACATTTTTGCGGATTTAACTTTAAATTAACTTTTCTTAAGCGCTCCATGACACTAATTAAATTTTTATTATGAGATAAAAGGCTTCTCCCTATTACAATTAAATCGTCCTGGTAAATGAGACATTTGTCATATGTCAAGCCAGACATAGCTACAGACATCATACGGCTAAAAGAATTTGGGCTTATCTTAAGTCCCATCGGTAAGCGCTTCATTTGATATTGGCCTGTACTTGTAGAAAACGCAGTTAATTTACGGCTAGCTGGTTCCAATTTCACCTGATAGTACCCTTGGTGAAGGTCAAGGTGATTAAAATAAACTGCTCCCGAAAGAGAATCTAATATTTAATTTATGTTAGGAAGTGGAAATTTATCATCACAAATCATTTCGTTTACTTTTCTGTAGTCCACGACTAAACGCCATTTCTTTTCAGTGCTTTCATTACTTCGCTTTGGTACTAATAAAATTGGACTAGACCATACACTGTTCGACTTTTCTATAATATCATTCTCTAACATTTTATTTATTTGCTTAGCTATTTCTGGTTTTAATGCCTGCGGTAATCTGTAAGGTTTAGTGTATATAGGAGTACAATTTGGTTTTACGGCTACTGATTGCTCATAAATATTAGTAGTTGACAATTTATCCCCTTCTACATAAAAAACATCTGCATATTTAGCACATATTTTTTCTATAGATTCCTTCCCTTTTTCATTAAGGTAATTTAACTTTAATTCAGATAATAATGTATTTACTCTCGATACATCGACTTTATTGTCTTGAAATTGGCAAATATCATAGTCACACAAGGATTGTAAAGTAGGAGTAAAAGACGGTAAAGTTATATCCTTTTCACTAACATTAAGAATTTTCACAGGAAGCCTATTATTTTTTACTTTTGCTATCGAATTTGCTAAAAATACATCCGTCATAAGCTCTTGTCCACACACAAGTACTTCATCACTATTTGGTTTGCTAACGTAAATAAAATGTACGGACTCTGAACGTGCTGGAATATTTAATGTATTTTTAAGTCTTTCTTGATCATCAACAATATTAAAATTATATGTTTTTCCTAAATTACTAAGCGTTAAAATATTTGAATTTAAATTAATATTAGCTTGAAACTTGCTTAAGAAATCTAAACCAATTATTCCATCTGCTTTTAGTGGTAACGAATCAAAGATAAGAAATTCATGCTGAAATATTTGATTATTATGTTTAAGATTTAAATTTACAGAACCTTGAGAACACTGCTGACCACCTATTCCATTAATCAGTGTGTGATTTTTTCTAACAATAACGTTTCTTGGTAAACTCTCACTTTTAACTATAGATAATGAAGCACCTGTATCTACGAGCCAATAGTACTTAATATGATTAATGTAAAATGCGATATATTTAGCATTTCCTTGACATGATAATATAAAATGTTTAAGCTCGAAAAAACTGGTTCTTATTACATGTCTCAGTAATAGGTTTATTGTCACTAACAGTTTGCTCTACAGGTAACGCATTTTGTCCACGTCTGGTATTCCTAAAATATCTCGAACCTCTGGACCCACGCTGGTTCACCGACAGCGGGCGGAAATTTCCTTTAAAATTATTATTTCGCCATAATTGTCCATTATTATAGCTATTATTATGCTGCTGACCACGATTGTAATTATTATAGTAATGACCACGAAAATGACCTCTTTGACGCTGATGCCCTTGAAAATGAGTCAGTCTTTGCGAACTGTGTCCCTGCTTAGATACATGTAATATGTTACCTGATGATGGCCGAAAGAAGGTGCTCTCTTCATCCTTTGCAGCTTGTATGGCATCCTTCAGGTTGGAGTAGTTTCGGGCAGAAATAATTGTACTCAGCTTCGAGCTGCGCAAACCATCTGAAAACCGTTTTATTGCGACCTTTTCATTAATCTGCTTTAATACTTTAAAATTATCCGGGTTACCGTCGGCTTGAGAGATAGTTAAATCCGTTAACAAGTTCTCGATCTCAGTGCCATACACATCAATTGTCCTTGAACCCTGTTGAGCGTTTTGCAATTGGGATTGAACCGCTATAAAAGACTTTTTTGGTAAAAGATATTGTCTCAAGTCTGTAATTAACTCTTTAACGGTCTTGTATGTGCTAGATAAACGCAGCTTTGCATTTTCAGACAGTCTATTTTTAAGTACAAAAGTAATTAACAAGGCCTCACCTTTTGAGTCGAGCATACCGGCGTACATCTCGATGGAGTCTATTAGCCGTTTGGTCGTCTCATCAACACCGCCCAATACTGGAATCAAACTACACGCCACTTTTAGGTCAAACTCCATTTTTACTATTCTTTCAGGGAAGACACATAAACTATTAATTTCCTTATATATCTTATTAATATTTTGAAATATATCTAATGCCGATGTTAATGTACTATCCTTTTTATTTTCCAATAACGATAATATTCGACTACATTTCTCTAAAATATATTTGGATTTATTTAATTTTGTCTCGATAACTTGTCTTTTGTATCTACTCTGTCCCTTTTTAATCAAATATTTTCTAATCTCTACTAAATTATTATAATATTCAATTAAACTATCAATCATAGTCTAAAAATAACACGACTTATATTATGAACTTAACATAAATTCTATAACATTATTGCGACACGATATACAACACTTTGCTACGTTGCATTTTTAGCATGCAGTACCTACCTATCGCCAGTGCACAATTCTAGCGCGTTTAATTTATAAAGTAATGAAATATGATATTGTCACTCGCATCGTAACCACCATTTTCACGTTATCTGGATGGATATCTACATATTATCAGATGTTGTACCTTCAACTCGTCCTCGGATGGATGCCCGAATACGTTGCATTGCGTTGAGCCCAATTTCGTCTTGTATCCAGCGGCGATGGCAACTTCTATACAATCGTAGGAGAAAGTAGATTATCAAACCAGTCAATATTGCGAGAATGACCAGGGTGACGATACTTAGGCGCTCCACGTGGCCTCCGATGTCCTTGAGCACGGCGTCATTGTTACCAGCCGCGTTTTGGTTGTTGAAAACATCTTCTTTTTCCACCGTGGAACGACACATGTTCCATATGTATATGTAGGTACGTGTTGCGATACTATATATTCAAGGTACTTATACTGAAAGAGCCCCTTGGCAGACCAGACTGCAGAGGCAGGGTCGCCATGTAATGTTGGGGATTTGGATACTAAATAACTAGACAACCACTTAGTTAAAAGTCGTATATTATAATGAATAAAGAATTATAAAATAATGCGCATTACGGTAAACTACAAACTAAGCATATTATTTGATACTTACTTATTAACTAAAGGAGTATACATATTACGTATTCTATTATTAAAGAACTTACACACTAATATTATTATATAGTCATACACTTCAATAGAACTAGTATAGACTGTTTCGTATTACCTATAATAACAAAAGAATTGCCGTCTATTTTAATTGATGTCGATAAAATTCCTTTGCCATCAAATGTACAGTTGGTCGACCCACTATTCTACAGTCCCTCAGTGGTTGATATATTGGTAGGAGCAGAGTTATTTTGGAGATGCCTTGGTCCTGCTTTTATAACCTTAGGAAATAATCAGCCTACTCTTCGTGACACCAAATTCGGGTGGATAGTATCAGGTGCTATTACTATTCCATCTCATCCATCTTCATCACAGTCACAAATTTGTAACCTTTCATTAGGCCAACTTAATAATACTTTACAAAAATTTTGGGAGATTGACTCTGTCCCTACAAAATACTCATTGTCTCATGAAGAAAGACGATTTGTGAAGCCAATTTTAAATTAAATACAATCCCTGATCATACTGGTCGATTTATAGTTACCATGCCTCTGAAGCAGGACCCCAGTGTGTTAGGCGAGTCCTTCAATATAGCGAAGCGTCGGTTTTTGTCATTAGAGCGTCGATTCCAGCGTGATCCCGTCTTTAAAGAAAGATATGTCACTTTCATGCAGGAGTACGAGCGCCTGGGACATATGACCGAAAACAATAAAACAGATAAACCTCATTCAGGTGGTACTATTGAATATTTCTTGCCACATCATGGAGTCATTAAGGAGTCCAGCGCTACCACAAAACTTCGGGTAGTCTTTGATGCCTCAGCTGCAACCACATCTGGATCATCGCTCAACGATATCCAAATGGTAGGTCCCACTGTCCAGGATGACCTTTTTAGTATTTTGGTACGCTTTCATCAACACAAGTACGTCATTTCTGGAGACGTGGAGAAAATGTATAGGGCGATTTTTTGACACCAGTACAGCGACCCTTACAACAAATTATTTTAAGGGAGGATTCAAAATTGCCTTTAAGAACTTACAGTCTCAACACCCTGAGTTACGGCACAGCGAGCGCTCCTTATTTGGCCACAAAATGCTTGGTAAGTCTTGCGTCCACATCTTCAAATAAAAGGGTGCGAGAATCGATAGCGCATGACGTTTACGTGGATGACTATCTTAGTGGTGGAGACACAAATCCCGAGGTGGTAGCAATGGCTAAAGGGGTCGCTTCTGTTTAAGCCACAGCTCATTTTCATTTGCGTAAATGGCAGTCTAATAGCCTAGAAATATTATCTCAGATGATCGGTCGAGTCGGTTATACGGGTAGATTAAATTTCGCTGAAGGCGGGAATGTACCTTCAAAAACATTGGGTCTTCATTGGCTATGCGCATCGGACTCTCTAGTGTTTTCAATTAACATTGATAGCAGCAAACGGGTCACTAAACGTCACATTTTATCTGTGATCAGTCAGATATTTGATCCGTTAGGTTTAGTTGGCCCTTGTATTGTTGAGGCTAAACTTATTATGCAGCACCTGTGGATGATGAAGTGTGGCTGGGATGAATGCATTCCAAATGAAGTTCAAAGACTCTGGGAATCCTTCGTTAGTACTTTGCCATGTCTAAATTTGTTAAGAATTTCACGATGGGCCGTATGTGACAATTCAAATGCATGTGAACTACACATTTTCAGTGATGCGTCGGAAAGGGCAAACGGTGCATGTGTGTACGTGCGATCCACAAATAGGGACGGATTGGTGACTGTGAATGTTTTAACTTCAAAAAATCGAGTGGCACCTATAAAGCCGTGTACCATTCCAAAACTTGAATTATGTGCAGCCATTCTTGGAACAAGATTGTGTACTAGTGTGTTGAAATCTCTTACCTTGCCTATTAGCAGATGCCAGTTTTGGTGTGATTCAACCATAGTGTTGGGTTGGTTGTCGATGACGCCGACTTCATTGAAGCCTTTTGTACGAAATCGCGTTAACGAAATACAAGAAAGCACGGTAGGGTATAAGTGGAGTTACGTGCCGTCGAAGGACAATCTGGCAGATCTCGTTTCTCGTGGGCTGAAGGCCGACTTAATCAGCGAAAGTTCTTTGTGGTGGACCGGTCCTGAATTTTTGTCTAAAGCTGAAATTGACTGGCCGGAGTTTCCAAATGAAGGCATGAAACAAGATCTACCTGAAATTGTAACCTCTCATTTATCATTAAGTAGTTTAGTTTCACATAATCAATCATTCATCAATTCTTACTACTTGCCTATTGGAGGAGATATATAAATAATTTAAAGAACAAGCATAACAAGACTGTAGGTTCACTCTCTGTTCAAGAACTAAATGATTCCTTGAATTTTATTTTACGTCATGCTCAAGTTGAGATGTTTCCTAAAGAGTATGAACTGTTAAAATCAGGAAAGTAGTTACCTCGTAAGAACAGACTTCTTTCATTGAGTCCATTCATAGATTCTGATGGGCTCATACGTGTGGGTGGGAGACTCGATAACTCTCCTTATGACTATAACGTCAAACACCCTATGTATTGTTATGTAGTAAATATCATATTACAAAAATTATTTTTAATCATTATGATTTTAAGTTGTTACACGCAGGCCCTCAATTATTATTGGCGACTATTCGACAGACGTACTGGCCGCTCGGTGGCAGAAATTTATCGAAGGTCACAGTCAAACAATGCATTAAATGTTTCAGATTGAAATGTCAAACTGTGCAACCAAGAATGGGTCAATTACCGTCTTCGAGAACATTGCTGCAATATCCATTTTATAACTGTAGCGTCGACTATGCCGGGCCAGTACTGATAGCCGACCGCAAAGGGCGTGGGTGTAAGCTTATAAAGTCATACCTGTGCATATTTGTCTGCTTGGCTGTGAAAGCCGTGCATATTGAGCTCGTTACAGATTTGACTAGAGAGGGCTATATGTCTGCTCTCAATCGTTTTGTGGCTCGTCGTGGCAAGCCTAAGAGTATCTTGTCAGACAATGGTACTAACTTTGTTGGTGCCTGTAATGAATTGGGGCGATTTTTGACAGGATGCGGAGATTGACTTCGAAGTCAGACAGCAAGGCATAGACTTTTCCTTTGTTCCACCTTACACCCCCCATTTCAACGGCATCGCTGAAAGTGCAGTTAAGTCCACCAAGCATCACTTAAGGCGGTTACTAGGTTTAACTCACTTCACTTATGAGGAAATGTCCACGTGTCTAACTCAGATTGAGGCAATTTTAAATTCTCGTCCTCTCACCCCTTTATCCTCTGATCCACTAGATTTAACCGTTCTCACTCCTTCCCATTTTTTTGGCAGGCCACTTACATCTGTTCCGCATCTACAGGTTTCTAATGTCGCCATCGGGAGACTAGAGCGCTACCACCAAATGGAACATATTAGACAGCATTTTTGGAACCGCTTTCATTTAGAGTACATTTCTTTACTGCAGACCAAAACCAAATGGACCGCTTCCACAGGCCGGTTATCCGTGGGGACACTCGTTCTAATCAAGGAGCGAGGACAACCGCCACTGGTGTGGCCACTGGCGCGAATTATAGAAACAAAATCTGGCAGCGATGGAGAGTCACGCGTGGTCAAGTTGAAGACGAACAAGGGGACAATACTGCGGGCGTTCAATAACGTCTGTCCGCTTCCCATTACTTGAAGACTTCAACCCCGGGCAGGATGTTCGGGCCGTTTCGGCCCTCTTCGGCTGCCCGCACCTGCGGGGCGCGAGGCGGTGCGGGGCCGACAACTCACCGGCCGCATCCGCGCTCCCCACTTGACTTTTGAGCTCCTTGCACGACGCGCGCGCACTAATTGTTCACGTAGTACTACAACGACCAATTATAATATTGTTATTAATATTACTTTACTTCAAGATTATACCAGTTTCATACAGTCCACTGGATTTTATTTACAGACCTTGGTTAGGTCCGCAACAAGTACTTTAGGCACTTAACATCCCAAAAATAAAAAATAGTCAGTTGAGTATATCATATTGTATGTGGACTCTGCAGTCATTTAATTAGGATATCTAGTACAAAAGATGTAAAAAATATAATCATTTGTTTATAGCTTTGATTATATATTGTCTGAATAGAGAGTTCGAACGTCAAAAGTGTTAATAAGATTTGCGTCGAACTGTTAGCCTCAAACTTCGTTCCGGGCTGTCAGTAGCGATTCTGTTATTGTGGCGCGACTACGAGATCTGTACTATCAAAAATATGACCAGTTGTGCTATTACCGTGTGTAGGAATTACAAAGGACGATTGAAAGTAACTGAATTAATTACCTATCATCAGTTAGTACATTTTAAATAACTATGAACTAAATAAATAATTCATCATCATCAGTCTTTGACAGTCCACTGCTGGACTGGGCCTCTCCTTTGAAACGAGGAATTGGCGTACTATACCACGCTGGCCAAACGGGTTGGTATAGGGTTTGTATCAAGTTTTCCTTCTCTAACAGTGCTGTTCTCTGCATAATATGCTCTCTCTGTCGGCTCTTACGACACCCATGGGATGATATGGGGTGGTGACATTCCGTATTCTTAATCCGTCACCACACGGACATAAATAAATAAATAATTAAATTGTTTAAATATGACGCAACTTGACACAATGTTACCGATGTTAAAGGGCAATTGCCTAAATGGCTTATCGAAAGAGGGTTCTACTCTGTTTAGGAATATTTAAATTATAAATGTTGATCTATTTTTCTTTGCAAGGTTTTTCCATATTTATTGTGTTTTTTTGTAACTTCGGTGTAGTAACTTAATTTGGAACTTAATATTTTTGTATGTTCATATATTTGTATGTCATGAACTGAGATGGCTAATGTGCTGGACTTATCTGTAATTTACCACCATTGTACAACCACATTTTGACAAATAAATTATTTGAATTTGAATTTGTTGCCGGTTACTGGTTTCAAAAATTTTCCGTGTTTGCTAATTATTGAGCAAAAATTTTATGATGATTCTAAAATATATATTACTCTAAAATTTTATTTTATTTTGAGTTTCTTAGAGTGATGGATACGAAATACATATGAAATTAATGTCAATTTTTAAATGTATGGTAGCAGATATTGTTTATTTTATAATCTCATTACATTATCTTTGATGTAAGAATCAAAGTCGGAATTATCTCATACACACTTTAAACTTAAAAAAACTTAACAATATTAATCATCATCATCGCCCAAGCGTTAACACAGTTAGTACCTAACGTACTTAAGTACAACCAAAATTTACCGTCTACTAGTTGCCGCTGTTGTCCGCTTACTAGTCTAACTAGATATGACAGACTATCAGGTTTTCCACCTAGAGACCCTTCTGACCTGCCGGTTTAGAATAGCATTAATTTATTTGAGACTACTGACTTCTCGTTGAGACCAGAGGTAGCTCGTGAATTTTTTTATGTTTTTTATGTTAAAATAATCGAATCAGTGTATCGCACATAGCGCGTAGTGTGTATTCATTTGCGCAGGAACCCAGCTGTATGCCCAAATTGTCTATAAAGTGTTTATATATCAGCCAAAGCCCGGTTACCCGACATATTATCATAAATACCCATGACATAATTTCAATAATAATGTTCTTTGTTAATTACAAATACATAAATCTTACCAATTAATAGATTTGCACTCGGTCCAAAATGAATAAAAAATAAAACAAAATACAAATATCTACTGGAAATTCAGTACCTATTGTTTTACGCCCCATCTTAATGAACAATTTCAAAATCTGGTATCAACGCTGACATAGTATGCTTGGGCGAACCATCGTCCTTACAAATGCATGTGTGTCTAAATACGCATACAACGATTTTTAACTTTGGTTGTTGTTTTTACTGTGATGAAAGCGCGAAGTATGATCTAAGGTTTATAGATAATTATAGAAAATAGACTTTAATAAAACGTCGTGAATAATGTTGATTGAATGCAACAACGATGAATAAATTAACCGTGTTGTTTCTCGATCCAATGGGGCGCGGATGTGCAGGGAATGCGCCCTTGGAATAGAACAATCCCTTCGTCATAGCCTTCAATTCCCATGACTGAACTTCAACTGGGGTGAAGCGTAATTTTCCGTTACTTAAAGTATTGGGGTTCTTGGTGTCGGAATGTTTACCAACTCTAGCTTCTAAGGCTAAATCGGTAAGTAAATATTATTATGAATTCTACAGAGAGCTAAGATTTATTTAAAAACTGTTCAAGTAATGCCATATACCTAAAATGTTTGCTCATAAAATACTAAACCATTATTTTAAAACATTTATGCAATGTGAATGAGATAAGCTACAATCAGGTTACATCTTTAAATTAAGAACCGGTCATATCTACAGATCTGATACATATACACGCTGATTTTTTATTGGTTTAGGAAAAAAAACCTCATGTCCGAAATAAGATCCTCTATTCATATTCAAAATCAAAATTCACCTAGCACCTAAAACAAAAAAGTTATAAAAGTCAGTAACTGTTGGAAATAAGTAGTAACGCACGATTATTTCGAGTTGAGTTCTCGAGCGCCACGCGGTCGTGACCTCGCCGCGCGCGCCGGCGCCGTCTCATCAGCTGTTACCTACAGCGCTTGTAGGTAGTAAGTGCGGACCGATAGATGCCGATAGTGATACGTAATTCACTTAGAAAACAAGATTTAGTTAATTACGATGCCAACAATTTTAAATACATATTATTTTCTTCTTTTGTTTTCTTTTTAAGAACCCAGAATTTAACACTAGGCTTAAATTCTGTGTCATCATTACAAACCTACCAATAACGGACACAGGAGTCGAAACAACAATTTATGAATCACATAAAGTGTTGTATCTGTGGAGGATAAAGGTGTGGTGTTCCTCCAACTAGAGGGAGGAGCCTCTAACCAAGCTGGGTGGTCGTGCTTGGTGGCCTGCAGGCCGACGGACATACTTTGGAACTTGTATATATGCCGCTTGTCTCGCGAAAGTTGATATCGCGGTTCAGGAATGTTTGAATATTTCGCGCCTTGTTAGTAGTTGCAGTCGTAGTTGTGTCGTAGTAGTTTCTTCGTCTTTGGGTAGATGGCGCTGTGCGGGTGTTATGTAGCTGGCCGCCACATCACTCCCCCCCAAGACCGGAGGTCGTTCTTGAAGGTGATGGGCCAGTTGTCGCGGCTTCTGAGGAGCGTGCCAGTGGAGAGTCTGTAGTCGCTTGTCGCAGTGTGCTTCGCAAGTCCCACGGTGAGTCGGGGAGAGGTTGCGAAGGTGATGTGCAGTCGGTGATGAGCAGTAGGCGATGAGCAGTGAGCGATGAGCAGTGAGTGTCCCACAGTGAGTCGGGGAGTTGCTGCGTAGTGGCTGCGTCGTGGCTGCGTAGTTGCTGCAAAGCGGTTGCGTAGTGGCACTGCTGCGTGGACGGGAGCGTTGTGAGCTGCTTAGGAGGACCGTGTGTGCAGTGAGGTGTGCCGTGGCGCTGGAGAGGCTGCAGGGAAGACCAGGCATGCAAATCTGCATGGCCTACGGTGGGACCCTGGCCGAAGATGCTGGCTGGCGGCGACTTGATTGCTGACCATCAGGTGAAGTGCGGAGTGAAGCGAGGTGGAGATGACGATGCTGTTGCTGGATCTGACCGGTGAGGGTTGCTTCAGATCACGTCGGGAGCTGCTGGTAATCTGACCGGTGAAGGTTGCTTCAGATCACGTCGGGGTCACCAATGTGGAGGATAAAGGTGTGGTGTTCCTCCAACTAGAGGGAGGAGCCTCTAACCAAGCTGGGTGGTCGTGCTTGGTGGCCTGCAGGCCGACGGACATACTTTGGAACTTGTATATATGCCGCTTGTCTCGCGAAAGTTGATATCGCGGTTCAGGAATGTTTGAATATTTCGCGCCTTGTTAGTAGTTGCAGTCGTAGTTGTGTCGTAGTAGTTTCTTCGTCTTTGGGTAGATGGCGCTGTGCGGGTGTTATGTAGCTGGCCGCCACATGTCAAACATCGCTTATACCACTACGCCAACCATGAAGTGCAGTAATAAATCATTAGAACAATAAACGTATGTAACTAAATAGCTATACCTATTCAATCATTCTTTCGTACATTACTCGGACTTGAATCAAAAACCGTCGAAATACCAAGTTGTGGGTTCACGAAATCATAATGAACTTGTAGAAGAAAAACGATAAACTAAGAATTGTTAGTTGTTGTTTTGTTTTTCGTTTGAATGTGTGGCCAACTCTGGTGTCAGAGTTTTCAGACCGCCCGAAGGCCTTCGACAAGGTCTAACTATCCTTATTCTTAACAAGAACCGGGATCGATAGCTTTACGTGCCCTCCGAAGCACGTAGAATGATTAGGAACATTATTATTCCTAGGTACCTACATTATCTTTTGCATGACTAGACAAAGATTTTAACACTGGGAAAGTTTAGTACTTGCGTATTTGTAACGTATTTATAAGAATGTAATCACAGTAGGTATTCAATAATTAATAAATCAAATCATTTACCTTTGCTGTCTGCTGCCTACAACACAATCAATTTACACCTTTCACACATTGTCTTTTAGTTTCACTTAGGTATGTGTTTCTTTCACCTTATCACCTATCTAAACTGACCGAAGTCTAATATGAGGCGTTGTACTACAGCTGGGATTGTGTTTGGTGATGGCACTTGGGGTGAGTGAATTCCAGGTGGTCTGGTAATGAATACGTGCGCCTCGCCTCTTCTATATTTTCACCAGACATGTAATACACTCGCACCATAGGCGCGAACTCAACTTATGAAGCGCGCGCGACGTACGTAACACGGGTACAGTAACGGGATAGAACCTGACGTACGGGCGTACGGTGGTGCATGTAGTACGGGAATACGGAAAATATGATTATTAATTCAAAATACGTTGCATATAACAATAAAACTTTATTAAAATGATAAAACGAATGTATTAGTGTATCAAGACAAAGATATAATAATAATAAATATATTTTTTAACATGGTACAATTATGTTTTACATTATACAATACAATATAAATTCACTTGAAATTATTATGACTGCCTCGTTGGTCTCACGGCATAAATGTGCGCGTGGGATCGAGAGGTCTCGGTTTCGATTCCCGGGTCGGGCAAAGTGTTATTGGGTTTTTCCATTAGGAAATTCTCAGTAGCAGCCCGGAGTCTGGTAATGTGCCCGGTACGGCAATAGGCTCGCCCCCTATTACGTGGGACCTAAAACTTCCTGGCGAAATGTGGGTGTAATATTACACCTCAGCCTACCCCTTCGGGGATACAGGCGTGAGTTTATAAATAAATAAATAAAATTGAAATTTATATTCCAATGAATCGCAATACGAAAAACAGGATAAAGTATTTAAGCAGAATTATAAACAAATATTAATTAATCAAATAATAAATACAGAAATAAAGGTTTATAGATGGGTGCTATCCACTAATAAAACTTTGGCATCATCATGAAGTGGATAGTTTTTTTATAAGATACTGCACGTAAACTGTTGATAAGGGGATCTGAGGTAGCTAAGAGCATATTCAGTACGTCTTCATTACAGGATAGATGAGAACATTTTCTTGAATGACCTAACATGTAATTGCGGTAGTCTTTGTTACGCGCTTTTTGAGCTTCCTCAGATAACATTCCAATGGGTAAGACAGCAGCACTTATTATTTGTTTGCCATGTATTAATACTTTGTGCACTGTATTTGGCATATTATACCAGCTGTACAAATTAACATATAGCTCGGCAGTTTCATAACAATATGTTCCAAACTTCTCTGGATCAATTAATTTACCTCGTTAATGAGCGGCGTTAGATAATGACCTGGTATTTCCAGGATCGCAGATTTTTGCAGCTACATTTGATGTATATATAATCTATAAGGTTTAATAAATCTCGTTAATTGTATCATTGTCTAACGGTCGGTAACGGAGATTAGTTATAGTCTCATAATTGAAAACAAATGGTTCCATATTACCTGCTTCATTAAAAGTGTAATGACAAGTAAATACTCATTATAACATATAATATTTTTACGTTTTATTTAATAACACACAATAGAGCTACGAATAAACAAAGAATAAAAGCTGAATATACTAATATTTCAGTTTCATTCATACTTGAAACAGCACTATTTTTTGCACGAAATTTGTTAATTATCGATCACCGTACTTCTTTACATCATAAAATTAAAAAGTCTGATAATATAGTCGTATTTTTTGTATGACCTGTTTTTAATAAGATCCTAGTACGATGCGATACGTGTATCAAATTGTAGGCATTTTAAACAAAGTTAAAAAAATATACTTTTTGAACAACCGTTGACCTTATTTCGCAAGACTAAAGGCTGTCGAAGTGACGAGCGAAAAATTGCAACCGACCTCCGCACACACCCTGTCGCCCCGCGTTGCGATGCGCGCACGCCGCCGGGGGCACCGGGTATGTACCTACATTACAGTGTGCAGTGCAATGTTTATCTGTGTGAGTCGTTTGTTTAATATCTATCTGTGTATGTGTGTGGCACGACTGAACATGCACCGGCGCGCGCGATTTCTTTCAAATGAGTGATAACTACGAACTCTCAAACCAAGAACTTATTATTTTTGTTACGATTTTTATAGCTTAGATTTCAAATTTTATTAGTTTTTAGGTTCCATTAACCATTAGTATACAGATAGCTTTTGCTCCAAAACCAATTAAAAATCAGCGTGTATATAAATATAAAAGTTACTCATAACATGGATAGAGCAAAATTTTTCACATTGTAAATAATAATATACTTCATACATAATATTGTGTAAATAAATATAAAACCGAAAATTACATTTAATAATTTCTGAAAAATATAGGATAAAAGCAATTACTTTTATTATTTCTTATACTACAGGACTATAAACATAATAAATTTTGCTCGTTTACAATGTTCAGTTAACTGCTAAAATGGAAACGAGTTTAAATTATCAAACAGACAGTTAACCGGCGTTCGTAAGCTTGCAGTTACTTAAGAAGCCTTCACATAAATTACGATCGGCAACTCGGCGTCGTTTCACTGAATATAATTTCAACGTTTGCGCGTGCGTCGACCGACACAATTTGCTGCCGTTTTAAATATTCACGTGTAACGTGGCTTATGCTTAATACATTCCTCATCTACATAATGTAATATTTTTTACGAAGCACCACCCAAATATACAAGAATATTCTTATCTCTCCCCAAAAAAAGTAATTTTGTTATGTGGAGTCGGTTTAAAAACGTTACCAACATTACCCGCTCATTTAGGATAACATATAAAACGTACTTGTTTTAATAATTTTGGTGTGTTTACGAGTATGTTTGTTCAGGACTGGGATTCTTTAATTTTTTATCATAACAACAACACGTAAGTATTGACATTTGAAGCTGTATGCAAACGAATGTGGGTGGAGAGCGGTCGATGCGCACATTGTTTAATTAAATAAACATTAATTTTGTATAAACAGACGACATGTATGTTTACACGGACTAATACTATAATTTTTGTGTCATCAAAATGCTAATACTTTTAGAAGTGACAACAGCGCGACGCCGGCCGTCGCTTGTGCAACAACAGCAAATGCTAAAAACTTTGCTGCAGAATTTTACTATGTAAGAAGACACTATGCAGCACTCTCAATGAAAGAAAGAAAGAAACATTTATTTGGATACAGCACAAACAGAACAACATACAATATTTTAAAGAACAAAACTGATTAATGTTGATATTAATGTTGAAATAGACAGACTTACAAGGAAGAAAATATATACATGATAGCAAAGGCGATAAGATGAATAAAAACGATAATTATTTTATTTTTTATAGGTAGTTGTGAAAAATACACGATGAAGAAACTTTAATTTTTTTTCACGAAAAATAAACTTTTATTTCTTTATTTACACTTAAGCTCGGGTCAGGCAAAAGTGTTACTGTAAATTTTCTGAATTTTTGGTAGCAGCACATAGAGTGGCAATGCGCCCGGTTACAGCAATAAAATGCATACTATTATGGCGAAATGTGGATGTAATAATAATAATAATAAATGTTGACCAGAGCTAGAAAAGCAGCTGCAGCACGCTTAACACCTCCGGACTCGTCGCTCAGCTCCGCCTCACAGCCGCCGGCACCAGCAGCAGCATCGCCGGTGAGTGTTGAGGCGTCGAGCGCATCTAGCGACGAGTTTTTCTCCCCGCCGTCGTCGCCACCACCTGTCCGCCGGCGAGGGAGAGGCCGGCCACCGAATGGCTTAGGACCCCGAGGCTCATCGGTCTCGAACAGGGCCCCCGCTACCGGTGGTGATGTGCACCGCATGAGGTGGACTAGATCCATGAATGAGAATGTCATGCGGGCATATTATGTGGCTACAGGGGGGGGTACCAACCTTACGGCGTACCGTGATCGCATGCTGCCTCTGTTTCAGGACTTGGAACCGGCCGTCAACGTTTCGGCGCAGCGACTGTCGGATCAAGTGCGCGCAATCCAGCGCTGTCGTTTGCTGGATGACGATGCACTTGAGAGGCTACGCTCAGGCTTGCAAGGTAACCCTCCCATTCCTCCTTCCACACGTGAATGTGTAACGGCAGTGACAATTGACACACTAAGGCAACAAAGTGTTGAAGAAGTGAATGGTGGGGATATACAAGTAAGTGCCCAGTACATGGATAATGTAAGGAGTACTTTGGAATGTGCCATCAGTGAATATCGTTACGAGGCCTTAGTAAATAGGCCTTGTCTGCCGCGTTTGCCCACGCATAAGAAAAATTTGGCGCTGGTGTGTGCCCTGGATTCACTATTGTCTACATACCTAGACAATAGTGAAAATCTCAGTGATACACACTCAATTTTGTACTGTGCGGCTGTAGCGGCATGTCGGATAGCCAATGTCAACATACAAAGCAATATTGATATGGCTACCCGAAATAATGCTGTGCCGGCTTGGCAGTGCAGGATTGAGCGTCGTATCGCTGAGTCTAGGGCACTCATTGGTAAGCTGATCTGCTTCAGGTCGGGCAATACTCGCCCGAGAGTGATGCGTTTTGTGACCCGCGCCTTTGCAGGAACGGGTATTAGGCCACGAGAATACGCGTCGCAGGTCACAGAACGCATCGACTTCCTGAAGCAGAAGATTTATGCGTGGGCAAATCGTATCAAACGCTATAAAAAACGTATAGGCAGATATTCCCAGAATCGCACATTCCAAAAGGATGAAAGGTGGGTGTATAGAAATTGGGAGCGTCCCGGTCTAGGTGTGGATGATGGGAGTCTACCAGATAATGAAACTACAAATATGTTCTGGAGTAGCATCTGGTCGACCCCCGTTAGCCACACGGAAGATGGTTGGTTTAGGGATGTTGAGCGATCATGTGCGACAATCCCTAATATGGATGCCATAGCTATTACAGCTACAGATGTTAGTTGTGCAGTCCGTCCGTTAACAAACTGGAAAGCGGCAGGTCCGGACGGATTGCACAACTTTTGGTTGAAGTGGCTGCGTAGTGCACATGCTCGTTTGGCATCCCAATTCCAATCATCTCTAGAATCAGGAACGCTTCCAATTTTCTTAACAACTGGCATTACCCACCTGCTTTTTAAAACAGGAAGTACCACGGACCCAAAAAATTATAGACCTATAACCTGCCTACCGACGGTCTATAAACTTTTTACATCCATTTTGAGAACTAAACTGGCCAAACATATATATACTAATAAAATCATGTCCAGTTCTCAAAATGGATGTAAAAGTGGGTCGCGTGGTACTAAAGAGCTACTCCTTATAGACATGACCATTAGCCAACAGCTTCGCCGTAGCCGAAAGGATCTAGCGACATGCTGGATAGATTATAAGAAGGCCTACGACTCTGTGCCACATACATGGCTCTTGAGAGTGCTAGAGTTGTACAAAGTTGATTCAACTCTATGCACTTTCCTGAAGACGTGTATGGGGCAGTGGAGTACGGTTCTTCGCTATCCAGGGTGTCGACGGACTCTCGGATGCGGCGATCCTATTAAGATCCAACGAGGGATCTTCCAAGGTGACAGTTTGAGTCCCTTGTGGTTTTGTCTAGCACTGAATCCTCTTAGCACTTTGCTCGAGAATTCAGGGCTAGGCTATCGGTTGCACAGCAGAGGTCAAGTAATATCTCACCTTCTTTTCATGGATGACTTAAAACTATTTGCCTCCACTGACCTCCAGTTGACAGAGTTAATAAAGGTAACTGAAAACTTTAGTAAGTCTATCAAGATGGAGTTCGGTGTAGATAAATGTGCGGTCTTGCATGTAAAGAAGGGCAGGGTTGTGGAATCTGATGGTATAGAACTTTCAGATTTCACACAACTTAGATCTCTCTCTGCAACCGAAACCTACAAATATCTAGGTATGTTGCAGGCACTAGGTATTGCTGAGACTGGCATGAAACAGGCGTTGCAGGAGCGCTTCTTTGGCCGTTTGAGAAAAATCTTAAATAGTTTTTTATCAGGCGGCAACAGGGTGCGCGCCTGTAACGGTTGGGCCATGCCAGTTTTAATGTACTCCTTCGGCATACTTAGGTGGACTCAAACAGAACTTGATGCCTTGGATAGAAAAGTCCGTTGTCTGCTGACTACATACCGGATGCATCACCCGCGGTCGTCAGTAATGAGATTGTACATCCCGCGGAAGTGCGGGGGTCGCGGCTTCTTAAGTGCCAAGACCCTCCATAACCGCGAGGTGTGCAATCTCAGGGAATATTTTCTTAGCACTGACGCGGGTGTCCACCGTGATGTGGTCACTGTGGACAACGGGCTTACCCCGCTGAGTCTGGCTAAGGAGAACTGGCGCAAACCTGCCGTACTTGGTGTTGAGGAGCGCAAGGAGGTATGGAAAGGTAAAGAGCTGCATGGACGTTTTTATCGGGCCCTGCATGGACCCGATGTAGACTTACCAGCTTCTGTGTCCTGGCTATGTTTTGGCGATCTTTTCGCCGAAACAGAAGGTTTTGTCTTTGCGATTATGGACGAGGTTGTCATGACGAATAACTACCGGAAGTATATCCTGAGGGATGGGACGGTTGACATATGTCGGGCATGTCACCAGCCTGGTGAATCTCTCAGACATATAGTATCTGGTTGTTCTCGTCTTGCCAACGGCGAGTATTTGCATAGACACAACCAAGTGGCCAGGATTGTCCACCAGCAACTTGCCTTAAAGTACCAACTTGTCGACTCTGAAATACCGTACTACAGGTATGTGCCCGACCCAGTTCTTGAAAATGGTCGTGCCACTATGTATTGGGATCGATCTATCATTACTGATAGAACTATTGTGGCTAACAAGCCAGACATAGTCGACTCTGAAATATCGACTCTGAAATACCGTACTACAGGTATGTGCCCGACCCAGTTCTTGAAAATGGTCGTGCCACTATGTATTGGGATCGATCTATCATTACTGATAGAACTATTGTGGCTAACAAGCCAGACATAGTAGTGATAGATCGATCTAAGCGCCTTGCAATGATCATCGATGTCACCATTCCAAATGACGAGAATCTCGTGAAAGCCGAGAAAGATAAACAAATAAAATATTTGGATTTGGCTCACGAGATTGTCGACATGTGGGATGTGGACTCGGCGATCATTGTACCGATAGTCGTGTCAGTTAATAGGTTAAGGTCTCATTGCCAAGAGCCTCGATCACCACCTCAAGAGGCTCGCGTTAGACGGCTGGATTAAGTCCTCTATACAGAAGGCAGTATTGCTGGCCACGGCTCGTATCGTCAGGAGGTTCCTCTCTCTGGAGCCCTAACCACCGGTAGTTTGGTCCCTGCACCCGATACCGGTGAGCCCCGTAATTTTATTTTATATTTTTATATTTGTTTTTTCTAAATAACATAGAAATGTAAAATATCATTATGAGAAAAGATTGAAATAAAGAGAATAATAATAATATTTATTTTGCGAAATATGGGTACAAAAAGTTGTTACAATAAAGTGTATAGTATCGCCATAATCAGCTGTGTAGCATGCAAAATGAATAGGAAATATAAGAAATTTGATGATGAAATAAAATTTGAACGTCAAACGAACTCAATAACAATAATGATTACAATGTCAATTACAATGTCAAATGAATTCAATAATAATTATTATAACTATGTCAAACGATTGTCAAGAATGTTAGTGTAGATTACAAAAAAAAAATTACCAAACAATTCACCTTAAATGAAATAGTAATAACATAATATAATAATATGTCACACATTAAAAAAATATATTAAAAGCATTTGCACGTCACAAAGTTTTGTCTGATAAATATTCTCTGATAGAGTAGTACCCTTTTGACAATAATAGTAACCTAACTTTATTTTTGAAAGTACAAAGATTTGAGATTTCTAAGATCGAAGCTGGCAGATTATTATATATCCTTGGCATCATACATAATATGCTGTTGTTAAAAAATGTAGTTTTATTATGCGGAAACCGTATTTTTAAATTGTGTGTTGTTATGTATTATTACACCTCTGCCTACACCTTCGGGGATACAGACATGAGTCTATAAAAATAAAAATAAATATTGAAACCCTTATCTGTCTTATCTCTTTGAATGCAACTGTGGTGTAGCAATAGTGTAAGCAACTGCAACCACGTAGTTTCGAGTTCGATGCGCGAGTCAAGCAAAAACTGACCTAGGATTTTCTATCAATAAATTTTTGTCCAATAGAAGCTTGGAGTCGGGAAGTTGGCGGTGTTAAGCCGATTGTTGGTAACCTTCCACCGGTCGTGTTGGATTGCCAATCCATCGGATTGAGCGCAGGAAGCCTACTTGTGTGTTTTGTTTGTCTCTCCACAAAGGCCGTACACTTAGAACTGGTCTCCTCGCTTACGACCGAGGCGTTTGTAGTCACATTTGACAGATTTGTATCCCGCAGAGGGCTGCCTTCCTTGATTCGTTCTGACTGCGGCACTAACTTCAAGGGCACGTATAATTATTTGAATGATGTTGTTAATTTCCTTGAAACCAACAAGGCTGATATAGGTGATAGGCTTGCCCGACGTGGGATAAATTGGTTGCTTTCCAAACCAAATTGTCCACACTGGGGTGGTATATTTGAGGCCGCCGTAAAATCGGCCAAAACACACTTGCGCAGGACAATCGGTGAATCTGTCCTTACATTTGAGGAACTTGCAACTGTGTTTTGTAAGATTGAGGCCGTTTTGAACTCTCGGCCATTGTGCCCGATCTCCTCAGATCCGAATGATTTGGAAGCCCTTACGCCGGGCCATTTTTTGATTGGTCGCCCACTTGTCGCCTTGCCTGAGTACCCCTATATTGATACGAGACCTGGTCGTCTCTCGCGTTTTGAATTGGTACGCCAGATTACTCAGAGCTTTTGGAAACGCTGGAATTTGGAATATTTGCACATACTCCAGCAACGCGTTAAGTGGACCGACAAGACCGATCCACCCAAGATGGGTGACCTCGTTTTGATCAAGGAGGCTAACCTTCCGCCACTCAGATGGCGCAGGGGGCGCATCCTTCGTTTGGTAACTGGGGCTGATGGAGTTCCCCGATTTGCTGAGGTCTTGGTGGACGGTTCGATTCTGAGGAGAGCGGTTGCAACATTGTCACATCTACCAACCGATTAGCGGACCGATAGGCCGGTCCGGGGCGGGTGGATGTTTGAAATAGAATTAGTTTTTATTATAAGTCAAATCGATTAGATCGATTGAGTAACATTTTGTTTAGTCTATTGAAAATTTCTGACAATGGTCACACTGAACTGTCACTTCCGTTGCCGCCTTTGAAAAATTAACACGCCATTTGCACTCTCGCGTGCCTTGTACCTAATTAATAAATTGATCGCCCTTTGAATTAACGCGAATTGAATTAACTTACAAAATACTATAAACTGCCGCCTTTGGTTTGCCCGGCAAAAGTTGAGTCGAACATTGACATTTGCAAAACTGAATTGTGAATCCTGTGAACTTGCATCGTGCATTGAAGACGCTGCGTTAGAGTCTGGTAAAGTAAAGATAATTCACTTGCTAATATTGGCCAATTTTAGTCTCGTGTGTGTCTAACTTGCCTCCAGGACTCCACTCAAGAACATCACCAGGAGATATTTGGTAAGACATTTGTTTAATTCTTAGCGCCAAGAAACTTGGTCCATGTGTTTAGATCCTTTGCCTTGGGCTAAGACTGGATGAATTAATCGCTTCCACTGATCTCTGTTAAAAAATACCCATTCTTAGCCCGAACGCTAGACACCTTGATGGAGTCTTAAATAACTGTAAGCATAGTAATTAATTGCAAATTAGCTGGCAGCGGCTGGACACGAAAAGTCGATAAGCGGGATAAATGACGTGCCATTGGAGAGGCCTATATCAAGCAGTAGAGAATGGCAAGCAGATGATGATGATATTAACTAATGGATATGTTCGAATCTTAAAGATGGCCATAACAAAATTAAGCCATCGTAAATGAAGATAATAAACAATAAAATATACCAAAGTATGAATTTTAAAGTATGATTTAACAACAAAATTATACAGTAAAATTATCATCATCATCATCACCTTAGCGCTGTCACGGTTGCCATCCAAAACCTACGCCTTGGAGCCCGAGATCCGCTTTCCGGCTGTATCTCGTCCACTTTGCACGATCTTCAGCATCACTGGTGGTTAGTCGATTGGCACGCATATCATCCCCTACGAAGTCAAGCCAGCATTTCTTTGGCCTTCGGCGGAGGTAGCATGGCAAGACATTTGTTACCCACGTAAGATGCAGGTTGACGTAAGACGTGACCGCACCAGCGTAGCCGACACTCTTTTGTTATACAGTAAAATATTTATATAAAATAATATATTTTCTTAATGAATAGTTGCCAGCCAAGTTATTATCTGATCTCCATAGCATCGGATCTCGGAGTGGATTAGTCTAGATTATTAGCGTCGCCCGAGCGTATTCACGGTGACTCGATGTTATTACTAGTAGCGGTTTTCAGAGGGAAAATCTTCTAAATTAAAATTGAAAAGTTAATAATCCAAGAGAGGGTAGGGATTTAAAATGTAATCTGGTCGAATGAAAATTGCTAAAAAATAAGAACTCGTATTAATATCTACTTCTATAAGCTATCTACCACAAGGAAGACGCAGCAATGGATAGTGTCGCCAGCGGCTTCGCCCGCGTCAGTAATACATATAAACCTTCTTCTTGAATTATTCTATCTATTATAAAAACCGCATTAAAATTCGTTGCGTCGTTTTCATGATTTAAGCATACATAGGGTATAGGGACAGACAGACAGAAGACAGACTTTGTTTTATACTATGTAGTGATGGCTATAAAAACGTAAACCAATAATAGACACCTGTCCTAATCTGAATAAGCAGGTTCTAGCACCCATAGCGTAACTCCGCTTGGCGTTTGTGATAGGCAAAGTTAAACAACGCTTTAACAGCTCACCATTTGGATGGATGACCGCATGTGGCATTTACATCAGGGTTCCACATTAAGCTATCGGACCCAGTTCTTGTCTCTGGACAAGAATCATTAGGCTAAGTCGGAGGCCTTTGTGCAGTCAGTGACACCAGAGTAGGCCACACACTCACACAAAAAAAGAAAGAAAGGAAGTTCTAAAGATGAATACTTTTAAACGTTCGCGACATGTACATTGTACACATACTAATATTGGTAGATATATGTCGCGTAATTATTTGAAAAAATATGTTGTAAGGACCCAGTGAGGGTAAGTGCCGAAACCCGCACTTCACGGAGAAAGCGCTGCAGAACATCAGTCATCTCGTCACCACGGCTGGTGTAACTCATGGTGTGGGGTCGAGGTAAATTTAAGGTTTTTTACCTATAGGCCCTATCGCCCCTTATTACGTGGGACCTAAAAAGTCATGGCGAAATGTGTGTGTTATATATTACACCCCTGCCTACCCCTTCGCGGATATAGGCATCATCATCAGTCTATAAAAAAAATTGGTCATGATTGATTGATGAGGCCAATGTGACTGAGGAGAAGTGGGGAATAAGACCTCAACTTAAAAAATATGTCAAATCCTTGCAAATTTATTTTCTTTCTATTAACAGGTTTATGTATTATTTAAAATAAACTTATATGTAGCTTATTTAAACATAGCTCCTGCACTAATTAAAACCTTTAGGAAACTCCCATAATTTACAAACTACGGTCCCGAGAACAACCAGCTAGCAGTAGCTATTTGTCGCGGCAGAGCAGTCGTTAACTACATAAAATAATATTTTACATTTTGCCATTCGTAAAACATTTTAATACTATATGACTTTTTAAACAATGCATTTACTGCTTTTAAAGTCTTTTTTAAATCACTAAAAACATTTTTGTACAGATAAAAAATATTTCAGCTGCACGAGTTACGTACAGTAAATTCGTAGTATTAAGCAATAAACTGTAACCATATACTCCCCTTTAGAGATAAGAACCGTAGTACCATAAGTTAGCTCTAAGAAATTTGTATTGTATTAAATCCAGTTGAGATTAAAGACTCAAGGAGACAACATCGTGTCCTTTTTAAAAGGTCCCTCGGTTCGCCACGAACATATCTGGCGCATTCGCGAGTCGGTAGGATAGTGGCAGTCGTCATCCTAGCGAATCAAACTCTTTGCTAAGACACGGCGCGAATCAAACTCTTTGCGTCCGCGCCGCTATCCCAATAAGAACCTGTCGCGAACCCTGGGCAGCAAGAAGCACAGTCACCAGTCACCGCTCAACTCACCACGCAAATGGAGCTCTACTGGGGGTAAGATCAAACTCTCATACTACTCAGTATCCCGTCTTTTGCCATTTCCAACCCTTATAATTCCTTTGTGTATTTACAGGTAATACAAATAAGCATATAGTGTATATATGTATGATCTAAAATCGACACCAGATACTTACACATACTTACCTTAGCTTTAGTTATATACATTTATTATAAATTTATACAATGGCTCAGAACGCCAACGCGCTCGCTGACCTAGCCGCAGCAGCCTCAGTAATAAATAGTTCAAAACCAAATTACGAACTATTAAATAAACTTATTCCGTCTTACGATGGAAGTAACAAATCATTGAACTTTTATGTAAGCAGTGTAGAAAGTATATTATCCGCGTATGGTTATAACAACAGATGATTCGATAGCGATCTGTCTGATAAGAAATAAGTTAACTAACAAAGCTCAAGAAGCTATTTCATTGGAAGATGATATCAAAGATTGGACATCCATCAAAGCCGCTCTAATTATTCGATTCGGCGAACACTGAACCGAAGTTCAGTTACTTCAAGAGTTATTACGTTGCACGAAATACCAAAACGAGACGTGCGAACAATTTGGTAACCGAATAGGAGAGCTTTTAGACTCACTTTGCGGAGTAGGCCTGTCCACCAACAAGGACAGTGGTTACTATCAAACCCTAGCAATCAGCCCATTTATAGACAACCTAGATTACAACGTAGGTTTAGGCGTACGTATTAACCATCCGACAACCCTTGTCAAAGCTATAGCGTTAGCCAGACAGGAAGAATCAAACGTTCAGATAGGAAAAGCATTACGCAACCCGCCCCGAAACCTAGCATAAAGCCAAACAGTAACTTTAATCGTCCACACAGTAATTTCCCAGTGCGTCTACAGCAGTCATTTAACAGAGGACCAAACGTCCCGTTGTCAAATACACCTAGCTCACGTCCAGCTTTACCAAGCTCTAGGGCTTGGCACCGACTCCAAAAATTGTTGCTCCAAAACCAATTATTTTTTGTTTTTTAGTTCCGTAGTGTTTTTGATGTCGGTTTCTTTTTATTTAAAAATAATTTTTATTTTTTGCTTTTTAGTGGTATACCTACTAATAAAAATAGTTATAGGTGGTATGGGATTGCGTCTTTGTATTACAAAGATTCCATGGCCACCTTCCTGCTCCATCATGAGACCCTGGAAAACATCCAGTACCAAAGTCCATGTAAAGACCAATCAAACGACCCTAAACTCGATGAAATTAGGTTACCTTCCAGCTCTATCAGCAGACCAAGACAATCATCCGGCATCAAAGTTTATGTAAAAACGACTCAAACGAGCCCAAACTCGATGGGATTGCGTAATTGCATAACAAATATCCTATGGCCACCTTCCTGCTCCATCATCAGAGTTTGGTAAGCATTCAGCACTAAAGTCCATGTAAAGACGAATCAAACGAGCCCAAACTCAATGCGATTGCGTTATTGTACTTGTAATGGTGTTACTGGCTACACCAAATTAAATAATAATATATAAATTCCTTAGGTCGCATACCCGTTACCACATTTGTTTGTCTTATCGCTACTATGGCGCCAACGTTATGCAATTAGTAAACACATCAATTCTAAGAGGTTGACAAATTAATAAGAATTATGTGACAGGATATGAGTAAAGAAATAGCCATGAAATATGAGAAAATATTGGCACTGTAGTGTTCACATGCGGTATAGTTGAGGATCATAAAAAAAGAAACGGGCCCTATCAGGTAGTAAGGGTTCGAGAGGCGTTGCGTTAGTTGTGTTTGACTGGACAGTCGGGCCTTAGGAGGCGGGGCTAGTCGGGTCCCAGGACAGCGTGACGTGGTAGTGGTGGTGTTGGATGGGACAGTCAATGTTGGGACGCGGAACCGGGCGGATCTCGGACAGTCAGTCTTAGGACGCGAAAGAGGGCAGATCGCGGGAACGCTCCAGCGGGGTGGTTGAGACAGTTGGTCTTATGGTGCGAGAGAGATCGGACCTGGCCTAGCGCGAAAGAGGTTCGGTGTTGGTCGATAATTAGTGCTTAGTGATATCGAAGAACAAGGCGAGCGGCTTCAAGAGAAGGTGATCAGCACAGGGCAAGGGGTAAGTTTGGCAGCGACGCAGCTAAAAGTCCGGTGAGTGTCTGTTATTCACTTTACTGTAATTTATTGCATGAACTGTATAACATTAATAACTCTGTTGTGTATCTATGTCTATATCGCACCATATATGTATACCAGGCTGACTAAAATATAAAGTTCTCTATGAGATATTGTACATAGTTATATTATTAATATCCGCGTGTACCATTAGTAGTGGTTCGTACCTTGTTGATGATGGATGTGAAGACGAGCGATGTATGATGGGAGTCTCCGTATTCGCGATCAGGTGGTAGAATGCAGGACTTTCACCATCGCTGTCTAAACCTGCGTACAGGCCAGTACATAGCAGCTGACAAGGTTTTAAAGAGCGAAAGAAGAGCCACCTGTCGGTCACGCGGTAACAGTAAGACCGTGCGGCTAATCTAGCGGCGATTGTAACGAGAGCTTCCCTGCAAACTATGCGCGATGGCTTAATACGTTTTAATTGACTATGTTTGTATGGGCTTCAATGTTGTGACTTGCGGCAAGGAGGCGTTTTGTGACATCAGTTCTGAGACTGTTACTGTACGTTCAATACTATACACTGGATATCGCTGAAATACTCGGCGCCGATAATACTATATGACTAATATACCTGGATCATGTTCTCCGTCTCCCTGGAGCTGCCGTCTCTGAGATACGCTGCCTTGTACTCAAGTACCAATATGCGAAGCATGAATATATGGAGAGTGATTTTGTGATGACAAACCAATACTAATGTATCGCTGTCTTTAGTATTTTGATGTCCACTTTCATTCAATTATAAGCATTTACGTTTGGTAAATGCTGTCAGCAGAGGAATATAAAGTAAGGGCGAATTCCATGGTCCTGCGCGGGGAGGTGCGCGGGAACCCTGGCCACAAATTACTTGGCGGGGCCAGGCTGAAATTGATATTTTAGACCCAGTTAGTAAGAAAACTAAAATTTTAATCAGCCTGGGGTCCATAGGATTCCGTTACATACTACAAAAATGCCATGGCTACCTTCCTGCTCCATCATCAGACCCTGCAAAACATCCAGTACCAAAGTCCATGTAAAGACGAATCGAACGACCCTAAACTCGATGAGATTGGGTTATTGTATCACAAAGATCTCATGGTTACCTTCCAACTCTATGATCAGACCATGGAAATCATCTAGCATCAAAGTCTATGTAAAGACGACTCAAACCAGCCCAAACTCGACGGCATTGGGTTGTTATGGTCAAATCGCTTAAAGTGTGCTTATAAAATTTGAAGAGTTCCTTCTATTTTTTCGGGATTCCATGATCAGATCCTGACCTGATGATCATGGGACCAACTAGAAGATATAACCCTTTCAATCAAAACAACCATTTTTGAAATTGGTCCAGGCGTCTTAGAGAAATCGGGGAACATACATAAAAAAATGATTCCGACGAATTGAGAACCTCCTCCTTTTTTTGAAGTCGGTTAAAAATGCGTTAGTTTCCGTAAATAGATTAAATCATAATTTAGTAAATAGCGAGGACCATAGCGAGTCAGTCAGCTGCGACACCTACGCCGTAGAACAGGAACAAGACGTATACGGATTTTCTTTTTTTACAGGATTTTCCCCAGGATTGGATAATACAGAAGGAAACATAGATAATGTAGTAGATAAATTATCACATATTTACATCCGCGAATTTGGTGGTCCGTTTCTCATCGACACCGGAGCTACTCACTCATTGATTAGTGCCGCAGTAATAAAGAATCTTGATAAGGCCTGCATTAAGTCGGAACCTTATACTATCTCGACACCGCACGGAGAATCATATCATGAGAACGTCGCGTACATCCCGTTACCAGAGATATACGAATCAAGTAACATTCATAAGTTTTTGATTGTAGATTTCAGCGAACAGTTTCACGGTCTTAGAGGAAGTGATATTTTAGACAGTTTAGGTTGTAGAATAGATTACAGTGAGAAAAAGCTTTATACTAAAACAAGTTCAATAGATTTTATCTACTAAAATATAAGGATTAAACGAAAAATTTACGCATTATCTCGCACAGTAATAAACTCGATAGATTTAATAGAACCAAGCACCTTTGCTCATCCCCAAGTAGATTTAATAAACGAAATTGACTCATTGCAATCTTCACCCAGTAATATTCCCACGGTTAGCTCAGAATTCCCAGGGTCTTCGGAACAACCGTCAGAAAGCGAAAATTTAGACCCTAACGCGATAGACATAAGAACACTTTTAGATATGCCCACTACACCCGATACCGAGCCTATAGAGAATAATACCAGTAAGATACCGAATAGACCCGATGCAAAAGATAAACAGCTAAAGCAGTTTCATGTTAGAAAGTCACCCGGAACAGAGCAGGGGAGTAGAGGATAAATCTAAAAATAATTATACGATTAAATACGTTTACAGAACATACAATAGCCGATAGAAAGTTTCATATATATTTTCATGACGAAGATTTTTTTCCCTTATTTTGCGAAGTATACGATAAAAATATAACGTTTTCGATCAACGCGGTCCCAAACCGATCTGTTGCCTAACTAGAATAACATTGGTGCAGGAAAAATCCGAGCAATTAGAAATAATAAAACGATATCATGAAGGAAAAACTATCCATCGTGGTGTCCAAGAAACATATAATAGAATACGGAAAAATTACCATTGGAAAAACCTATTACTTAGTATTCAAAAATATATAAACGAGTACGAAACTTGTCTTAAAGCGAAATACGAAAAAAACCCCTTACGAACCCCTCTGGCATTAACTGAAACACCTACAAAGCCCATGGAACATATGTTTAAGGACCTTTATACTTCAGATAGCCAAACATTCCTTACGATTATAGATAACATCAGTAAATACGCGCAAGCCGTCCCTTTACAAGCAACTACGAGTATTCAGGTAGCGGAAGCTTTCTTACAGATACTCTCAGTGATAGGAATCCCTAACAAGATTACAACCGATTCTGACCATAAGTTTGACAACGAAATTATGAAAGAAATATGTTCTTTGCATAAGATAAATATTCACTTTACAACCCCGTACAATTCAAACTCCCCAATAGAACGATTTCATTCTACCATTGGCGAACTAATTAGATTACAGAAACTTACCGATAAGAGCGATAGTAAGATATTAATGCGCAATGCAATTATTATAGTTTATAATAACTCGATTCATTCGGCTACAGGTTAATCGCCCTTTGAACTACTATACGGTCATACGAATAGTCGAAACCCATTAGAATTTTTTTATACACAGAAATTCTATCAAGATTATGTGCAAAAATACAAAAACTTAATGGAAACCGCTCAGAAATTAATCGCATCAAAGTTGTCATCTGAAAAGGAGACAACCATATTAAAAGCTAATAAAAATGGCAAAATTCCACCTTTTAAGATAGGCGACATAGTATATAAACAGATAGCTAAGTCATCTCGAAGTAAGAAGACCGAGCCAAAGCATTTAGGACCCTATACAGTTATACATTTACACCCTAATAATATTATAGAAATAAAAGGCAATCATATAAACTCCAAATCGATTAGAGTCCATAGTAGGATGCTCAGACGTCCCTCTTCCATTACAGAGTCTTCTGGTGGCTCGCCGCCGTCAGCACCACCCACGCAGCATCAGACGTCATAGTACAGCCGATAGCTAGCGAAGATGGTTTATTAGTTTTAAAAGAAACTAAAGTTTTACATAAGATAGATACATATAACCTTATATGCATTTATAATGTAAGTTATATATATGAATTATTTAGATTTACTACTAGTATGTATTATAAGTTACTGTAAGTCGAAAACTCGAGACCCACGTATTCAGAACGATACGTTTATAGTGAACAGATTAAGTATATGATTAGTTTAATAGAAAATAAGTTCTTTTACAGTTTACCCAGATCTAGTGTTAGAAATAGACGTGGTTTAATTAACGGTTTAGGTTCAATTATAAAATCAATTAGTGGAAACTTAGATAACGAAGATGCCCTACATTTAAAACACAGAAAAATACTATTAGTCTAATGAAACAGTATATAGATGAATATACCGAAAGTTTACATAAAGTTCAGAGTAAATTAGATTTATTAGCAATTAACTTAAATAATATTAACAGTAACTTAACTTCGCTTAACTCGCGAATAGATATACTTCATATCCACATTCAAATTGAAAATAGTTTTCAACAAATTTACGATAGAGTAAACACATTAGAAACAGCAATCTCTTTTGCTTCTTTAGGTATAATACATCCTAGTATCATAGACCCTTTACATCTATTATCAGAATTAACCCTAGAGTGGTCGCGCATATAAATATACCATAAGAGGTCGCGCGGAAGACGTGTGTCATCTATATGCCAATGATGATTAATAATAATAATACCAATATTTTGAGTGCATATTTTTATTAAAAGTAACAGACATAAAATCAGCTACATAATAAAACAAAAAAAAATAAGATGAAGGGTTTTACTTAAAATTAGGAACATATGAGCGAGTAATTATAATTTCTTTGCTTCTGAGATCAACTTTTGATATTAACTATAATTATGAAAGACTAAAAATATTTTTAGTTATGATTTTCATAACAACTATTGCACTTATACTTGCAATGGTCGGGACAAGTAAATTTCTCGCATAATTGGCAAGATATACGCGTGGTTTTATTACGATTTCTTCCACACAAAAAGCAGCGACCACGCGCACCTCCACGAGGAGTACTCGCCGCTTCTTGTGGTTGTTCTTCCAATTTTATTTTTTTTCCTTCTGCCAATGGAATACCCAAAAAATTGCTGATGACCCTTCGTCATCAGAACAGGGGGTACCCTCTAAAATCTTTTCATCTTCCTCCAGTAACCATAACTCGATGTGCTGATCTAGGTTTGCCATTTTTAGTTCTAAAATAGAATTAAAAACAATTTTAAGTTAAATATGTATAACAAATTACTAATTTCATTAAATAAATGACGCAATAGATATATCATAACAAATACAAAATCGATAAAAAGGTTAAAAAATGGTCGTCATAAAATACTTACGTAAACGGTCGCGCGAATGACATATACTGAGAATGGCTTATACCGAGTAATAAGAAGTTTACTTTTTTTACGTTTTCACGAGCCCTGTCGCCGCCTCACCGATGACCTCCAAATCTGCGATCATCTGAAATTAGAAGACGTCGACAAGAGAGCCGATTGCATCGTGCAAACCATTCGACATAGGCCCGCAACCAATTTCAAGTTCGCCCATGTCGTCACTAGCAATAACAAGATAGAACAACTTCATGAAAACACCTGGCTAGCAGTCATCCCGAAGGAAGACATCATAAAAACGTCCTGCAACGACGAGAACAGTTATCAACGGATAAAAGGAGTCTATCTACTCACCACTACTGAAAGATGTACCATAACTATAAATAGTATAGTGCTACAAACCCACCATAGTACTATCACTATTCCAGAGACCATTCCGTTGCCTAGATATGAAATAGCCCAAGAAAACGTCACCGTGCACGACATAGAGTTGCAGAACATACAGTTGGATAAACTACACTCGCTCGCTACCCTAGCCCGCGAGAAGAACATCACGCCGATCACCCCCGACATCGCCAATCAACCCAGCTGGACTTCGATCGCCGCATTAGCCGCAGTACTAGCCCTCATACTATACTGCGCCTACAAACAACTCAGATCAACCCTATGCAGACGCCCGGGACTTCAACCGCCGCGCCGCCGTGCGTCACCATGGAGATGGACTACGCGCGCCGCGTCCGTCGGAGTCAGCGGCAAAGCCTCAGCACAGCGCTTCGCCCTTGCACATTCGGCCCTGAGTGCAACCCTCCTCCGTACGCAGCCCTTTGGGAAGGGAGGAGTTACGTACAGTAAATTCGTAGTATTAAGCAATAAACTGTAACCATATACTCCCCTTTAGAGATAAGAACCGTAGTACCATAAGTTAGCTCTAAGAAATTTGAATTGTATTAAATCAGTTGAGATTAAAGACTCAACGAGACAACATCGTGTCTTTTTTAAAAGCTCCCTCGGTTCGAACACGAACATATCTCACGCTAACATTAAATTTGATTAATAATTTATTTATTTGGCGTTATATAATCGTTAAAGTGTAATGTAAACATTACGTGATGTGACAATAAATAACGGCGGTATTAAATTTACGCGGCTTAAACGGTACATTTAGGGAGTTGTTAGCACTTGAGTCAATAATATGCCATTACTGGTGCCTTAAATAGCTGATAAAATTATATACAACGAGAAGCACAGACTAATAGGCTGCTTGTATTTAGGACTACAACCATTGTCTTATATTTAACAGCTTTGGACAACCCATACATAGTCTTGATACCAAACTAGGCACAGCCTCTACTATGGCAACTAAATAACACATGTCATCTTATAAATAATCCACTCAGAAATTTACCCTATGTGGAAACCGAACCCACGAACGCTACGAACCATCGTAGTCAGGGTCACTAACTATAAGGCCAACATGCCAATCACGGGTTAATATGTAATTATTTATTCACATGCATGACCCTTCAAAGTTCACAGATTTTAGCAAATTGTTTACTTTATACATGTATTAGTATTATAATATTTCTCCAGTAATACAAAAGTTGGGAAGAAAATGTTTGTTAATCTTACATTACCTCTCTCGCCGATTGGGCTTTACAAAGCCATTTCAAATTTTAATAACTTATTAAAATGTGGATCTACCAGAATAAATTGGTAGCTTTTGAATCGTTTTGTAATAATTTTATACTAAAATACATTTATAAAATTTTATTTATTTATTTAAACCTTTATATACAGAGCGTATACAGGCGGACTTAATGCCATGGGCATTATCTCCCAGTCTAGCTTTGAGTGGTGCAGAGAGAAAAGAAGTAGGTGGTATATAAATAATATAATGAGGAGAACATTATTTGAACTTACATAAATATATATAGATTATAATAAATATATAAGATATTTTTATTTTTTTATAGACTCACGCCTGTATCCCCGAAGGGGTAGGCAGAGGTGTGATATGACACCAATAACACCCACATTCGCCATGAATTTTTACGTCCCACGTAATAGGGGGCGAGCCTATTGCCGTACCGGGCACATTACCAGACTCCGAGCCGCTACTGAGAATTTCCTAACGGAAAAACCCAATAACACTTTGCCCGACCCGGGAATCGAACCCGAGACCTCCCAATCCCACGCGCACATTTATGCCGCGAGACCAACGAGGCAGTCTCTATAAGATACATACATAGATATCAATTAATATATATAAACATAATTTGAATGAATACGTAATATTATTTTATTATACATTCTATATCTACATACTTACTATAAGCCAAAATGAAATATAAATGAATTATGATACACTTGCTGCTTCAGCCAATAAGAGTTCTTTAACTTTGAACGTGAAGGTGCCCTTGGTCCTGGCCATCCTGATCTCAAGAGGAAGGGCATTCCAGAGAAGGATTGATTGAACAGAAAAAGAAAAGTGAAGAAAATTAGAGCTGTGAGTTGGAACCATGAGGAGAAGGTTATTAGAAGAGCGAAGGTTACGAGCATGATTAGAAGATAAATACTGGAAGAGGGGCGTTAAATGCTCAGGGGGAGTAGGAGACGTAAGAATGGTATAAAGAGTTGTGAGAGCACGCAAACTACGGCGTTGACGAATGGGGAGCCATTTCAATTGAGAACGATAAGTGGAAACATGGTCATACTTTTAATCGCATACGTGTTTACTTAATAAAGTCTGTGATGTTCCCTTTTGAGTTTTATATTCTGGAGCCCATCCTGAATGTGTTATCAAGCTATCCTTAGAATAAGAATACGCTGTCATTGATACTGAAGTACCATACAGTATCTTAATTCCAGAGAGTACGCATTTATTGTGCGAGCCACACATGTTTACTATCAAGGTCTGTTATAATCATGTGACTTATGCGACCGATATCCGTTCAATTAAATATAAGAATGTTGTGTCCAAATCTTATCAATCGTTTTCAGTTTAATAACAAAGTTTAACAATACTTAATGCACCGTGATCAAAGTGAAAAAATCCCAAATTTGAAAACTCTTATATTCATGGATTACTAACAGTTAAATACAAAGAGTAGTGCTACTGTTGCACATGACACAGAATATCCTTGTAGTAGTCTGGCATTCGAATTAACCACAAGAAGTTTACAAAAGGATACTTTAGCAGTGATAGTCTGTACAGTAGTGCCGATACTTCCCCAGTCAAGTTGTTCTGAGTTAATGTTCGGTGCAAACTTTGCAACGAAACTTTCTTAAGTTTCGTTGCCTAAATTCCTATGTCCGTAATATCTAATATATGATGCCCAGTTGTACTACACAAGGCTAGCGTTCTTTTTTAGGGTTCCGTTGTAATCCAGAACCGACTCTTATAGTTTGATCATATTGCGAGTTTCTATATAACATCTATTGTGCAGCGTTGACCGATATCGCGAGGGTTTAGCAACCTTGACCTTTTCCACTAACCACTCCAACACACTTTGCTTCAGGCGTTAATTGCTAAACTTAAACTGTGAACACACATCAACGTATCTGAAGCGGTGAGAGTAAGTGAGTTAGTATTTAGTATTTAACATGAACAGCAACAGAATAGTATGCACAATTATGATAGTATAAACCAAACTACCTAAAGGGTACCTGATATCAAAACCTGAAATATTATTCAATACTTAATTTAAAATAAATCCCGTTTCTACCCAAGTAGGTAGCAGTTTCGGCCTCTTTAAATCGGCCGGTTGATTTCAAGTTTGCACTTAAGGAAATTAGTAGCAATTTGTTGCGGCCAGTGGCCGTAACTTTGGAAACTTTAGTACAAAATTTGTCAATGCATTAATTTGTTTTACGATGAAGTAATTGGTAGACTTTGGGTTAATAGACTGAACGTTCCCCGGCTTAATTTGAAATAATAATGAAATTTGGAACTGCTATTGGAGAAGTGTCTTTTAAATAATGAACTGGAGCAATGTTTAAGTTTCATTGCTACGTGTTAATTAAAATTGGCTAATAAATACGTGAAAACCAACGTCTCGTTTGTAAGGAGCTTTCGACAAGTATTCCTATGTTAATTTCTGTGATCATGAAATGTAGTTTTTAATAACACAAACTAAATTATTAGTTTGCGTCTTTTGTATCTTGTTACAGGTGATATATGTTTTAAAGTATTTAACAAATATTGATAATGATGATCAAAAAAATTCTGAAGTCATTGTCATTGTTATGTCAATTTGTTCTAAAGGTGTACTTGTTTAATTTTGTACTTTAATTACATAAAATTTACAAATGATGACTATATGTGTACTTAAGAATTGTTTCATATGAGTAATCGCGAAAGTTTGCTAGTATTTAAAATAATGTGCATTCGCAATTAAAAGAGCAATTGATTGACTGTAGGTATATTGTAATGCTATGTCCTAAAATAAAAATTTCCTGTAAAACATAAACTTAACAATCAAATAACATTTAACAAATCTAAAAGTGAAGTTTTCGGACATCTCGAACTAGAAATAAAGCCTGTCTTGCTATAATTATTTTTGAGTAAAAATAATTACAAGAGATATAAGTAAACTGTAAGTACCATTCACCATTTGTCACTCGCGCACACGCTCGATCCAACCAATAGCAGAATATATGCCCATCGGAAATTAGGTCGCAGCGCTACAAATAGCGAATCAATTTAATTAGGTAACCAATGTATTCCATTGTTTACTGCCCGTATTACTAAGCGACACGGCATAATATTGCTAACAATTAGAATATTTTCATATTCATCGAAACTATTTTATTGGTAACCTATAAAATTTAAATTTCATTTACATAATTTATAGCATATCACGTAAGAACGGTTTATTCTTACTATTAGTTTGTAAAAGTATATTGATAGTTTTGTACACAAGTAAACAGTAAGTATAACACAAGGAAATTGGATTAATTATCTTCATAAATAAGTTAGAAAAGTTGAAACTTACATATAATACCGCTAAGACCCAGCGCGTCAGTATTCTCTTGACGACGCCACTAAAAGAAACCGAAGACACCGCGGAGCTTTCTAGAGTCGCACATACGTCCTCCACCAAGTTTCCAATTTGTCTTTGTGTTGCATTCAACTTTGAGTGGTGGATAAAGACCTTGACCATACTAAGGTTTTCCATCTTGACGCAAAAGAAAATTTAATTGGTTAGGTACCATTTTAATGCAAAGAATAGCAGGTCTGGCTCAAATCAATTATTTTATTGAAACTGGATCTGCAAAAGCGTCGTCGATTTTAAACTTTCGCAGTGTATCACTGTATTCCCCGACATTTTGATCGGCTTAGTTCGTTAACACGATTGAGCCGTAAATAAGCAATGCACAATGTTTTGCTTAAAGTTTCAAAATAAATCGCGCGTTTTAGTAAAGCGGGGCTGTTGCGCTGATATAAAGGTTACATTAGTGTCTTATCCTTCTGTTATTGTCACAGTTAAGCAACTTGGGTTGTGTTCCTCTGTTAATTCTTTGATTATGTCCCAGGATATTTTACGAGGCGCATTAGTAATTTATCCCTTTTAATTGTCATGAGGCCTTTTAAATATTTAAAACTAATAAATAACTATAACCATCGGTCATCCTCCCGAATTTTGTAAGCCAATGAAAAATACCCCTTCTAAACGGCCACTATCACATGCTCGTTCTATAATTATCATGTAGGTAACTATTTATGAGCAGGGTAAGTGGGGTGCGTCATAAGAATAAACGAGGCACATTAGGTCCACACGTTACTGCCACACTGCGGCCCATTTTATAAAAAATGTATCAGCCGGCGCAGTGTGTGTAGGTACATAGGTGGGTTGAATTTGCGAATTTTTATGTACAATTAATGCAAGCGTAATTAAAAGTACTATTCCAAGAGCTGGACTTTATGGTGAATTTTGTTAGTGAATATATAGGGTTTAATGGAGCTGCAGAGTTTGCCTTGCCATCGGCAAATAAATTTCAATCGACGAATAAATATGATGTTCTGGCAGTTCTTGTACTGAGAATTCTTTGAAAAGAGTTCTTAATCAGAGTGGGCCTGATATTTACGACCAATCTCGAAGTATTATCCGGTCACACGAAAGTCGGATCTGGACAATTTTTGAGGTATTTCAAGTTTCATGTCTTTTTTAATATTTAATTTATGAGAAAAAGGAAAACATAGGGGCATGTCAATCGAGGCCATACATCTTTTGGAAAAAAAGAATTGCTCTACTGGCGTTATCCAGGGAGAAAACAGGAGACTACGTTGATATGGAAAAACGGCTGTTGTGTTTCCTCTTAAGGACACAATTAAAATGAGTGCAGATGATGGCTCTTAACGAACATAATGGCTATATAACTAATATATAGCTCAGCTGGAAAGGTTGACTTGATGGCAGTCTATGGCTTGTTTATTGTTGTGCATGGATGATTTTAATACCTGAAACTTATAATACAGAAAGGTGGCATTGTGTACCTAGAACAAAAACTGTCAACATTACATTGATTCTATGCTGAGAAAATACCGGCACTTTAGCAAAACATTTTTTTTTTAATATCTGTTAGCAACATATTTTTATAGGAATGCTTTGATTTATCGCCGACGATCAGTATGCTATATATTTTTGAAGTAATGCTATAATTTGTCTTCGATTTACAAGCAAATCTTCATAGGTGGAAGTGCAATATTTCTTGAAATATATATGTGGCTTTAACCCTTTAGTTCGCAAAAAATATACAACTGATTTTTAAACTGTTCGTTCTTATTTATTGAATGCTACTATCAGTTTTTAGACAAATCTAGGAATACGATTGGCGTCCGGCGTTGAATTATTTAGTCACGTACCACATCTGGCACGCGTGTCAAAGGATCGTAATCCCTACCATAGGCTAAGGCTAAGACAAGTCTCTTTAGGCACACCAATAAAGTTGTCTAAAATGTTTTATTCATATCATTTTGTGACACCATGTTTCTTGATTGCAGTTATTGAATAAATGCCAACATAATTTTTGGTCGAATATGATTGTAACTGTGAAAAAAGCAAAGTAATTTCAGAAATTTCCATCCAAGAGTAAGTTCCCAAAGTACAATGGCAGATCTCCATACATCAAAATGTTTGAAATTAAATTGAAGCGTACAGTAATAAAAAATATATCAAAAAAATTGGCGTAAGTAACATAAATGATTCTATTTTCACTCAGCAAAGGTGGAAAAAGAAGATATCGGTGTTTGAATTTTTAGTTAAGAATGAACAATGTAGGTAAAAGGAAAGTTATAGTATGAAAGTTAAACAATGTAGGTAGATACGTTTGAATTATCAAATGACATATGTCAGATTGACATCAAAACGCGGAAGTATTTTGTAGCATCTAACTGTCACAGCCAAAGACAAAAGCAGAGCTGCACATTTTAAATCGATTTTATGTGAAATCGATACAACATTAAAACGATGCTGTGACGTTTTTATTTGATTTAAACGTTGTTTTGCTTAACAAATATTAGCTTATTGATATAATGTTGATTAAATATTAAATAAATGCATTTTAAACCCACTCTATAAAGGTTTATCGTATCGATTACTTATTTAATAATCGATACGGATATAGCACTCACGTCTATTCCTATCACACCATTGTCTATGTCAGCAATCGAGTATTCGTAATCAATTGGAATGCTTTTTATCATCATAAAATACTCCAGCTTTAACGAGACAAAGTGAAAATATTAAAAATCGTAGAAAAAAAAACAATTTGTTTTGTTCATATGATGTTTAAGGTCGCCACAACAAACCCAGACCAAATTCTGCCATTGTTCTTTATTGAAGATAACATCAGCAAAGCGTTAGTAATAATTATAGTAGTGACGATTTGTAGTTGTCGTTTTGCTATCAATATATATCAAGATACAATGGAATCTCACAATACGGACTTAGCTATATAATTGACCCTTTTCTCTAGATAAGACAATCAAACCGCTTATCAAACTCAACACTATTTGTTTAGAGTTTGGCTAGAAGGACTGGGAAAGGTTTGCAGAGGTTAGTGGAACTGTGATTAATTCATCCAGTCTGGTCTAGCCAAGGCAAAGGTCTCTATGTACTGTGTTTTCACAGCGATGAAATTAAACTAATACACGTGCAAATTTACCTGAGACCTTCTTGTGATGTTCCGCAGTAGACCTATAAGATTACACTGATAATTTTGGCCAAATTGACAAGCAAATCGTTATAGCTACCCAGCCGGTCCAGCTCGGAGTCCTTCTTCAGAACACGATGCAAGTAGATGACGACACACAAACTTTACAAGGGTTCAATAGTTCACAATTTTATCACAATTCTTGCCGGTAATGTTCAAGGGGCGGCAGATACAAGAATTTACAAGACAAACTCACTTCAATACCACTACGATTCGCGAAGCACCCATGTGCTTTCAAGGGGCGATATTTCACGAGACGACGACAATTTAAATCACTAACTTTATCAATCGCTCACAACCTTTGTCGGGCACTTCAATAGCGACAGTTGCAAGGTTTTTAACCAAAACTATTCCATTACAAACCACGCGAAAGACAAACGGCGCGAGCGCAAGCCAATTTTTTCCGGAAACGACAAATGGGGTGAGTGAATGATTAGACAGTTCATAGTGTGACCATAGTCAGAAATTTTCAATAGACAAAGTAACACGCTACTAAACTGATATAATCGATTTAACTTATTATAAACAATATTTCTATTTCAAACATCCACCCGCCCCGGACCGGCCTACCGGTCCGCTAATCGGTTGGTAGACGTGACAACGTTGCAACCGCTCTCCTCAGAATCGAACCGTCCACCAAAACCTCAGCAAATCGGGGAACTCCATCAGTCACAGTCACCTAACGAAGAATGCGCCCCCTGCGCCATCTGAGTGGCGGAAGGTTAGCTTCCTTGATCAAAACGAGGTCTCCAATCTTGGGTGGATCGGTCTTGTTGGTCCACTTAACGCGTTGCTAGAGTATGTGCAAATATGCCAAATTCCAGCGTTTCAAAAATAATAATAATATTTATTTCCGTCACAAACGGCACACACTATAAAATAAAATTAAATAAAAAGTAGACAAAAAAATATAAGGAACATACAAAAAAAAATAAAAAAAAATAAAGTAAGATAATATATCAAAAACACAAAATAAAAACACAAAAATAACATATTATTACTATATAGTACACCGTAGAGTATTATTGATTTATTGTTGCTCACTGGCAACACCATATACAAAGGAATGCGGAAATGTACAGAGATACAATCCAATAACAAATTATTGTCAGTGAGCAGAGTAGTGATAACAATGTATAATCTTTTTAATATATATTTCTAAATTAAGTTTTAAATAGGCCGTGGAAGTGTGTGTCTCATTAGTGCCAGAAATTGGACAACGCTCAGTATACGTTGCGGTTACTATGCCGCAACACTGGTATTCTGCGCAATCCATTTTATTGGCGTCGGCGCCGGAGTGTTTATATGTATACTAAAATACGTCATATCGTTGTGTAAAATATATGAGTAGATATAATATATTAAATGTGTTTAAACAAAATGTGTCGAATGCGGTGTCTAAAGTGGAACACTACGTGTAATAATGTAAATAAATAGCTAGCGTCAGTGTGCTATATGTACCTAGGTACTTATGACTACCTTTTGCGGCCTGTCTAAGCCCTGATTGTTGAAATTATGACCAAATACATAATCTATTGGTAAGTAATTGTATTTTATAGTATAAGTACATTGATATAATATAGTTATTCGTGATATTAAGTAAATAGAGTAGTTATTATTATGACTGCAAATAATCACAACAAAATGTTCTGCCATAGGGCCAGAAGACAAACGATGACCATTTTGCTAGCAAAACGCCCATCCTTCAATGCCACGTTTGGAGAATCTAAACTACTACAACACTCTCTGGAACTTGAGATCTGTCCCAATATCTGAAGGCCATATCCAAATAGGTGAGTCGGTATTTGAGTATTACATGTATATGTCAAGTGTTATGAGATTAATTGAAAAAGATAAATAAATATAGTATAGATAAGGTACTTTAATAATTGTAAAGTTATAGAGTGTTTGTGTTTAAATGAAATAAAATAAATAAAAGATAGTTATTTAGCTTTTTGTGTTTCAAGCAAATGTTTTTTTAGTTGTAAAGCAAAGCTATTTTTGGATTTAAGGCTGCGGATTGGTGGTGGAGGATCATTCCAGCAGTGGGTTGCAGCGTATTTGAAACTTCCTCTGAAGGCAGCAGTCCTGTGCTTGGGCATCGAAAGTGGATTACTGACTAACCTCACCATATACTTGGTCTGAGTATCTCTCCAGCACAGTTTGTCATACAGGTATCTAGGTGTTTTCATTTTTATTACTCCAAAGAATAGTGATGCGAGGTGTAGCTTTCTTCTGGCTGTCATGTTAAGAATGTTGAGTTCATTAAGAAATGGTGTGGCATGGCTGCGCTTTGGAATATTTACACAAAATCTTGCACATGCATTTTGTATGCGTTGTGTAAGCCGAGCAGTACGTGATAATAAACATGGCCCATAGACAGCATCACAGTAGTTCAGCCTGGACAATACCAAACTGTTCACCAGTAGGCTGAGAAATTTTCTTATGTTATACAGTATTCTAAGCCTGTAAAAGCAGTTACGTGCAATCCTGCCTATGTGGGCCTCAAAATGCAGCTCAGGGACCATTGTTAATCCTAAATTGCAAACAGTATCCACTCTCTGAATTGCTTTGTTCAGCACCAGTATTTCAGGATTGGCTGAGAGTATGTTTTTGATCTGTTGTTTGCTACCCAGCACCATAAACTTTGACTTTTGGGGGTTTAAGGTTAAAGAATTTTGTTTTGACCTACAAAGAGTGACTGAATAGCCACTCTTTGTAGGTCTTCATTTATCTTTTGAACAGCCAACAATGTTGTGTTTGGTTTAAAAGACAGATAAACCTGCAGGTCATCCGCATATATGTGGTATTTACAATGTACGAAGGACTGCACCACATCAGCACTGTAAATTAAATATAAAAGTGGTCCGAGAATTGATCCCTGAGGCACTCCTCTATCAACAATACGCGGCTCCGAAGGCCTTATGCCACCAGGAAGCTCTACAGTTTGGGTTCTGTTTGATAGGTAGCTGTCAAACCACTTTACCGCATCCACCGAAAACCCATAGTATGAGAGTTTTGACAGCAGCAGCGTCGGGTTGATTGAATCAAATGCCCTGGAGTAGTCCAACATGATCAGTAGTGTACCCTCCCCCCTATCTCGAGCCTCCAATATATTGCCTACAACGTCGCACAAAGCTGTGTTAGTTCCCCGTTTCTTGCGGAAACCTGACTGTAAGTCAGGGAGGATGTTGTTGTCCTCTAGAAATGACACTACTTGTGTATATACTACTTTCTCCAGTACTTTGGATAGGCAGGGCAGTATACAAATGGGGCGCAGATCTTTAACAGACAGTGGGCTGCTGGTCTTGGGAATGGGCCTCACCACTGCGCAGCGCCACAAAGCAGGGAAGGTGTTGGTTAGAATAGACTTGTTTATTATATCTGTTATCGTCTTCACAGTAGCTGGCAGTGTTAGGGAGATCATGTCCATGCTGATGCAATCAATACCCTGCGCATTAGTGCCTATAGTTTTTAGATACTGTAGAACAGTCTCTTCTAGCACTGGCTGTATTTTAAAGGTGGTTGTTCCATACCTGTGATGTTCCAGGTATGACAACTGTGAGATATCTACCTTACACTCACCGGGCACATCCAAAAAAGACATATTAATCCCGTCAGGGTCATTAAAAGTTTTGGGTAGGGATCTTTCAGTGTGGTCTGGCAGTATGTCAGATTTTAAGGTCTTCCATAGTTGCTTGGGATTCTGTAGGTTCGTTGATGTGCTTTGTGAAAAATGCTTTTTTTTTCTGAGCTAAGGGCAAAGGTGGCCTGATGTTTTAGATCCAAGTAGTATTGCTTTTTGCTCTGATCATCCCTGAACTTATGAAACTGTTCTCTGGCTTCATCTCTCAGTTTAAACAAGAGTCGAACATTGGGTGTAATCCAGGGTGTAGGTCTGGCCTTAATTACCAGTGTTTTTGTTGGAGCATGCAAGTCATATAATACCTTGATCCAGTAATTAAAAGAGGAAACCATAGTATCAACATCACACATAACACTTATACTGGACCATGGGATTGAGGCCAGATCAAGCAGAAAGTATTCCTCCAATATGTCCCTAATAGGGCGGTAAACAATGGATTTTGGGCAAGGCTTAGATTTTTTAAACAGTGACTCACAAGTTACAAAAGCATGATGACCAAGGTCGCTATTGGAGTCTATCACGACGTTTTGTACATTTAAATCAGTGCATATGATGTCTATTAGTGTGCTACTGTCTCCCACATGGTGTGTTGCTGCTGACACAACCTGCCTTAGACTAAAAGTAGCTAGAAACTCGTTAAAGGCTCTTGTTTTGGAGTTACTAATATCTAGCATATTGATGTTAAAATCTCCCAAAAGTATCAAACTATCGTATGGGGCCAATGAGCTAATACTCTCCGTTAGTCCTTCAAAAAACCTGTCAATATTAAACCAGGGTGGACGGTATGCCGTACCAATAAGTAACTTCTGGCCATTAACTGTAGTAAACAGCCACAACTGCTCAATGTCCGCCTGTTCAGGATAGGGTTTCACGCGCGCATTAATGCCTGTCCTGATGTAAAAAGCTACAACTCCACCTCGTCCGGACTTTATGCTAATTGGTCTAGGTATATGCTTGAGCCTGTAGCCTGGCACACATGGAGCGCGTCCGTCTTCACCCGGTCGCAGCCATGTCTCATTAACAGCCAGTATGTCAACGGCATGCCGGTCCATTGAGATTAAAAATTCATCTTGATTGGTTGCTAGGGAGCCGGCATTGAGTAAACCAAATTTCAAACACTTGCTTTTTGTTATTTTGTGTGTATGGGAGATCAATGTATTGAATGTATTGAATGTATTGTATACAAAATAGTAATCTGGCGTACCAATTCAAAATGTGAGAGATGATTAGGTCTCGTATCAATATAGGGGTACTCAGGCAAGGCGACAATCAAAAAGTAAGCCCGGCGTAAGGGCTTCCAAATCATTCGGATCTGAGGAGATCGGGCACAATGGCCTAGAGTTCAAAACGGCCTCAATCTTTCAAAACACAGTTGCGAGTTCCTCAAATGTAAGGACTGTTTCACCAATTGTCCTGCGCAAGTGTGTTTTGGCCGATTTTACAGTGGCCTCAAAAATACCACCTAAGTGTGGACAATTTGGTGGGGAAAACAACCAATTTATCCCACGTCGGGCAAGCCTATTGCCTATATCAGCCTTGTTGGTTTCAAGAAAATTAACAACGTCATTCAAATAATTATAAGTGCCCTTGAAGTTAGTGCCACAATCAGAACGGATCAAGGAGGGCAGCCCTCTGCGGGATACAAATCTGTCAAATGTGGCTACAAACGGCTCGCTCGTAAGCGAGGAGACCAGTTCCAAATGTTCGGCCTTTGTGGAGAGGCAAACAAAAACGCACAAGTAGGCCTTAACAGTCTTGCTTTTTCGAAGTGTCGATGTTTTCACCAAAAAGGGACCAGTGAAGTCCGTGCCAATACCGTCAAACGTCCTGCTCTCAGTTACGCGATCTGCCGGTAAGTCTCCCATCAAAGGCTGCATGGTAGAAGCCTTGAGCTTATAGCAAGGGATGCAGCGAAAGACTACACTCCGAATTATTCTTCGGGCAGACAAAATCCAAAACTCGCGTTGCAAAATGGCCAACAGAGCATTACAACCAGCATGCGAATTTTTAAGGTGACGGTCATATTCCCACCTCCACCTGATAGTCCCACCACCCGTCTGGGTATATGGACCGAATCTTGGGAGAGGCGCACGGTACTTGCTGTATGCTCTTTCCCGCGCGCCCGTTGTAAACTCCCTACAAATTATGTGTCCCTGAGCCACTCTCCCCATTCTGGGGCGGCTGTACTACTGTAGTACGCTAGGCGCTGCACTTCTCACAGCCGACGTCACGTTCACGGCTTCGTCGCTGGCCCGGGTCCGTTCCTCTCTCTCTAAATCCGCTCTCTTCGAATGCCATTTGTGGGCGAAGTCTCTAAACCGCCGGAAGTTCGCCTCAGAGCTCACAAGTTCGGCGTAAAAAGGGGGCCCGACCGCTGGGACAGTGATCCCATCCATAATCTCGGTCCTATAGTCATCATACAGGGGGCATCGCCACAACACATGATCCAGACTTTCTTCCTCTTCTCCGCACATACTAACCTCGCACAACCTCATCTCGCACAACCGTTTCCTAAAGCATCCATGTCCACTCAGAAGCTGCGAGACTTGATAGTCCGGCTCGACCCAAGTGTACTTGAGCCGAGCCGCCACGTCCGGGAAAAATCGAAAGAGCTCCCTTCGCCTCACCTTCCCATCTCTGTTGCCAAAAGGCAACAGTCTCCTCCGAAATTTGTCTGCTTGCGTTTCTAAACTCCTCCTTGGGTAGGTGTCGAATATCGTCAATCCTGCCCGCACGGCTGACCTCGAGGTCGGCTGGCAGAACACCCGCCAGGACGGGCAGGGCCGCTGTGCTGCAAGACCTGTAGGCCTTGGTCAGCAGAATGAGCGCGGGTCTCTGTGTCCTCAACAACGCGCTTCTGACCACAAACACGGTCGTTCGCCTCCACTAATAATAATAATCGCGGCATACGTTCCCCGGTAGAGGACGCGTAGCGCTCTGTAGCGCATACCCCAGGATGCGGCGGAGACTCTCGACATCTTACCGAATGCAGCTGCGGCACGCTCACCGATAGACTCCGCATGTTCCTTAAAGGACATGCTTATGTCGATTATCACACCCAGAACTTTGGTCGACTGTACGCTCTTGACTGAGACCCCATTGAGTCGGACAGTCGGTGGTCGTCCGGACATCTTCCCCTTCAGTGTCATAGAGTATGACTTGGAGGGGGAGAAGCCCAGGCGGTTCCGCCGTCCCCACTCGCTGATTAAGGCCATAGCGCATGAGGCTGATGCCTCGATGCCGGCTCTTGAGTTGGACTCAATGAGGATCGTAACATCATCGCCGTATGCGACCAATTGCACTCCGTCTGGGTATGGCAATCGAAACAAGTCGTCCATCAAGAGTGGGGGTCCCAAGACTGAGCCCTGCGGGCAGCCCATGGTCAGTGGCTTCCACACGACCCCACTTTCGACGAAGAGACCTGATATGTCAAGGAAGAGGCCCTGGACATATTTGGCCCGGCTCGCTGTTACAATGTCCTGAAGGGACCGCAAGGCTGTTAATGTACTACGACCTCGAGAAAAACCGTGCTGACAGGGTGAGATATTGCGCGAGATGTTGGGTGCGCAGTAGATCATTACCCTCTCCAAGATCTTGCCTAGAACCGAAAGGAGCGTGATAGGGCGATACGCTTTAGGATCGGTCAGCGGCCTGTCGTTGCCTTTCGGCAAGACGATAAGCCGACCGTCCTTCCACGTATCAGGAAATGTGCCCTCCTTAACGCATTTACCAAGAACACGCGTCAGCTCGGAGTCAGCTACGTGTCACACATGTTTAACCATTCGGGCGGTGATCCCATCGATACCGGGTGCCGTGTTGGGAAGGTCCCGAACTATAGAGCCCACCACATTAAGAGATGGCGGGGGCGCATCGCGACCCGAGGGCGCGCAGGCCGCCAGTAGCCTCACCTGCCGGTGGTAGGCGCTGTCGGCGCCTGGGTCGTCGTCCGGACAAAGAGCTCGGACTAGAACCCCCATGGCGGCCCGCGCGTCCCCAGCATATCCCTCCGAGAACTTCGTGCCATTGATAACGTTCGGGGGTGGCCTAAGCCGCCCGCTGGCTGCTCGGTAAGCCAGACCCCAGGGGTCTTGGTTACCGGTATTGGCAAGTCCCCGGAAGAACTCGCTCTGCGTCCTCGCCATCAACGCCCTGTAGCTATTGCGGCACTCATTATGCTTCTTGCGCGCAATCTCTTCAAAAGCCCCAAATCCTCGCTTTCTCGCATTCTGCCATACCTTCCTTGCACGATTAGCCCTTTTGCGCGCGGCCTCCAATGCAGGAGACTACCTTTCATAACCTTTAGCACGCTTACTTTTCCCGCATACTCCAAGACATTCATTCGCCGCTCCAACAATTACGTCCGTAAACACCTTGCTTACATCACCTGCAGGCATCCGCCAGTCAATCGTCCCCACACGTTCGTGGACCACTGACTGGAAGCGCCCCCAGTCCACGCCGCGCTCACGAAATCTCCTCGGCTCCTCCAGCGGTTCCGCCGGCGAGCCTGTTCCTCCTGTCCGTGTGCCACATAGATGGTATGTAATTAGGCGATGGTCGCTACAGCTGGAATCTTCGTGGACCGTCCAGTCGTCGACCAGAGTGCTCCTAGTGGCCAGCGTTAGGTCGATGTTGGACTCCCCGTTGACCGTGGCGAAGGAAGGTGGTTGTCCTTCTCTGTTGTGGATGATGAGTCCACGGCCAACGATGAAGTCCTCCATTTGCTGGCGTCGGTATGTCACGTCCGGTCCTCTCCCGACGTAATTCCTCGCTGCGCAGTGCCACATTGGCGAGTGGACGTTCACGTCAGCGCCTATCAGCACTCGGGGACACCGCAGAGAGTCCAGGACCAAGTTCAGGTGTTGAAGGTGTTTGGCGATGTCGTCCGAGTACTGGAAATAGGCGCTGTCTAGGTGGATGGAGGATGCTGGTGACGTCTCCTGTCCACGTGGGTCCAGATTTATGTGGCACACGGTGCAGTGGCTGTTACTAAGCTGCGTGAGCACGGCACACGGAGTGTCGTTCCGAAGCAGAAGAATGCCGCTTTTTGGTTCGCTGCTGCAGCCGAAAATCCATATTGGTCCAGCGGTGGAGGAGAGATGAGGCATGGAGTATGGTTCTTGGACAAGAACCACGTCCAGCCCCATCCCCCCCGCGATGGCGGGCAGCTCTGCTGTGACCACCGCGGAACCCTGGAGATTCACCTGCCCGATCTTAAGCAGGTGATTACTGGCCATAGTTGGTCATGGCCAGTGAACGTCCCTCAGCGTACTTGCACGCTGGGCAGTCTCGGCAGTTAGTTCTGTGTTCCGCGGCGCCTTTTCTGTTGAACTTGCGGCATGTGGCGCTGGCCTCTTGTTTGGCCTGACACTCCGTGGCTTTGTGCCCATCTTCCCCGCAGCGTCCGCATGTCATAGACTTGGCTCGGCAATACTTTTCGGGGTGCCCGTACATTTGCCACTTACGGCAGCAGGTCACGTCAATGTAGTCATTGACTTCGACTACGTCCCAGCCAATGTAAACGCATCCACGTCCAATGAGCAGGGTCCGCAGCGTTGGCGAGCACTCGCACATCCACATCTTCCGTGAGTTACGGCGGTTCCTGTTGAAGACTGGGCGCAGGTTCTTCTTAACTTCCTCCAGAGTGTGGGTTTCGCGAAGGTTTTACTCATGTATTTGTGCGATGACTTCATCTGGCTTGAGGCTCGCATCAACCCCGGAGAGTGAGATGAAAGGTCGCTTGTCGCGCGGCTCTTCGACGCGGAGTGTGACCGGGACGGCTGCACGTAAGGCCTTGGCGTCCTTTTCCGATGGTGTCTCGACGATTAGTCCCGCACCGCCGGTCTTCCTTACGCCGTGAACTCTAAATCCCAGTTCTGCTGGATCGACACTGGCTCTAAGCACCTTCTTGGTCTCCTCGGCGGTGCGTATCTTGTCGCGCTGGTCTTCGGCGGGGAAAACAGCCACTGCTGGACCCGGGCGTGATGGAAGTGGTACCGGCTCCGTATTCCGTCCCAATTTGATGGCGCCTGCGTAGCTTACAGGAGCCGGTACGTGAGATGCTGGTTGTTGCTGCTGGGGTTACGTCAGGGTGGGCATCAGGCAGGCGCGCTCCTCGGCGACCGCAGCTCGCTGCTCTCAAGGTGACGGTCAGTTACCAACAAGCGTACCAAATAACCGTCCTTGGGTAACAAAAGGGGGTGACGTGCCCCGTAAGGGAGGTTGGCGTTCTTGAGACGCCCTCCAATGCGCAAGAGACCCGTATCGTCCAAAAAGGGGTTCAATTTAGATACAGCGCCCGATAATTTCAATTTCCCTGACTTAAGGATAGCAATCTCCTTCTCAAAGTGCGCCAGTTGCACAGAACGAATCCAAAAAGTGAGGGACTCCTGTCGTTCCTGTGGTGAGAGAAACGGTGTCAGACGTTTCTGTTGTGGGTGCCTAAAGTTGAAAACAAAACGCTTTATCCAAGCAGTAACACCTAACAACTTGTCGAGGGAGCTGTAGCGATTCAACAAAAAATCGGGGTCGAAGGCACATTCCACCTTCGCAAGAGCGAGTGTTCGCAGACCCGGCAAATTGGAAGTATTCAAAACTGGCGTTCGAGGCCAATTAATTTCTGGTCGACTCAACCATTCCGGACCCCACCACACCGAATGACCTGTCAAACTAGGCGTCAAGCATCCGCGCGAGGCACAATCAGCGGGGTTGAGCTCACCTGGCACGTGTCTCCAAACAAGCTTGGCTTCAGATTTTTGTATTTGGGAAACGCGATTAGCGACAAATACTTCCAAAGTGTGGACAGACGCCTTCAACCAACAAAGAACAATTTGGCTGTCTGTCCAGGCGTAGGTCCCATTAATACAAATTGATTTACCTAAAGTACTAGACACGTGATTCAACAATCGCACAAGTAGGGCTGCTCCCGAGAGCTCCAATTTCGAAATTGGATTGAGCTCGTAGACGACCATAGGATCGCGAGGATTCTCTCTCCAAAGGACCAGCTGGAAGCGACGGTCATCAGGGTGGTTAATCGTCTGCCTGAACATCATTTTTATATCGGCCACAAAGACAACCTGATGTCGTCGGAAGCTGGTGATGACGTCACAAAGGTCCTTGACCAACTTGGGGCCAGAATGAAAGCATTGGTTCAAGGATACGCCTGTAGAAGTCTGCGCAGAACCATCAAACACCGTGCGCAGCTTGCCAGTCGATGGCTTCAATACCGCATGATGCGGGAGAAAGTAATGCTCCACCGAACGCCAATCCAAATTTGACACAGACATGTGTCCCAATTGTTCATATTCTCTCATGAAGTCAATATACTTCTGCCTGAGCTCCGGATCACGACCCATGCGACGCTCCATAGCTAACAACCTCTTTTCGGCTAAAGGTCGTGACTCACCAAGCGGAGGCCGAACAGACAGAAAAGGAAGCTTCGTAATGATCCGACCAGAACGGAGTCGGCCAGTGCTGTTGTGGAAGAACAGCTCGCACTCCTCATGTTCTGGATTCAAACGGGCAGCTTGAGGGGGCTCCTATACCTCCCAAAACCTCTGAACCGCATCAGAGAGAGCGGAGCCTACAGCCAACAAATTATCAAGTTCGGGTGGAGGGGGTTCCCTAGGTACAGGTCCCATCAAAGCAAATCCAAATATGGTCGGGATAGCAGTCAAACCATTTGACACCAAGCCAAAAATTCCACCGAGGACATCAGAGCCAATCAACAAATTGATTTGTCCCGGTGTGTCAAATTTGGGGTCTGCCAGTTCCAATCCCGATGTCAAATTCACTACAGCAGCAGATAGCTGTTTATGTGGATGCATACCCAAAATATTCTTCAGCACAATAGCCGAGGTTCCAATCCTCGGGTGAGAAGATTCAACAGGGGCAAACAAAACCTTAACTTGCCCTTCAACATTAGAGGCGATACATCACCTATTCCCCGTATACAATTCGGAAAAGAACCCATACTTAATTTAACCTGCCCTACCAAATAAGTGGAAACAAGCAACCTTGTGAACCTGTGTCCAATATAGCACGGACAACAACAGAGGTCCTCGTGGGTCCCCAGACCCTAACAGCAACCGTTGGTAGGATAACGGTCTCAATGGGGGTGGTTGGCGTTATAGGGCAGGAGTCAATGACCTATTGTTGCCTGGGCGGCAACCGTTGTCCAGGACCAGGCAAATCAAAACGAGGGTGCGGCTTGAAGTCCTCAAAGTTGCGGTGACTCGATCCGCGCGCCATCTGTGGGGGGTCATAATGACGCACTCGCCCAAAACGAGGTGGGCGCGAGTCAAGGCGGGGACGCTCCGCCAAAGGAGGGGAACACCTGGGGCAGCAGTCATGGTGCTGGTGACGCTGAACAGTCACACATTCAGGTGTGCGAGAGAGAGGAGGCGACCGCACGCTACGGTTCTTCAAACGGGGTGAGTGGCGATCCAATGAGCGAGGCGAATCTCAGCTACGCGCCGGTGAGCCTCGGCTGCCACCTTCAAAACACCCGCCCGTGCGTGGCGTCAGCTGGTTGGACAAGCGGCCTACCTCTCTGGCATTCATGCTGAGAATGTCCAAATGCTGTCCTCCACAGTGAGGACAGGGGCGAGAGTTTGGGCAGTCTCGCTGGTAGTGGGACCCCAAACAAGAGAAGCAAAGGCGGCGGGCATTCGCGATGCGCCTACGAGAAGCGACATGAAGATCCAAGAATGCCCTACAAATGGCCGTCCTGTGACCCGTGACCTTGCAGTAAGAGCACTCCGCTGGGCTCTGCGTGACTGCAAAGCGAGGAGGGCGCCGATCAACATTGGCTCGGGTGTGAACGCGAGCCTGCTCCTTAAACTTGGGCGACTGCGACTTAGCCGGCGTGTCACCACCGGAGTCCAAAACGGAGGATCCAAAACCCGGCACTCATCCTCTCAGAACTTCTCCAAGTCTGCAAAAGGGGGCAGATGCGTCGCACTATCCCCACAAAAGCGCTGTTCAAATCGCGACCTCAGGTCGGCAGGCGCAGTCGCAGTCCTACCTATTGGAGCACAATGTGCACCAATAGGTAGGACCATTGGTCCACGGGCAGATCCAAGCACTTAAGGGCGTTGATTGTCACCAAGAGTGGGTTCAATAGTTTGGTGCGCAACCCAAAGACCCGGGTGAGCGTGGGCAAACTCAAAATCTGCTCGATGTGGGTGTCTGCGAGGCCTCGCTTGTTGTGGCACCTACGGGTAATTAAATCTCGTGCCGTCTGGTAGGCCTCGTCAGACACGGGCAGATGCTGGATGAGGCCTTTGGCCTCACCATCCAGAACCGACATCAAGTGGGCCAATTTTAGTACTGGCCGAAGGTCAGCCCTGTCATCGACCAGGCTGTCGAATAGGTTAACAAAGCCCTGGTAGCTTCCTAGGCAGCCATCAAAGTGCGGGAGGTTCACAGTGAGAAGCCTACTCACCAGTCCCGGTGCTGGCCTAGGAAGCTCCTGCTTCAACATGGGTTGCCCGTCCCTCTCGGCAATTAACTGTCTTGCACAGTTGGAGACTGTATCATAGAGATCCAAAATTTGAGCATAGTCCTCACTGACTTTATGTCGCTGGTCAGCGGTGAAGTCATTAACTGACACTTCGAGACAACAAGCGCTGAAAGTACGAAATTGCTGTTCCACACTTGCCAGGCGATCATCGATCCGCTCAAATCTTTGTAATAAGGCCTGCTGGCGATCAGGCCGGTTTACCAGAGCACTGGCTGAGGCAAACCAGCGCAAATCTGATGCAATGGCACCAGCAGCCGCACGCAAGTCCTTGATAGCTGACTGTTGCGTCCGTAAATGTGTCATTTTGTACGTCAGTTGCAAATATATATTCGAGGTGAATACACGTAGTTTTCTTGCAGTACACCAAAACAAGCGATAGTCGACCTTATCACATCTACATAACGTTCATAGTGGCCTGCACCGAGCCGGATAGTGACCCAACGGCCGACCGAGACGAGAACAATAAAATTCCTTAGCGCGACGGCGATCGTACCTATTCATCGAAGATACTAATGAGTTATAATAACAAAGTTAACAAGTTTATTTATATCGTGGTATAAACACGGAGTTTTCGGACTTATTTTGACGATTTGTAGTGAACTTCTGACTTTCGTATCCTGTGGGTGGTGTCTACGAACATATAAACTATAAAGTGGTGTGACTTTTACGCATAAAAAGTATATACAACGATGGCAGAAGTTAAAGAAACAATTTGTGAACTGGAAGACATTTTTACTCGTATAACTAAGATACGTGAAAACATTAAGAAATGCCCTAAGCCTAGATTAACAAGGGGGTATTTGGAAACAAAACTACAGAGTCTTGAAGAATATTGGAGTTCGTTTAAAACTGTGAACAAGAGTTTATTGAAGATTGTGTCTCGAGACGAACGTAAACAATTAGAATACTTCAACCAAGACGTTTATGGGAGTTGTGAGGACAAATATGCTGAAACAAAGGCTAAAATTTTGGATCTTATGGCACCAGTAGGGTTACACAAACCTACACAAAGTGAAAATGTGTCATCTCAGGTGAAATTGCCGAGAATTCAGCTACCTACATTCTCAGGTAATTATGAAGACTGGCCGGCGTTCAAAGACTTATTCAAGTCGCTTGTTCATGAAAATACGTCACTTAGCGAAGTCCAGAAACTGCACTACCTCAAACTTAGTGTTGTTAGTGAAGCGGGCGTATTACTTAAGAACATCCAAGTTACAGAGGCTAATTACGACAAGGCATGGCAAATGCTCTTGAACAGATATGATAATAAAAGACTTATTGTGTCCTCCACATTAAAACGTATGTTCAATCAACGAAAGATACAAAATCAAACGGCTCACCAAATTAAGTTGTTGTTAGACAATACGGTAGAATGTATGAACAGTCTTAGAAACCTGCAAATTAACGTGGACACCTGGGACCCAATAGTCATATTTTTAGTGGTACAAAAACTAGATTCTGAATCGCACAAAGAGTGGGAAGAGTACGTAAGCAAAACCCATGAGAATGATTTACCTACATTTGTAACACTCCAAAAATTTCTGTAAACAAGATTTCGTACATTAGAACTAGTTCTACCTGCTTCGGCGAAGGAGAAGTCAGCCATACGATCATATCACGTTACCACCACTCCTGAAAGAAATTGCCCCATGTGTAAAGACAACCATAGCCTGTGTTATTGCAAGGAATTTGGAAAAATGGAACCATCTGAAAGAAGTATTTTTGTAAAAGACAATTCAATTTGCTTCAATTGTCTGGTTCCTGGACACGCCGTCAAAACGTGTCGATTATCAACATCGTGTAGAATTTGTAGAAAACGACATCACACTCTGCTACATGAACCACGTTCTACGAGAAGTGTTGGTGGCTCACCACAAGACATTGAACAGCCCCACACATTGCATTCCAATGTAGAAGAGACGGATGACATTCAAGTCAACACAGTGATGACATCACGCAACTCTGCTACTGCAGTAACCAGCACAGCATTGTTAGCCACAGCAGTAGTAATTATAAAGAATGAAGAAGGCTATTCTACTATACTCAGAGCCTTAATTTATCCTGGATCACAAGGGTGTTTAATTACTGAAAAGGCAGTGCAACTACTGAAATGTACAAGACATTCCATTGATGGAACCATACGTGGTGTGGGATCTACATCATCAAGAGTTAAGCATTACGTTCAAGTCGAGATCTTATCAAGGTGTCAAACGGATTACAGCTTGAAGGTAAAAGCATATGTCATATCCAAGCACTTGACAGCACAGATCCCCACACACACCGTATCATCACAAAATTGGTCGCATCTAGAAGGACTCAATCTGGCTGACTCGGAGTACTACAAGCCAGGTTCAATCGACTTGCTTCTTGGAGTTGATGTATATGCCCAGATCCTTGAGAATGATGTCATTAAAGGTCCTCCTGGTTCCCCGTGCGCTCAAAAGACTACACTAGGATGGATTTTGTTTGGAAAAATTTACAATGACACAATTCCAGAGCGAACAATTACAGTAATGCACCAGAAAATAGAGATAGATGAAATGCTCAAAGTTTTATGGGAACAAGACACAGATAACAAAAGAAGGTTTACTGAAGAAGAAGAACTCTGCGAAAAAATATACAAACATACATATAGAAGAAAAGATGATGGAAGGTACATAGTCAACTTACCGTTAAAGGTTGTACCTCCACGAGCCACAGAAGGAAATACCAGAAGTATAGCGCTGAAAAGATTGCTACAATTGAAACAAAAATTGGAGAAAAACAAAAAATTTAAAGATTCTTACACTAAAGTTATCAACGAATATCTGGAACTAGGACATATGGAAGAAGTACCCGATAATGAGCTTGAAAATAGTTCCGTGTACTTACCTCATCACGCCGTTGTTCGTGAAGAAAAGGAAACGACGAAGGTGCGTGTTGTTTTTGATGCTTCCAGTAAGGGCAGTACTGGTGTCAGCCTCAACGATGATATGCTGATTGGTCCATTGCTTCAGGATGACTTGAGAAGCATCATAATGAGATGGCGTATGCATAAGATTTGCTTCACAAGTGACATTGAAAAAAATGTATAGAATGATATTAATAGAGAAGCGACAAGCCGATTTTCAACGTATCCTATGGTACCAAGATGAATTAGTCAAAGAATATAGACTTCTAACCGTTACGTTTGGAACTGCATCCGCACCCTATTTAGCTGTCAAAACACTAACACAGATCGCAGAAGACGAAGGCGAACACTACCCTGTAGCTTCAAAAATATTAAAAGAAGACCTGTATATTGATGACGTCATATCCGGTTTTGACTCGGCTTTAGAAGCTATCGAAGCCAGTAATCAACTGCAAAATCTTCTAAAAAAAGGAGGGATGAAGCTCCAAAAATGGTCATCAAATAATTTCCAATTTTTGAAATCTATCAAGCCTGAGCTAGTGTCAACAAATGCAAAAATGGACATAACAATCGACGGTACTGTCAAGGCTCTCGGCTTGTCATGGAATCTAAAAGAAGATAATTTTCACTATTCTTTGAACCTGCCACCGATTCCTATGAACATCACCAAAAGAACGATATTAGCCGACCTGCAACGTCTCTTTGATCCATTGGGTTGGATAGCACCCGCTATTGTTATGGCTAAAATACTTATCCAGCGGTTATGGCTAGAAGGTGTCGATTGGGACGATAAAATAGACAAGCAATTAGAGACCAAATGGATAGCAATCAGAGAAGATTTATGTAACGTAAACACTATCAAAGTAAACCGCTGGCTCCATAGTTACCAAACTGCTAAGAACAAAGTATCGCTTCATGGATTCTGTGACGCGTCCATGCATGCTATCGCTGGTGTTGTCTACTGCCGAGTCGAGAATCACGATGGGTCCATCAGTGTAAGCATAGTGGCCGCTCGTACAAAGGTAGCACCTGTGAAGACTGTAACATTACCACGTCTGGAACTCTGTGGCGCTGTCCTGATGGCAAAGCTTCTACATCACGTAGCTAAGGCCATGAGAATTCCACCCACGCAGACATACGCCTGGACAGACTCGTCTGTTGTGTTAGCCTGGCTTTTTGGAGAACCTGGTCGGTGGAAGCCGTTTGTTGCGAATCGGGTCGTAGATATTCTGGAACATGTAAAGAACAACCGGTGGCACCATGTTCGATCAGAGGAAAACCCAGCTGATATTGCATCAAGAGGTTCCACGATCACTGATTTACAAAGGAACAAATTATGGTGGCAAGGACCAAACTGGTTGTCACAAGAAAGATTAGACTTAACCAAACCGGACATTACGGTGACAACTCTGGAACAAAGGAAAATTAGCAACCCAATATTTCTCACATTAAACACGGAAGATGAAACTGAAACCAGCATTAAGTTAGATACATTCGAATCACTTACCGAGTTGACGAATGTTGTTGCATATTGTCGAAGATTCCTATACAATAAAAAGTGGAATAATATAGATAAGGCATTAACAGTAGAAGAACTTGACAAGGCACTAAAAATATTTATAAAAAGGGCACAAATTGAGGATTTTAATGAGGATATTGAACGAATAACGAAATTTCAAGCAGTAAAGCAAAGAAGTCATTTGAAATCTTTAAACCCTTACCTGGATGAAGAGGGCCTACTTAGAGTAGGCGGTAGATTGCGGCATGCCAATCTCAGTTCTGAAAATAAAAATCCTTTAATACTAAGTCATAAAAACCCACTTACCGTACTCATTGTAGCCGATGCTCATCAAAAAACTCTCCACGGAGGACTCCAGCTGATGTTGTCTTACCTGCGAACTCGATACTGGATTATAAAAGCAAAGAATGCTGTCAAGGCTTATATACATAAATGTTTAATATGTGCTAAGATTAAAGCAAAGTCAAGAAATCAGATAATGGGAGACTTACCCAAGGTAAGAGTAACTCCTGCTCGTCCTTTTCTGCACAGTGGAGTTGACTTCGCCGGTCCGTACAGCATAGTAATGTCAAGAGGAAGAGGCGTTAGAACCGTCAAATCATACATTGCAATTTTTATATGCATGTGCACCAAGGCGATACATATTGAATTAGTTGGAGACCTCACTTCACAATCTTTTATCGCAGCATTCAGAAGGTTTGTTGCACGAAGAGGTCACTGTTCTCATTTGTGGAGCGATCAAGGGCGAAACTTTGTTGGCGCAAATAAAGAATTGGTGGATGCCTGGATGGAAGCGCGTCTCAACTTCAGGGACGACATAGCCAACTCACTGGCGCAAGACGGCACACAGTGGCATTTTATACCCCCGTACAGCCCCAATTTCGGTGGTTTGTGGGAGGCGGGTGTAAAATCCATAAAATTCCACTTAAAAAGAATTTTAACCACAACGCTAACATATGAAGAACTGTTGACGATTTTGTGTCAAGTTGAATCGTGTTTGAATTCTCGCCCTTTGTGTCCAATAGACGACTCAGATGTTGATGACATAAGCCCATTAACCCCCGGACATTTTTTAATCGGCGAACCCACATCTATTGTTCCCGCACCAGACTTACGTGAAGTCAATGTCAGTTATATAGCTAGATGGCAATATGTACAAAAATTGTTGAGTGATTTCTGGCATAAATGGAAAAATGAACATCTCACCAGACTACAACAACGGCCTAAATGGTTAACAGAAAGGAATGAATTTGACATCGGTGAAATTGTATTGATGAAACAAGATAATCTACCACCTGGTAAGTGGTTGATGGGACGCATAATGGCAAAACATCCAGGGCCTGATGGTAGTACTCGCGTGTACAGTGTAAAAACTGGAGATGCTATAACTAAGCGGTATGTCAGTAAATTATGTCATTTACCAATAGATACAAAGGTTGAGTAAAATTGTAAAGGTCTTATCTTGCATAGTTTAGTGTCATACACAGTTTTTTATTTATTTTGTTTATTGTTTAAACTAATTATAGTAAAGATGGTACTGTACCTATTAGGTTATACTATGTAAATGTTTGTTTTATAAAAGGGCTATATCCCTTTTGGTGGGCGGCATGTTGCGTCCGTAAATGTGTCATTTTGTACGTCAGTTGCAAATAAATATTCGAGGTGAATACACGTAGTTTCCTTGCAGTACACCAAAACAAACGATAGTTGACCTTATCACATCTACATAACGTTCACTGACATAATTAAGTTTTCAAAAGAGCTCGGACAAGCGTTATACAATACTATCAATTAAAACTTAATATTTGTTAATTCTTTGAAACCAACTAAGTATTAGATTGTTTAATGCTGGTGCAAGCAAGTGACAGGTATTTACTGCCCAACAAAATTAATAGTTTCAATATATTGACTCAAAGACAACAGTTATCAAAAGTTATAACTTACAACAACTTTATAAGTTGAAACTTCAGATTAATTAATTAATTATTTGCAACAGACAGGCTCACTGGGTTATTTATGATATACAATAGTAGTAGTATATGTTACCTAACAATATTATAAATATACTAGCTTTTGCCCGCGGCTTCGCTCACGTAAATTCGTGGTTCTCTATATATCATCCATGTTTGGGATAACACAAATCTCCTTTATAGGACGGATACTTCTATAATTGTCGTTTTAACTTTGTTTTAACTGTTTAAGAAATATAAAGTGTAAAAAGTATTTACACATACAAACTACTTAGTACTAAGACTTAGTAGTACCATAGAGCATAGACATTTAAATAGAGGCACATTTCTTATGGGCGCTCTGTAGACAAACTTTCTGTGACCAGTGTGACCCATATTGCCGCTTGGCGGCGTGGCAGTCGCGCTGTGACAGCTGACTCTACGGGTGCAAGAGAGACGAAAGTTTCTCCTGTGTATCTTAACTACGAGAGCAAGAGAGAAGGAGAACGACGCCAGCGCCACCAACTACGTACTACACTGACAACCGTCAACACGCCAGTTGGAATCGGCACACGAAATCCTTAAGAAATGCGCTTCTATTATTTAAATCTGTATTTATTGGTAGTACTCAAAATGTTATCCGGCATCATGTGACGTTTCGCTAGAATGGCCAATGTGGCGACTACGATTTGTCTGTCAGAACCACAGATTTAACAAACAAGAACCAGATGTAGCGTATTCGTCCAACTAAGTGAGGCACGTTGACAGCTATGTGTGCGTGACATTTGGCGACTGGCACTGTACGGACACGCGCGTCTATGTGTGTGTAAAGTTGCCAGATTATGAATAATCTTCCACTATTTTGCATATAGTTTTTGCAAACGAATATAAAAATATTACATAGGTAATATTTTATATCCGTTTGTGGCTTTGAAGAATTTACCATAGATTTAATTAATGCTTTTAATATGTAATGCTGTTGTGAAAATTATTCAAATAAAAAATACCATTAAAGTATGCTTTTATAAATACATTTCTTAAAAAATGTAGGCTCCGAGTTAAATTTTAACTAATTTTATTCGTAAATTGAGAAATAAATAGATAGGCTTGCGTCATAAATATTAATTAGCTAAAAACATTTTGTCATGCATACAATAAATTATGATTATCATAATCATAAATCGTAACCAAAAAAAAATGCAATTAGAAATAAATAATAGCTACAATCAATAATTTCTGTTTCTGTACTTAATGTACACACGGCGCCAAGTCAAGCAAGTCGAAGTACGATTTTGATACTTATTCCCTACGCCATAAGAACGGTACAAAGGTCTAACAACGGTACAAAGGTCAAAGTGTATAGCTTGACAAGTAGCCGCGTGTACACGAATATTTGGATCGTATGGGGATCGAACTCAAAACAATGTATATACTAATGGAAATCCTATTAGTATATTTATAAGAAAAAATATAATCTACAATATACTTTTACAATACGTTAATGTATTTTTCATTAACATGACAATCATTATTACCTACATAATCAATTGACAAGTGCATTTTCCCTAATTCAGGGAAAACGGTGTCGACGTAAACTGGCAACACTTACATATTTTCTGCAGAAATACGAATTTTATCGAAATAATATTATAAAACGGTCAAATAATCCATAGTTATCTGTAAGAATATATTCCATCTTCCCGTATTTGCTTTTAGAAACAACTTTTACAATGTTTAAAAACGCAAGACGGCTTTTTATGAATTTAAAAGCTGAATCGATCGTGGCGTGTGAACTGTGCGATGCTTCGCAGCGCACTGAGTCGAGTTTGTATTCGCTTTTCAATTTTGTATTTGCTTTAGTGGCCTCACGCAAGTGTTCCGCGCGCTCTGTCTGCCTTTTATTCTATAGTCTTAGGTCAGAACCATTAGAATTTAACAAAATACTCGACAATCCGAATTTTGCGGCTATAGGTTGTCGACTCGAAATCTTTATTTTTTTATGTTTTATTACGAACCCTTGACGAAATTATTAATATAAGATTTGACACTGCGATGGTAGCGCAGTCTGTCGGCTCCAATGTGAAACATACCAAAATCAACAACTCAAATTAACTAAAAAAACATTTTCCATTGGACTAAATTGTGAATCTAAACCATTCTCAAGTCCTCTTGAACACACACAAAAAATTCATCATAATCGATCCAGCCGTTGAGGAGGAGTTCAGTGACATACACACGCACACAAGAAATATATATATATATAAAGATTACAACAAAACAAAAGTTTATCTATGCAAGGTCAAATTTGGTTGTTATAATGTTTCAAACTCAATATATGCAATTAACTTAATCAACTGATACATATAACTGTTATGTATCCAATCAAAGCTGACTTATTAATGCTACAACAACTGATTCAAGTTAGATTTCAACAATACAAATCAAACAATTACTGATTTGAGGTTATGTATGACAATGTGCTTCAACCAATACAAATAACTGTTATGTATTTTAAGCAAAACTGACCTGAGAAACACTACAACACTGTTTACAAATGTAAGACTACCTCAGATACAAGTTTATACAATATTAATCTTGTTAGGTACACTCAGTGCAACAGTGGCTAAATACAACTACGCTCTGCTACCACAAAACTATGTTTAGAGTTTGGCTAGCAGGACTGGGAAAGGTTTGCAGAGGTTAGAACGATTTGCTTGTCATTTTGGTCAAAATTATGAGTGTAATCTTATAGGTCTACTGCAGCACATCACAAGAAGATCTCAGGTAAATTTGCACATGTATTAGTTTAATTTCATCGCTGTGAAAACACAGTACATAGTTGTTTAGACCTTTGCCTTGGCTAGACCAGACTGGATGAATTAATCATGCTTCTTCCACATCTACCCAGCCGGTCCAGCTCGAAGTCCTTCTTCAGAACACGATGCAAGTGGATGACGACACACAAACTTTACAAGGGTTCAATAGTTCACAATTTTATCACAATTCTTGCCGGTAATGTTCAAGGGCCGGCAGATACAAGAATTTACAAGACAAATTCACTTCAATACCACTACGATTCGCGAAACACCCATGTGCTTTCAAGGGGCGATATTTCACGAGACGACGACAATTTTAATCACTAACATTATCAATCACTCACAACCTTTGTCGGGCACTTCAATAGCGACAGTTGCAAGGTTTTTAACCAAAACTATTCCATTACAAACCACGCGAAAGACAAACGGCGCGAGCGCAAGCCAATTTTTTCCGGAAATGACAAATGGGGAGAGTGAATGATTAGACAGTTCATAGTGTGAGCAAAGTCAGACAAAGTAACACGCTACTAAACTGATATAATCGATTTAACTTATTATAAACAATATATCTATTTCAAACACTATTGAACAGTGCTTGAAAACGTCATGAAATGGGCGAAATTATTTTAATAGAAAATTTTATTAAAATTGATAATTTTATGATAAAATATACATACATACACACATAGACTTACTGTTTCCCGGAGGGGTAGGCAGAGACTACGGAACGCCATTTCCAACGATCCTGACATATCTCTCTTGCTTCATTCACTCCCATCAAATTCTTCATGCATGCTCTTCTGTTTAGGGTACTTCTAACCTTTCCTGTTCTAAGGATGTCTCCGATCTGGTCAGAGAACGGCCGTCTTGGTCTTCCCCTTCGTGCTGTCTATGCTTCTGTTTTATAAAGACACGTTTACGTTTTGTACGTAGTGAATCTAATTGTTAGTGCGCCTACTTGAACACATAAGTGAAGTGGCTTGTTGGTCGAGTGGTTAATGACCCTGAGTGCTAAACGACAAATCTTTGTGTGAAGAGTACTAGGATTTCTTATGTGTTTGGTATTGCTTATCTATAACATGTTTTTATATAAGAATATTGTATTTAACATACATATGTATCAGTTGTCTGGTGGCTATAGTGTAGGTTCTGCTCTGTATGGAATGAGATGACCATGGGTGTGTCTCAAATATTAAGATTAGTAAGAGCCTCTCACCATAATTTTGTGGAACAATAAATACATAAAGTTTTGATTATATACTTGTCATAAAGTATGTTATATAGGGTGTCACAAGCGTGTCACAGGGTGTCGAAATAAATACTTATCCATTGGCTCATAGGATATCTATAGAACAAATTGCGGGGTAAATGCATCGATTTTGTACTTCGTTAGAAAAATTGCACGGTGAATTTGAGCCTCAATGTATCCTAAGCCAGTAATTTTCCAGGTATGGTACCTAAGTACAAGATCTTCGTAATGATTGGTACAATATGGGATATCAGTTTTCGTTAAGTGTCTTTTTACATCCCATATAGTTTATGGCTAGCAGGAAAATAATCTGCCAATTAGTAGGTGCTTAACGTACAATGGAATTATTATATCTATCAGTATTATGAAAAATTTTGTCAATACGTAAGAAATTATTCTAAGTTATTTAAAAAGATTTGTCGTGAAGCTAAAACACTTTATTTAAAATCAAAAATTAAAAACAGTGACAATGAAATAAAAGCAACGTGGGATATTATAAACAATGAGACTGGAAGGGTCAAGATTAAAAGTAACGATTACACGCTTCAAGTAAATAAAAAGATAATAAAATCAGATTTTGAGGTTGCCACAGCATTTGAAAATTTCTTCACAGACATTCCAGTCTCAACCACTAAATCCCTGAACTCATCCCCCAATGACGCCGAATCTCTATTAAGACAAAATGTCAATAGGTGTAACATTGAATTTAGATTTAGTTATGTCACTGACAAAGATATTGTAAAAACTTTTAATACTCTTAATTTGAAGAAGACTAGTGACCTTTGGGGCAATTCTGTTGTGATTACGAAATCCATAATCAACACAGTAGCACCTGAACTGGCAATAATTTTCAATAGATGCATTGACTGTGGTGTGTTTCCTGATCAAATGAAAAGTAGTAAAGTAATTCCGTTATTTAAATCAGGTAGCACATCTGACCCCACAAATTATAGGCCAATATCTGTGCTACCCACGTTTAGTAAAATTTTTGAAAAATTAATTCTAGGCCAGCTTCAAACTCATTTTAATAACAATAAGCTGTTACATGAAAAACAATTTGGTTTTACTAGGGGTCGCTCAACTACCGATGCTGGAGTTGAGCTTTTAGATAGTATTTTTGATGCCTGGGAGGAGTCGCATGATGCTCTAGGAGTCTTTTGTGACTTATCTAAGGCTTTTGATTGCGTTTTTCATGAAACATTGATCAGGAAATTACATAACTATGGAGTTAAGAACACTGCTTTGGATCTCCTAACATCATATTTGAGTAATAGGATACAGAGAGTTGAGGTAAATGGAAAAGTTTCTATGGGTTCAGTGGTCACAATGGGAGTGCCGCAAGGTTCAATTCTTGGTCCATTCCTTTTCCTTGTATATATTAATGATTTGCCATATATTATGCAAAATAATGAAGAGATAGTGTTATTTGCTGATGATACATCACTTATCTTTAAACTTAGACGAGAACAATCAAATAATGACGATGTAAATAACGCTCTCTCTAAAGTAGTTCAATGGTTCACTGCTAACAATTTACTGTTAAATGAAAGAAAAACAAAATGTATACGATTTTCAAGACCGAATGTAAAACAAGTTAAACCTAACATATGTTTGAATGGAGAAGAGTTGGATCTTATAGATAACACCGTATTCTTAGGCATAACCTTAGATTCTAGGCTACAGTGGGGCCCACATATACGTCAGTTGTCGAATAGACTTAGCTCTGCAGCGTACGCGGTTTATAAAATTCGTCAGCTAACTGATATAGATACAGCCAGATTAATATATTTTAGTTATTTCCACAGCATAATGTCATATTGAATTTTATTATGGGGCAACGCAGCTGACATTCAAACTGTGTTTGTACTGCAGAAGCGGGCTATTCGTGCAATCTACAGTCTTGGTTCAAGGCATTCACTGAGGGAAAAATTTAAAGAAATTAAGATAATGACCGTCGCATCTCAATACATTTATGAGAACTTGTTATATGTCAGGAAAAATATAAATATGTTTACTAAATTCAGCGACATTCATAAAATAAATACACGAAACAAAAACAAACTTGTTCTACCTTCAACTAGACTACAAAAAATAAGTAACTCATACAAGTGTCAAAGCATACGTTTTTATAACAAAATTCCAGGTAATATTCAGGAACTAAGTATTAATAAATTCAAAGTATTTATTAAACAGAGCTTGTGTTCAAAAGCTTATTACACAGTTAAAGATTATTTAGCAGACAAAAACGCGTGGAATTGAGTTTAAAAATTATGAATTGACATTAAATTATGAATTGACATTATGAATTTTGACATTTTGAAATTAGTGACATAATATTTTTATTTATATTTGTAGTACTTATATCTTTACATTCTGACATTTTTGATTTGACATTTGTAATTTTATTTATTTTGTTCTGACATTGTTATTTTCTTTTGACATTTAAAATTACTTAAGTAATATATTATTATTTTATTTTTTAGACATTCTTAAATTGACACTCAATAATATTTTTTGACATTTAAATATATGACATTTTATTGTTTAAATTTTTATAATTTTACATATTGTTTACAACATGTATTTTACTATGTATTAGCATGTAAAGTTGTGAGTACGATGTGGGCATTATTAAACATATAAGCAAATAGTTGTGGCAACCTGTCTGATGGCTTAGGCTGACATGCTTATGCATACACCTTCTGATGGCGTGGAGGCATAGTGATACAGATCGTGCTGGCTCCCTCAATCAAGGTTGAGTCGTACGATTGCTGTTGAATGCGGGCCATCAGTGGGCCGAGTCAGTCAAAAGCGTCAGATGATTTCCTGCATTGTACTTGCATACTAAACCCTTTTTTTTGTCTGGACTTTAAAAGATCAAGAAAAGACTAAAGAAATTGAAGTGACAAAAAAAATAATGACTCTGAGTTTGTTTCGGCTTTTCTTCTCAAGAAGTCATTTAGCTAGGAAAAGCCGGCCTCATCTAGAATAGGGTTTTGACATGTATAGGTGTTGTAAACAACCAAAATGCAGAAATAAATATGTCTTTATGCTTAGAGCATTACCTATCCTGAACACTTCCTTTCTATGTTATTAAAATAAAGATATTAAAAGAATATTCTTTTTAAATTAAGGCAACATAACCACTTTTAAATTTTGTTTATTTATTATAATTTTGCAAACACCATATTATGATTTTAGTTTTTTTTTTGTGTAAGTGTGTGGCAAACTCAGTTATCGAAGGTCTTAGATCGCCCAAAGGGAAAATTTAATAATATCATATTCTGCTACATACACATAACACCATCTGCAATCTAGTCCCAAAATAAGCAGAACTTGTACATGGAGTATGGGTATCAATGGACAAACATACATATTCCCGCACACAAATGTTTAACTTGAGCGAAAATCGAACCTGCTACGTTCTGCACTAGACGGTATCACTCTCGCTGCGGCACCAGTCGTCATAATTTTAAACCCGGAAACAGGAATCATCTTGCAAATACATATCATATATATTTTATTAAATGTTAATTTCCTCTATTCCATGTAAAGAATGTAAGTCCTCAAGAGCCTGTGCAATTTTATATCTCTTAGCTGGTACATTTGCAGGGAGAATTATTCATATTCAACGGCTGCTTAAAGCACGAAATGTAATTTATAACAAGTGATGTCACGGAGTAAAACTCGTTTATTCGATCATAGCTTCTATATTAGCGGGTAACTGAGCTAAATTCAATTCCATTCTACGTACGTATTGTATTACCTGGATACGAAAGTGCCTGGTAATATCTCCTATGGTTTTCTTAAAGTCCCTCGCTACGGGAAACGTTAATATCTCTGGGCGAACGGCCAGCGTATCATAACATATTTATGTCATGAAATTTATTTTCACTCTTAAACTGATCTCGTTGACTGTCTTGAAGTAGCAATCTCAACACATTAAAATAATTATGAGTAAGGCAAATAAAAATATATTTGTAAATTATCGCTTGATCAATGCTTCGGAGAGCACGTTAAGCAATCGGTCCCGGCTGTCATGAAATCTTTGACAGTTGTCATGGAGAGTCTGTACCTCTGGATAAACTAGCACTAGTCGAAACCATAGAATATTGCTATTAATTTGGGTTGCGGGGTCACCAGTCCCTCGATGGGAAACCTGAAATTCTAGTTCGACTCATCAGCGGACTCCAGGCTGTGACTGGGATGACGACAAAGATGATGTTTTAAAAGTAAAAATCAGTATATTATTATACAACTTATAATAATATATCCGCGATACGCCTGTCTACAACAGTGCATTAAGATAGTTTGAGAACTCAGAATCAACGGAAACATCTAATTATAGCTCTGTGCAACACAAAAGGCACTTTTATTGTGGTGCAAATTCTCTTCCTATCTTAAAATTCAGTTTCCTTACACGGATAAATTTCAACACGAAATTTACTTACCAAGAACCGCAGTAAGAGATATTTTAGCGAAGAAACAAACTTAAGTGGCAAAAAGGTGGTTATAATCTGTTGAGGCATATGGGAGAGTTGTTATTCGAGTAAAGTAAACCACGGCTGTGTACAAATACAATAAGTTCAAATTAGGTTTAGCTTTATCTATATCTATATTACTATAAAAAAACGGTAGAGGTGAAAAAGTCTGTACATTAAAGATATTTTGACGAAAATTAGCTAAAAAATCTAGAAAAATGCTAAAAAGCAATACTTGATATTTTTTAGAATTTATGTCTGTCTGTCTGTCTTTCCCTATATTGCTAAAGATCTCTAAAATGGTGAAATTGGTTTTAATAAAACTTACACTCATGTACAAAGGATACTCAAACCTATAAAATAGTATATGTTAGATCACAATCGGTTGAGTGGTTTTCGGTGTACAGCTTGACCTCTCCTTTGAACGTAGTCCGAAACAAAACAGGGATCATCCAAAATTGGTAGTATATGTGGTGCCATCTATGGTCATTATAAGTTTGTTAGTAAAAGTATAGTTAGTCTAAATAGGTACATTCAAAGTTTGTTATGGCTATTTACCCGACTTTAAAAAAGGAGGCGATTTTTATGTATTTTCGATAAATAAATTATTACTGGAACCGAGCATAATTATAGTTATCCTTCCGACTGATAGATGTCACTATTTTCAAATAATTTTCTAGCAAAATAAATGTTTCTTGCAAAAAAGACAATAAGTATGTCTGTTATTAAAAAAATAATACAGAGAATTTTTGTTTCCGAAAGTGCCGAATATTATAATTCGGCACTTTCAGAAACGAAAATTCTCTGTGTCAAAATTTATTACAATGTCCACTTAATTTAAACGGTCAATGTCATTTATTTCAAATTATTATGTTTATATACTAGTTATATAATCATTTCATTTTATTTTAAATGATAAAACAATGACTATAGTTCCTTTTTTCAATAAATTGCCGATTAGTCCATATTATTTTCTATCTCGGTCAGTTTCTATATGTAAACATAGATGGTGTTGAGCAAATGACGTCATTTTCTGAATGGCGGTGTTAAGATTCTCCGAGGATTGATGAGGTTCTCGGTTTAAGGGGAGAGCCTTGTCGCAGTACTTCTTGATATGGAGAAGGCGTTCGATCGCATCTGGCACGCCGGCCTGGTCTACAAGCTGTCCACGTCTACTACTCCCCGCCGAGTAGTCAAGACTGTGGCCACCTTTCTTCAGGACAGGCGCTTTCATGTGACAGTTGACGGCGTCCTGTCAACAGAGCGCCCCATCAGAGCCGGCGTCCCTCAAGGGAGTTGCCTCTCGCCCGTGTGCTACAGCAGGTACACGGACGACATCCCCGTCGATGGAGGCGCCATGCTGGCGCTGTACGCAGACGACGCTGCCTATATCACCACCTCTCTTAACCCCGTTCACGCGGCGGTTAGGATGCAGCGCGCACTGAATGCACTCCCGCCCTGGCTGGAAGACTGGAGACTGACGGTCAACGTGGCGAAGACCCAGGCGATCTCCATGGGTGGACGGAGACTGCCCCCGCCTCTCACCATGCTCGGACACCACGCCGACTGGTCGCCGACGGTGAAATACCTCGGCGTGACCATAGACCTTCGTCTCACGATGGCCCCACACGTCAAGAACGTTGTTGGCCAAGCGCGAACCGCTCGAGCTCTCTTGCGTCCTGTCTTGGCATCCGGACTTCCCCTCCGTGCGAAACTGGCCGTCTACAAGGCATACATCCGCACCCGCCTCACCTATGCCTCCCCAGCGTGGTATGCGCTGACTGCGGAGACTCTCCGCAAACGGCTGCGTGCGCAGCAGTCGCTTGCCCTACGCGCCGTTGTAGACGCTCCTTGCTACGTGAGGAACGACGTCATCTCCAGGGACCTTCGCATGGAGAGCCTCGACGACTTCGTCGGTCGCCTGAGCGCCAACATGTTTGCCCGCGCTGACGGGTCATCCTTCCGCCACCTGCGGGAGCTGGCGCCCTACCATCGGCGCCCACCGGACGGTTCACTGCCGCGGGACCTGATCCCCGCAGCAACCACACAGGACTGACTCCAGCTCGCTCACGTGGGCTGACGGGCGCTTGTCGGGAACCTCCCCCGGCAAGCTCGACCTCACCAACGTAAGCGAAGCCCCCAACGAACAAGCCGCCGCTGGCTCGTAGACCGCTCACCGGACGTTCCCCTCTTGGGAATACTGCCGGTGGGGTCAGGTTTCGCTAGCGGCATGAAGCACACCCGGACAAGACGCCCGGACATGACTTTAGTGGCAACGACCACAACCCCGTGACCCGTCTGCAGTTGCAGGCGGCGGTTCACACCACAGAAACAGCACATCTCCTGTATCAGTTTCCCCCCGGTTCCCCTAGGGGAATCGTGAGAAGACCCATCGAGAGTTTCATCGTCGAGCCCGCCAGCCATCGCAGCGAGAGGACGTCGCTTCTCGCAGCGCTCGGGTCTCGCGTTATATTAATTCCATGTGCATCACAACTCGCTCACGCGGGGACGCCATTGTTATTATTGTGTATAGTGCATCTACCGATTTTCAAGGATTATCACACGGCTCACTACTGATTTCGGTCCTCGGTCTGCCACCAGCGGCAAGCTCCGGGGCCGTATCAGTGGGGGTCGTGTGCCGAGGAGGTCGGCAGAGACCGCGCACGACAGCCCCCCAACCTATTCCACGTGCATTACCACGCCGCGTTCATAACCGCGTCGCGTTCGACTGTCGCGTGCCGTCCGCGTGTCGTCTCCGCATCGCGTGGCTGACCGCGACGTGCTAACGCGCCGCGCCACAACCGAGCCGCGCCGTCAACACAGCTCGGCGTTCCAACCACCGCATTTCAACCGCCGCGTCTTGACCGTGGTGTTTACTTTTCGCCGCGGTAAGGATGTGCCTTTGAAAGATGTCGCCACCATCCCAACAACAATACCCTTCATCGAGGAAGGCAACCCGCTACCTCCAAGACGCAGCATATGGCGCTCGCGTGTCGCTCTGCTCGCCACCATCCAGGCGAGCGTCGAGCGCATGATTAATGAATAGCAGGTCAGCCGAGCGCCTCGCACCACCCCACCTCCCCTCATCATAAAATGAAAAAAAAAATAAAAAAATGAAAATGAAATTTTCATTTTGTATTTTTTTTTTAATTGTGTATTTTCCTTTTTTTATTGTGTGGCCGCAGGCAAGCACCAGCACTGCACCACCGTCCCGCACCGGGCAGCCGACCGGTGCCCTGCAGCCGTCCGGCTGCGTGCCCTCATCCGGCGCCGCTCTGGCACTCACTACCGCTATTAACGCTGCCCCACTGGCGGGCGTCACGCCCGACCAACGCGTCGCAGCGTTGCCCCCGCACCTCGTCCCTCTGGCGACATCTGCTGCTCTCCTGCAGATGGCGCCTCAGCAGCGGCGAGAGAAGAGGCCGCTGACACCCAGTGCACCACCACCACCACAGGACAGGCTGGACCAGCCACCCTGCGCGCCGCGATACCCGGCGCCACCGGTGACCATATCACCGGAGAGGTTCCCCTCACCCCCCCAGATGGCCGAGAAGAGGCAGGCGACTTTTACAACGCCATAGATGCCAGTTGTTCCGGCACTCGTTGCACAACTGCCACAGGCCCCCAGCCTGTGTGCGCTGCGGAGAGGAGCACGCCGCGAAGGACTACCCACGCCCGCTTGAATCGCCACCCACCTGCGCGAACTGCGGAGGTGTACACACGATAACATTGCCTGCCCAGTGTTCTGCAAGGAGGCGCGAAACAAACGAGCCGCAACAGTGGCTCGCACCTCTGCAGCCATGGTCAAAACACCTACCGTTGCTGCCGACGAAAACGCCCCCGGCTCTCGGTAGGCAGCTGGAAAGAAAAGAAGGAGGCGAAGGAGACCCCGGAGTAAGTCTGCTGCGATATCCACGCAGCAGACCAAGACGAAGGAGCAGTCTACTGCACCTGTGGTCGCTGCACCCTCAAGGGGGATGAAGGCGAAGCAGGTTGCAGCGCCAGTGCCAGTGCCCACCACGCCGGCGCCGGCACGAGTAGACACGGTGATCACCATGGCCATCGGCGCTCTAAACGCCGTGCTACAGGCCCTGCAGGACGGGCGGGATCCGGTCCCGCTCATCCTCAAATGCGTAGGCGAACTATGCGCTTATGGCCGCTAGTAGCCTACGCATTATTTACTGGAATGCCGACGGAGTGTCCCCCGAGAAGACCAGGCTCCTATGGTTGCTGCTCTCCCAGCGGCAGGTTGACATTGCCCTCGTCAACGAGACGCACCTTAAGGCCAGCCTTTCATTCAAGATGCCAGGGTACTACGTGTACCGAGAGGACCATATCTCTCCAGCTGGGACTGCGTACAGGGGATTAGCAGTCCTAGTGAAAAGAAGAATTGTCCACCAACCGCTGCCTGTACCAACGCTGCAGTCGTCGTACGCCCTCGGCGTAGAAGTCTGCATTGACAGCCGCCCCATCCGTGTGTTTGCTTTCTACAAGCCGCCCAGCAACAGACTAGCGCTGGCTGATGTTCACACCCTGCTGGACTTGCCAAACGCGACCATAGTCGTGGGCAACTTCAACGCTAAACACACGGCTTGGAATTCTACCAGCACCTGCCCTGACGGCCGCTGTCTACTGGACGATGCAGACCGCAACGGATACGACGTGCTGGGGCCAGAGGTCCCGACGCAGTACACGGGTACTGCGTCGGGACCTCTGGCCCCAGCACGTCTGGTGAGAGGGCTGTCTGGTACGGACCAGACAGCCCTCTCACTAGACGTCATCGACCTGACGGTCATCCACTGCCTGCCGACAGCACCATCGATCGACGTCCTGGACGATCACCTCCTCTCGGACCATCAACCCGTACTCCTCACACTGTCGAGTGCTTTGGCTCGAACAGTGTTGCCACCCTCTCGACATCGCCAGGATTGGCAAGCATTCGCCGACTACATGGCGAAGCACGCGCCCTATCGCCGGATCGATACCCACGCAGACGTCGACACACTCGCTGAGCAACTCAGCGCTGTGATCAACACAGCGCTTCGAGTCTCGCGCCTGGACGCTACGTCGACACGCCGGCCTCCCCAACTCCCGGCTCACATCATGGCGATGATCGAGAGGAAGCTGAAGCTCAGACGCCAATGGCAACGCACCCGATGCCCGACCATGAAGTCTCAGCTCAACACTCTGGCTGCGAACATCTCGAGTGCACTGGAGACAGTCGCCACCGAGTCCTGGCACCGCACCATCGAGCGAGCAGGTGAAGACTAGTCAGGCATCCACCGCCTGTGCGCCAACTCTCCGGGAAGCAACCTCCAATTAGGCCCCTGATGGCTGGTGTCGGTACCCCACGTTACCGCCCCGAGGACCGAGCGGAGATCTTTGCCGACCACCTGGATACCCAGTTCCAGCCAAATCCAGCCTCTAACATGCAGCATGTAGAAGCTATCCAGCAGCGTCTGGAGTCCTACTTCCAATCGCCGATAGCCCCCACGGAAGATCCAGTAGTCTTTTCCCTGGGTCAGGTGCAGCGAATGATTCGCCGCACCAAGCTGCGGAATACTGCCGGTGGGGTCAGGTCTCGCTAGCTGCGTGAATCACACCCGGACTAGACGCCCGGATACGACACCAGTGGCAAGGACCACACCCCTGTGACCCATCTGCAGCTGCAGGCGGCGGCCGAAACCAATGAGACAGTCAACCACCTGCATCAGTTTCCCCCCGGTTCCCTTAGGGGAATCGTGAGAAGACCCGGAAGTTTTCTCGTGTCGTCGATAAATTACTTAGATCGGTGTTTTGCCGTTAGCGTTGCCAACTACACTTTTTTTTACGTAGATCTACGAATGTCGGACCCTTCCCGCGAACCTACGTACTTCAGGCCCAGAATCTACGCATTTTGCAACAGATAACCAAATTAGCAAAATAACGAGATTTTACTAAGAAAATATAAGTCAATAATATTTGCTTACACACTCGGATCGATGTTGGAAACACTTGTTTTACTCATTTTTACTCTCTTTATCTTAGATATAATTAAAAGTACGTAGATCTACGTACTTTCGGATTTAAAAAGTACGTAAATCTACGTACTTTCTAACTCCGATCAACGTATTTTTGAAAATCAGAGTTGGCAAAACTGTTTGTCGTTTCTTTTGAATTTCTGATTGTTGGATGTGATTGTGTTTCTTTGATTTCTTTCGTTCGTTCGTGTTCTGTTCTTATACAGGTGTCTCATTATTCCCAATTTCCCAATCCTCACATCACGTACGTGGGAATCTTTGGGCGGGAGACTGAGGCCTGAATTCAGCTACCTCTTGAGTTACTCAACGGGGCTATCTTACTTTCGGCAGGGCTGGATATTCGTAGTCCTGTATGTCTTTTCTAAACTAAATAAATCGCAGGGACAGACGCTTGAAACAGCTGAAATCGACCCCCGAACATGTTGTTTTTCTCATGGTCAGTTATATGTGGTATGTTCACGAGTGAGCGGTAAAAATAATTTACATGTTCTATGTGAAGGTGGTAAAACAGTTAATGTTGTCTATCAAGAAATTCTCTAAAGATATATATTAGGTAAATAATATACATATAAAAGTTCGTTAATTCTTTATTGCACACAAAACAAAAAAAATACATGACACGAGTAAGAATAAATAAACAATTTAATTTTATATACAAAGGCGAGCTTAACTCAACACTGAGTTTTCTACCAGCAAACCTTTGAAACTGAAGAAATCGAATTTGAGAGCTAAGGGTAATCTTAGTGTACAACAAAAAAAAAACACAATAATTAATTTAAGTTATAAGTATTATATACTTTTGATATAAATGTCATGCTAATTAAATTCCAACATTTACGCGAACGAAGTCGCGGGACCAGCTAGTACTAAATATTTTAAATCAAGTGTAGATCCTAACATACACACACCTACAAACAGATACACACACACTTTGTCAAATACCAGTGGTGTAATTCTCCTAATTACATTTGTTCAAAATGCAGTTTCAATCTAATGTCAGTGTCATACTCATGTCACAAATGGTATTCTCCTAAATTAACTTATATTTGAATGTTATTGGTATGTTATCGTGGCTAGATCGTAAATTGAACTATGTGTCAACGTCGAACTAAAGGAAGTCAAATTAGATAATAATGAAATTAAATTCAGAACACTAATTCTGAGTTAATTCAAAATCTAATCTCATTTCGTTCAAAATGAACATGAATCGATGTCTCGACCCAGCAACGTTCAAACATATATAGAGAAAATTATACCCAACGAGAAAGTGAAGCTTTCTAACAAGATTGACTGTAATATTTATTAATACACATCAGTAGACAAGCAGAGTAGAAGATGAAGGTACCAAGTCCCCGAATCTGCAGCCAGAAACCTGGTTAAGCGTACAAAGTTCGTAAAGGAAGAAAACATATTTTGAAATCTGAAAACCTTTTACCTTATAGGCCGAGGTCTGCTTCCTAGTGTAGCCAAGACGCCATTCAATCTTTCCAATTCGTAGAAATAGCAATATGCTATCATTGTCATAGGTAGTAGAGCTTTGCTCTCTCACAAAAAATCGACGTAAATCAACAGTAGGTACCTAAACTGTTGCGGCTCGTTCGGTGAGTGAGAGTGCCGGAGGCCCTTCCTTTATTCCTTCTCACTCATCCCACTCCTATCCTATTTACCAACCCAAAGGGCGGCAATGCACTTGTGACTCCTGTGGTGTTGTTTGTGTCCATGGGCGGCGGCGGTAATCGCTTACTATCCGGTGATCCATCTGCTTGTTTGAAGCCTATAATATAAGAAACATTTAACAATGTCAGTATATTCAAGGGTTCAGACAGTATAGGTGATAATCTATAGAATATTTAGTGTGCACTTTGTGGTACGGCGTAAGCAGTATTTGAAGATTAAATTCTTATCGCCGAGATACGGTCTTATTTAGTCTCGAGGTTCCTTTTTTCTATATATTTTACAGATAATCTATAGAAATTTATTCAAAGCACTTCAAAGGTTTTGCTACAAATTACACCTGTTATATAATCAGTAAATTAAGTAAGAAGTAAAACAATCTGATGTACACGCAGCACATTTGTAGCAAGGCCTTTGTTAATAAGTGAATTCTATAAATGTTTCCACCTAAACGTTCCGCCCCGTCATTCTAACTATTCCACAGCTGTTGTTGCTTCGTTACTGAATTTACTTGTCTAAATATTTTTTGTTGTAGTAATTGAAATGGAAATAGAATATATTAAGCTGGTAATATTTAAAATAAATACTAAGTTTAAGATAAATATAAACAGATTAAAATACTTGGTTTTATAAGATAATTACTAGAATTAGCTCAGGCTGATTGTTGGGCTTGGTTATATTTTTAATCGTTTACATGATACGATGATGGTAAGACTCAAATATCGGCATCTTCAGAGTAAGACTAGTCTGAAGCTAACTTTTTGAACCGTTACCTTGGCGTTCTTATGATATTATCAAAGGAAACCCAAACTAAGCTAACCATATACGATCTAACAATATTAAGTCCTTTTAAGGTAGAATCTTATTTATTTTATTTTTATAAGATTAAGAAATACGTGTTATTATTAGGTACTTTTGTGTTAAGAAATAAATATAGTACCTATATCATTCTAGTCTAAGAATCTTATTTTAATTTATATTATAGTTTCTTACAAAGCCAGCACAGGTTCACGACAATGTGTTGACTCTCATGGTCAAGGCACATTATGCAAGCACCTTGATAGTATTACCAAAATAATCGATTTTAAACTTTCGCGATTTGTAGAAATGATTTTGTATGAAGTATTACCAAAATCCAGCCATTAACTTGTCATTTAAATTTGACCATTCAATCGTATGTCTTTTAAATAATTAGTAACTTCAATATTGCAAGTGCTCTTGTATTTAGATACAATACGTTGAAATTGTTAGGTTAGGTTAGCCTAACCTAACAATTTCAACGTATTCTAGGCCCTCGCAGTTTAAGCGTAGTAGCGTGTAGACCACATGCTTATAACCCACCCACTGAGAACGATCCCGCTGATGTGCGATCTGTAAGCTTGCAGTGCTTGCACCTCGCGAGCCGAGCGGCACGAAGTACCTAAGTGCGCTGGTGGTTATCAGTTGTCAGAAATCGAGACTTCACCGTGCTACAGCTGTGCCGTCGCGCTGCCATACGGATGCTCTTGTGGTGTAGATATAATTATGTAATTGTAAATTCATATGTCTACGCCGTTCGTAAGAGCCTTAAAATGCCAATAGATTAAAAATTGAAACATTTTACATTTAAACTGGTGTAATTAATGTTCTTGGGAAATCTGATAGAACTGAGCCGCTTGCTTTGACAGTTCCCAAGCAGAGGAGTAGGCTAGGCGAGAACTAAACGGTCTACTGCGCATTCGCCACAAAGAAAATTGTTTGTATACACTGATCATGATACAATATTATGAAGAGGACTAAACACTTGGCTCACCGCAAATACCTCTAAGAAAAGTTCTCATACATTTTAAATAAGAATTACCCGACCAAGTGACGGAGACACCGAGAGGAAGTTATCGACTGGCGTCTAACCATTACTCCGAGAAATGCCAATTTAAACTTGTAACGAGGTTTGCCGCGAGTGGCTGCGGAACGAAATTAAAAACTCCGCAGAGCCAGCGCTCGAATAGCTTCGGTGACTGGATGGGCGCTTGTAACAGGCCTAACTTTCATCCTCACTTTGTTACGTACTTCCCTCACGGCAATTTTCAGCCTTTTCAACGGGAGATCACGATGCAAAAACTGAACCTTTTTAGTTTTAACCGCTTGTATGTAACGTACCTAGAGTTGAAGCCAAACTTCCAGCAGATCAAAAACTCACGGCAGTATTAAAATTTTATGATATTGCTCCCTTGAGCAAGATGAAAAAAACGGCGTAATCGACATTTTCACCAAACTGGCGTGGTAGAACCAAATAAATCAACAGTCATTTCAATGTTACCCAGTCGAAATTTTACTAACTTTTGCTAACCTCGTTTCAAAGTCGATATATCAATAAAAGTATCTACTGCATGAGTAGCAATTACATGTACACAGAATGGTTTGCCGTAAATACAAAATATACTAAGTGCTAAATAAAGTAAATGTTGGTTTCAAAATACGTATTCCGATTGGAGAAACATCTTGGCAGCATCTTAGTAATAGCTCAGCAATGAAGCTGAAAATGCAACGCCGTCGACTTAACATTTTAAAGAACTTGTCCAAGCCACGTAAATACCGTCGAATAAGTTCTAAAACTGCGGCTAGACAGATGTCAGTTTAAAAACAAAGTTCAAGACGAAGCTACAGCATGTTACAAAACAATCCAGATGGTAAGACAGCGGTGTACGTGATCAGAATAGTAGTATGGCCGGTTTATACGCGAGCTTCTCGTCCCCAATAGTTGTATATAAAGCGGTTATTGAATATTAAACTCACGGAATGGGATATTATGGGCGAGAGAGAAAGTTAAGAGTTTACTATTAATTTTTTCCTTTTTTTATTTCGTGTGGCCAAGCTAACTTTAGTGGTGATCATTTTGTGGGCTTTGAGGTGTGTGCGAATAAAAGATCATCAATATTAGCGTGTGCGAAATGATTTCTTTAAGCTATTTCAAAATAATACTAGCACAATATAAACGTACATTTTTATGATGTACCACTGAGTGGTCTGTGCGTACTTATAATTTCTGGGCCAGAATCCCACGCTTTGTGCGATTTTTATTAATTTGCGTTCCTATTGGAGAATTTTTTTTAATTCGATTATACAGTTTTAGATTGCGTGTGAGAGATATGTAATAATATTCAGGCTGTGGGCTGAAATTACTGATATCCAAGTATTTATATATACATAGTATGTAAGAGGATAGTGGCAGTTAAATGACACTGTCATGATGTTTGACAGTTAAACTGTCAAACGTGTAAATAAGGTGTACCCTGGCTATATAAGTCGACAGGCTCGGCTAGTTCGTCCTATTCTCCTTCGACGACGGCTCAGGTACGATATGGTTCTGACTATTTAACTGCCACTGTGTTCCAATATTCTGTTTTGCTTGTTCTTTTGTTGCATCATCTAGGAAACAATGTGAGATAGTGTAATCATTGTCTTATTGATATTGTGGGTAGTTTGATCGTTTGTGAGATATTAAAGATTGTAATATAGGATAGAATAATATACTGTGGATCAAGTTGTATCAATGAGATTCATTATACACAGCTATTTTTTAATTAGTACAAAAATTTAACACAGCACTAAGTATCTTTAACTGATCATATTTATGTAGTTAAAAAATAAAAACACTAAGTCCCAAAACTGTCTCAAAACTGTCCACAAAAATACGTGATAATTGGTAAATGCAATACTAATACTATGACCGACCCGAGTACTACAAGTATCATAGTAAAATGAACCCAATGGTTCATTTTTTAAATGCCCCTACCCCCACGCCCCTCTGCACCTGCGCCACGCCCCGACGATGCGACAAACAGTACTAATTTGCTAGCAAATTGAGCGTATCTAATATCGTTGCAAAAGTTAATTGTTTGTCTACGTTTGCCCGATGCGATGGCCTATCATATCAGTTCATATCACGGTAGTATGTAGCTATGCTTCGTGCGTACTTTTTGAGTGGAAAAATCGCGAGTGCAGCTGTGTACCCATGGACATCTTATTGTGAGTGTACAAAAGTGATCCGGTCAGTGTCAAACAATTAAAACAGGGCATATTGGATGCTTTTGACAACGGTGGTGGACATTTCGAAGGACGATGGAAATACTTGTAAGTTTAGTAAATAATACGTACTTAAGTAAATAATAATAGGGTATTTGACTAAAAAAATCTAATTAGTCCGTCAGTTAGATTATCGAAAAATATTGGACACGTATATTTTCTTTAGTCACGTAAACAAAAAATGAAGACTACAAACTTCGCTGAAAACTCGTGTGACGTCACTTGCCAGTACACTTTTTACTGGCAAGTGACGTTACAAGCCCCCACTCTTAGACGTTTCTCCATCTTTGATGTGGTTTATCTTCGTAATTTTTTACTGATTGAACTGACAAAAAATACGTATCTAATATTTTTCGAGAATCTAACTGACGGACTAATTCGATTTTTTTAGTCAAATACCCTATTTGATGCGGGCGGCTCAAAATCGGTGTGTGTTCTCCACACACATTGAGGAAGGCCTATGTCCAGCAGTAGACGTCTCTAGGCTGACATGATGATGATAAAATAATATTTGTAAATAGCAGATGATTCTAACTTCATAAATACGCCAAAAGTATTATTTTCTTTTAGTCCAGAACACCTTCTTTTATTTTGATATTTGTTTGCTTTCTAATTACATACCTCCGTATTTAATTACTTGTTAAACGATAAATTTTACCGGTCCTAAGCCCGAATGAAGTATGAAGGAGAGGGTAGAATTAACAAAATTAAAAAATAACTACCTATATTTATTATTTTTCTTCATTTTATTTTCTATGGCTACCTACATCATAAGTGCGACAGAGAGAATGCGAATGAGCAGGATGGAATATTATCAATGAATTAGTGAATGGATTGTAAAATATGACTATGATTTAAGTGAGATTTTCTACAATAAACAAATGATATGTAAAAACTTTACTCTTTATTGATATTATGAAATTCTTACGTCACATATATGATAATAATATCTTCGCTAATCTGTCCTTAAAGTTTTTGTACTAATTAAAAAATAGCGGTGTATACCTGTGGTAAACATTTAGTAAATTGTGTTGATGCTAAATAATGCTTATTATGTTCTGTTGTAAGACAGACCTTTCTAGTAATATAAAACTACCCACAACATTGATATTTGATATAAATTGGCTGTACCACTGTATGTTAATTATTAGTTATTGAAAAGAATGATCAAGAGTTTTTTTGCCCGTTCTTTCTCTTGGTTCCATGCCTTTGCTTTGCGAACTGGGCTCTAAATGTAAATGCAGAATCACGACGTAATCTAAAGATATATCCGTGTGCCAAACTGAATAAATAAAAGTATGATTTGATAGTTGTCTCTTTTATTTATCAAAACTGTCTCTGCACTATAGGGAGCTTTCCTGATTTCTGACATCAGAAGTGTGATAAATTTGCGCCCACAATACTAATTCATCCAATTGCAAGTTCCAGAGTCTCCTCATCGTGATTCAGCTGACGACGGAGAATGATTGCCCTACGATCCAGTAGCAACGATGCCGAGAGCAAGCCGGTGGATGAGTACCGACTACATATATTTTAACGATCTGCAACAGTATGCTGAAGCCAACAGCAACAATCAACTGCAAACTATGGTAATGTACTTCCACCAAGATTATATCTATAGCCATGAATGGTCGGAAAATATGATTATTGTGTTTATGTGGTACCAGGTTATTTTAACATGTTCATCAAAAATGTATCTTAGTATAAAACTATGTAGGTAATAGCGAAAAAGTTACAGAATTTTTTATTATAAATTAATAAATTTATTCAAAATAAATTTATTATAAATTTTCTTATAATAATATATATAGTAGCCGATATTGTTCTAATCTGTTGGAATTTAAATAGGAAAAATTTTTAGTGATTGACCGAGACTCGTTATGAGCATTGGCTGTGTTGTGCTTTGTTGATAAATCTTTTAGTATACTGATTAGCGTAATCGTCCTCCCCCGCGGGATCTCCACCTTGTCGTGGTGCGGGGGCTCAGTAACCGTGGCTTGGAACCCCGCGGTGAAGCTAAGAGGGATCCAGGAGGGGACGCTCCGCGTGGGCTTGACGGGGCCTGCGCAGGATGCGTCCAACGGTGCGGGTGCGGGGGACAGTTCTGTCTGTCCCTCGCAGTCGGGTGCGGTCGCGGGAGGAGAGGTGTGTCGGTGTTGCGTTGCCGCGCGCCCTATCTCCCGCGACCAAATGGGGGCGCACCATTCGATGCGTCGCGGTGGGGCCGCAGAGGAAGAGGAGATGCGGTGTTGCGTTGCCGTCCTCCCTATCCTCTGCGGCCGCTGAGTGTTTTGGCGGCGGAGCCCAACACCTTTATCCGCCGCCAAGGGGGTTTTTTGCGGGGCCCGCCTGACCATCTGGCGGGCCAATACCCGTCGGGGGGTAGCGATGAATGCTTATGCGAATCCCTACCCTCCGACACATGGGTACATGAGGAACACGGGTTGGTTTTTAGTCAGTAAGAGTCTGACAGTCCCCTTCTTCCTTCCCCCGGGGCGGAGGGACTCCATGAGGATTTTCCAACCCGAAATAAAAAAAAAAAAAAAAAAAAAAAAAGCGTAATCGTCCTGCATATTTGAATTCGAATAATGAAGTGCTCTGGCGAATCTTTTCATTACGAGTCGAATATGAAATGACGGTAGGTAGAATACATTTCAGAGGTTTCTTCATTAATTTTGTGTTGGCTATGTATTCATTACATACAGACCAATATTGCGCTGTAGGAATGTGCCTTAGCTCTGTTCTATAAGCTGTTGTTCAATTTTCGCCACAATTACCAAATTAGTCAGTTCATGCTATATAGTTTTATTAAATCGGATCCAAACTATAACGAAAGAAAGAAAAAATAATAATATTTTAAAGGGTAAGCTCTTGAATGTGTTGCCCTGGAGATAAGACTACGAAACTGTATATTTATTTTCAACATATCTTTGAAATATACTCTTATTTTTAACTGGTTAATAATTGTTTGGGTTTTGGGTGCATAGGGTTCCCAACAAGAACTTAGGGTCCCAAGCCAACCTCACCTGCAAGTGGTGCACCTGCCGATCGACGGACGAGGCTCTGGCAAAAAAAATATCCCGATAAGCGGCAATAGGCTCGCCACCTATTACGTGGGATCAAAACACTACCGAAAAGTGGGCGTTTAATATGCCCCTGCCTACCCCTTCGGGGAAACAGGCGTGAGTCTATGTATTTATGTATGTAATAATTGTTTATGGCACTAAAACGTATGTATCGAATTACAAATAATACGCTTTCTATAATTGTTTAGTGAGTAATTGTCATGTATCCAGATAATTTCCACCAGTTTACTTGCAATAGACATACTTATGATTTTGTCACTTTGATTTCTATTGGAAGAACAAAACCAAATAGCTTCATTTTGCTTTAGAGGCACCACATTTGAATGACACGTTGTAAAGATAACCTATGAATTTTGTATAACTATTACTACAAGCGAACTTTTGTGTGTAGGTACCTACAGAAATACTCTATATTATATCAAGCGTGTCTGTGTCTAGCTAGATCATATCGATAAAATGATAGTTTCGTTTAGTAACTATTTACTTTGATTTTTTAAACATACCTTCTCCTTCTGAGGCCTGTGGGGTCATATATGCTACGTCTAAATATATAGCTCAAGGTATTTTTATTAAAAAGTAATTATTAAAGAATGTTGTATATTACATAAGATTAAATTGACTTGTTAAAGAAAGTGACATCATTTTGCTTGTCTGGCACTATTAGATGGCAGTGTATCAAATATTTTCAAGTAGTGGTATTTTGGTTATTATCGTTATTTAAAACGATAAAATAGTTAAAATGAAATGTGTAATAAATGCAGACCTCTGTCTAATTAAATGGATCTGAAATAAGCACATATGGATTCAATTTGAAAATAGTTCCATATTACATCACAGATTTTTTTCGAAAACATTCTCCTAGTTTACTTATCCATTCTCGGCAATAATACAAGTTAATTCAATAAATTAGTAAAATATGAAACGCTATTTATTTTTATCTGCTTTTATTCATTGAAATTATGTATTTTTCTTATGAAGTGCCATGTGCCGTGATTTGTTAAACTGTAAAGCTATTAAGACCATATAGTAATAATCAATCTTAGGATTAGCTCTCGGTAATTAACTATCTTATCAATTTAGTATCTCGGGTATATACACTGCGATAGATTAGCTATTTAGAGATATTTTCTATGCAAAGATATACATGTGTACCTGTCGTTTATGTGGTTCAATTGTAGGAGGCCTTGGCAAAAATGATTAAAATGGGATTTAATCATTCTAGTAGTACATATATTTGTATAAGTACATTGATGTTTCTAAGTGTTGCGACCTAAATGAGTAAATCTAATACCGTTTCTTACCAAGAGTATTTTTTACTGGCATTGGCGTCTAGTTTAACTTTAGGCAGTTCACTGACTATTGGTAACATAAATAAGCTATTAACTAAATTGGTTCATTTTTGGTTACTGGTTATTTATTTATACTTTTGTACTGTTTGCAACCTGCAATAGATTCAGGTTAATTCAGTTTATAGCATTCCATACTGTACATTTACAGGTGGTAGACTTACAATTAGGAAACAATTATTATGGAACACTATTGAGAGTGGAGCAGTTTAGTAATATACTATAATAGACTATAGTAGACTGCATACTTTGATTTCAAGAAGGCATTTGACACTGTCGATAATGATGTCCTATTAATGAAGCTTGCAGAGGTCGGGTGCACGCCGCAACTGTTGAATTTTTTCTCCAGCTATATGAAAAATAGACAGCAGTACGTCTACTTCAACGGATGTGAATCTGACTCTTATTGCACCTGGTCAGGCGTGAGTCAGGGCAGCAATTTGGGGCCTCTCGAATTTATTATAATGATTAACGATTTGCCAGAAGTCGTTAAATATGGCAATTGTTTATTATTTGCAGATGACCTCAAGTTGTTGCTCGAGGTTAGAAGCGAGTCAAATTGTAAGCTTTTACAGGAAGATATTAATAGGATAGTCGAATGGAGTAAAAAGAACAAGCTCCAATTTAACGTCTCAAAATGATCAATCATGAGTTTCACACGCGCTCGTTCACCAATAACATACGTGTACGTTATGGATACTACGTCTATGCCAAGAGTTACACAGGTACGTGATCTGGAGGTTTTAGTTGCACCTGACATATCATTTCCCGACCACGTCTCTAAGATCTGTAAAAAGGCGTACAGGAATCTCGGATTTGTGCTGAGACAGACGCGTAACTTCACCAACATTACAGCGATCAGGGTCCTGTATCACGCGCTTGTCAGAAGTCAGCTGGAACATAACACTGTCATATGGGCACCGCATGAAGCTAAATACTCTATAATGTTGGAGCGGGTCCAGAACAAATTCACGCACCACCTGTACATGAAACTATATGGGGTATATCCGTTTTATCCCTTGATATACCCCACTCTATTTGTAATTGGCATGGTCGGGTATAATGAATTGAGGGTGCGACGGGAATTCACACTCGTAGAGAGTCAAATTACTCCGTGGCACTGAGCATAATCCGGGCGTGTTACAACACTTAAGTTTTTGTGTTCCCGACCGCTACGTCTGGCGGCGACGTCGTCCACCATTCCTGGCCGTACCGACAGCGAGAACCAATCTGCTCGCCAAATCTCCTCTTACCCGAGCAATTCGGGTTACCAACATCATACATGATGAAATTGACATCATTACGTGTCAATGGTGTGAATTCACAAAGCTACTAATGCACAAGTTATGCTATGAATAATTAATAGTGTGGTGGGATGCATAAGGGAGATTAATGTATAATTAGTATTTTCTTTTCTATCTTTGTTGTGCTACTCACTTCACAGTGTTGTTTCATTGTTATATAGTATTTTTATTTTGTTGTTTTCATTGTTATCTTCTTTGTTTTTTATAAGATGTTTTAAATATAATTTTAAGTGTCTTTTTTGCATTAGGTTAATTACCTGTAATAATAGCTATAAGAGATAGAAATAAATAAAGTCTATGTATTATACCTAGGTGCATTTGATATTATAGTTAAAAGATATTATAGTAACATGCTTTAATAGGGTCTGCTGCATTTATTATTCTAGATTGATAACATTTTAGTGTTTTATTAATATAGATATCAATTTTGATTATGATAAGTTACGTTTATAGTTTTTCCTACAGTTATTTTTTGTAGAATATAATAAAAAGCTTCTTTGTACTTTTAGATAGCTACGATTTATGGATTAATAACATTTAGATATTCTTTGATGACATTTTTTAATTTTCTTACTAAGCTATTTAAGTTGAATTTAATAATACGTATACAAAGAAAGTAAAAGGGGTCTTACTATAGGTTAGAGGTTCTGATAACCATACACAGCATTACATATAAACTTCTTCTAGACAAGGATCGATAATGTAGGTAGCAGTGATGATATAAAGGTATCTGTAAATATATATAATAATGTGATAACATCGATTTATTCATTGATGATTAAATAGTTGACGATGATTGAATTATTATTAATGATTAACTTACCGATGGTTAAGAAATTGATGATAATGATGGCGATGATGATTTTGATATAATGATTTTGATAATGATTTTGGTATTGATTTTGATATTGATTTTGATATTGATTTTGATATTGATTTTGATATTGATTTTGATATTGATTTTGATTTTGATATTGATTTTGATATTGATTTTGATATTGATTTTGATATTGATTTTGATATTGATTTTGATATTGATTTTGATATTAATATTGAGTTTGATATTGATTTTGATATTGATTTTGATAATGATTTAGATAATGATTTTGATAATGATTTTGATAATCATTTTGATGTTGATGATATTGATCATATTGCCTACAAACTGCTGAAGTCTTTCGTCTTGTTCTAGCCTGGACTCATGTGCAGCAGGTTTGCGGTTAGATAGTATCAAGGATATTGACCGTTGTTACTTGTCCATTTAATGTGAAAAGAAGGGAAATGGCGATGACAGTGTATTAGAAGAAAGTATTGTCCTAGTATTACACTACTGTAGGTACCTGTATACTTGTAAATTAGTGAAATCCAATTTAATTATTTAACTCAGTTATGAATTTCAATTTATTCTTAAAAACGTTACTTTAATTTTTATGATGCTTCATAGTGGCTCCTTTGTACTATATTATTTTTGTCAATTTGTGGATGGATAATGCAGTGGTGTAATATTGTAAAATTAAAGCTGTACTTCTATGTAACATGTGTATTGTGAATAATAATGATCCCTTCATAGAATAGTAAATACAATTTGTAACAATGGTATCAAAGCAGCTTATACAGAAAACTTATTTCTAGACTCACAAAGTTAAAACGTAATTACTGTAAAGAGGAGTCCAGTTTATTTTGGTGTACATGTTTCGTAAAAAGTGATTGTTGTTTTAATACTATTCTTATAATTGAACTTACTTAGATGACGACGTAAGTCAGTATAGCCCTAGCGGACGTAACGATACTGTAGTTTTAGATGGTTTTAATTAATATGGTCAGAATTAATTGTTACATAATACAGGGCGCCCGCCGGGCGATTGTTTAGTAAAGTGTTATTTATTGTACTTCGAGGACGAAGTAATTGTCAGTCCGGCCGTGTGAGATATGTAATAATATTTAGGCTTTGGGCTGAAATTACTGATATCCAAGTATTTATATGTACATAATATGTAAGAGGATAGTGGCAGTTAAATAGTCAGAACCATATCGTACCTGAGCCGTCGTCGAAGGAGAATAGGACGAACTAGCCGAGCCTGTCGACTTATATAGCCAGCGTTCACCTTATTTACACGTTTGACAGTTTAACTGTCAAACGTCATGACAGAGTCATTTAACTGCCACTATCCTCTTACATATTATGTACGTATAAATTCTTGGATATCAGTAATTTCAGCCCACAGCCTAAATATTATTACATATCTCTCACGTGCAATAGCTTGTTTTTTTTTAGATCGTGACGCCTGTATCCCTGAATGGGTAGGCAGAGATATAATATCACACCCACATTTCGTCTTATGAATTTTAGGTCCCACGTCATAGGGGATGAGCCTATTGCCATTACCGGTAACATTGCAAGACTCCGTGCTGCTACTGAGAATTCAGAAAAACTCAATTATACTTGCCCGACTCGGGAATCGAACCCGGGACCTCCAGACTAGCAGAAGCATACGTTATTCACTGGACCATGGAGTGAGCCCAAAACAGAACACAGCGGAAGTAGCTTAATTGATTTAAAAATAAATAGTCCAACTACAAGCTCTGCCATCTTACAGAGATTGACATTAAGTGGCAATGTCTATTCTGTTGCTTTTAGTTACATCAGTGCAAATTCTCAATAATTTTCTCCTGCCAAGAATTGACTTGAAGGATCTTGAAATCAGAATGTTTCTTGCAGTGTGGTGAACTGGCTTTCTATCGTTTCTTGCGCTTGCTCCCGATTGGCAGGAAGAGGGATGTATTGTTTTGGCATTGGTTCGTAGTACTGGGAGGACATAGCCTTAAAATTACCTATATCAAGTGGAGTGGGACATTAATTATATTTGTCTATAAATGCAAATAAACCACTTCTTTGCCCGTTTCTATCCTAACAGATATAAGCGTCACTAAAATAGTTTGCATAATAAGACCAACCCTATAATGACATCTACAGAACAGTCCAGCCAAATGCTAATTCTGAGATTTGAAGTTTTAGAGAGGTGTCAAATTGCTCGAAGCTGCTTTTGGCCGGCGCAAAACTACAAACTATTAAACTTTCGAAGCAGAGTTGACGACTTCTTTTGGCTTTTTTATCAGTTCGATGACATTCATTAATTTCTTTCAGTCCTTTAAAACTTTATATTAGCCTGAAATCATTTGGTGAGCATTGATATTTCAACAGTTATTTTGGTGGAATGTGAAAAGTAACGATGTGGATTTTTTATGAGTCCGTTACAAAATAACTTACGTCTAAAGTCTAGCAAAGATATCCATACCTATGAGCAGTTTGTAATCCTGACTAAGGTAGTACTATTGTAAAGTTACCGAAGATGACGCGGATGAACTGCGTGGAAGAGCTTGTTTTAAACATCGCGTGACAAGACCTATAATATTAGCCTGTTAGTCAGTGGCAAGTGACCATGATTGCTGAGCCAATGGCTGTGAGTCCGATTTTCACAGGACTAATCTTAGTGTGATGAGCGCAAAGATTTGTCCTGGTACATAACATAACATAACTTCACGCCTTTTGTCTCCGAAGAGGTAAGCAGAGGTGTACTATACACACACTTTTCGCCAGTTATGTTTAGGTCCCAATGTAATAGGGGGCGAGCCTATTGCCATCTACCGGGCACATTGTTAAGCGAGCGATAATTAACATATTAATTTTTAATATACACATAACTTCGAAAAGACAGAGGTGTGTGTCCGGGCATCTGAGGATCGAACCCGAGACCATCGTCTCGGCAGTCCGTTAAATACACCACTAGGCTACCGCCGCTTCTATTTTTAGGTATAATTAAAATTTATCTATAGTAAGTTTTTAGGTATTTTATTTGTCCTGTTTTTAGGTATTATTAAAATGTATGTATAGTAAGTATGTATATAATAACAATATATAAGTATGTTTATCAGTTGTTGGGATGTTGTCTACACGCTCTGCTTAGTTTGAAATCCTATGGTATACATACTATTATTTACAATTATTGGTCATGGTTCATGTCTATTTTTCAACAAGTATCATTTAAAAAGCAGCGATAGCCGAGTGGAGAGACCGACAGACTGCTATGCAGAGGGTCTCAAGTTCGAATCCACGGTACGCATCAATGTCTTTTCGGACTTAAGTGCGTATTAAGTTGTTAATTATCGTTTGCTTATCGGTGCAGGAAAACATCGTGAGGAAACCTGCATGTCTGAGAGTTCTCCATGACGTTCTCGAAAGACATGTGATGTTTCTCAACCCGCACTTGGCCAGCGTGGTGGACTATGGCTTTACCCTTCTCATAAGTGAGAAGAGGCCCGTGCCCAGCACTGGGATAGTAAAAAGGGCTGATGATGATTATTTAATAGTAAATTTATTAATAGTATCTATGTAAAATACTAACACTTTCTTGCCAGTACTACTGTGGTACTACTCACGTAATTGAAAACACTGTTACTGAGTTTACACTTGTTTTAGTTCTTTACAATTACAAGATGCCGGGCGCTACTAGCGGAAATTTACGGTTTGTCTGTACCATGTATCGTTAGAAGATACGATAGATAAGAGAGCATTCTTTAAAAATTAAAACTAAGAACAGTAAGTTACATGCTTGTGTTTGTACTTTTCTTCGTGTCTGTGTGATCAACTCTGGTGTCCGACATTAAGTATAGAACTTCTGATGACCTATGAGTTCAGACATCAGAGTTTTGACTATTTATAGTTGATTGAATCAGGCGTTACTTGGCGGAACTCCATTGTAACCTAATGGAAGGAAGGAGGAACCCACCACGCACCCTCGGATTGACCACCCCAACTATTGCAATAGAAAATGGTTGACAATACCGAACTCCTCTAAAAGGATAAGGGATATAGGAATGCTATGGGTTCCAGGAAGATACATGACTTGCAGTATCCCGCTGTATGCGCCGACTATTGTTCGACACGTGTTTCGCCTCTGCACGAGGCATCCTCAGGAGCGATGGGCAACGACTCACTACGGAATTCAATATTCGATCTATAGATAGATCTGTAGATTTTAGATTCGTTTTTGACATAACCTCCATACAAAATATGTCAAACACGAATCTCGAATCTCAAAATTCATGTATGGATCGATCCATACATGGATTTTGAGATTCGAGATTCGTTCAATATTCAAAATGGCCGTTAGTCGTTGCCCATCGCTCCTGAGGAGAGGAGTTCGGTATTGTCAACCTTTTTCTAATGCAATAGTTGGGGTGGTCAATCCGAGGTTGCGTGGTGGGTTCCTCTTTCCTTACATTAGGTTTTGACTATTTGTACGTTTGTAAAAAATACCTATTTAGACCTACTGTCAACTAGCATATTTTGTTTTTGTGTTAAGCGTAATTGGTAATTGGCCTCTACAATAGTCTTAATATATAAAATCCTTGCGTTACTGACTGACTGACAGACACGCTACAGCCGAAACTATTGGGCGCAGGAAGCTGAAATTTGGCATGTATGTTCCTTGGGGACGGTCCCACGGGATCCGCCAAAACGGGGAAATTTTAAAAAAAAAAAGGCGTAGCTGCCGGCGTCCTCTGGTAGTTAATAAAAATGTAATAAAATAGACACGAACAATTTTATTTTCAACACTTTTAAAATTATCTGTAATATAAAATGTATTGTGAACAGTCAAGCATGAAAATACGGGTGATCAAATAGTGTCGTCGGCGTCAAGTATTGTTGAAACCACGAGGTGCTAAACAATAACTTCAAGCTTGTTCTCATCGCTCTCTTGTTCTCTTGTGCCGTTGTCTTTGCTGATTAGGGCACGTGCCTCCGTGCTCAGCATTACTGTCTTACAAAAGATGACAGCGGCGCTGTAGGCTAGAGGCCATTTTCAAGCCCGTAGTGAGATCGCATCCGATCCGAATGACCCGACCAAAATACTTACAAAGTGCTGCGGCCTCACAGCATCACACTTGCCGAAAAGTGCTGGTTTCTAATTGGCATAAAGTAAAAAAAAATCAAATTTGAAACTATTTATTCATCTAGGTCACAAGGTGACGCTTATGAACGTAATTTTTTTTAAGTTAATTACTTAATGTTTCTATGTTTCTACATTTACATTTACTGCCTCGTTCGCAAAGCAATAGGTAGAACCACGAGAAAGAACGGGCGATAAAACTCGTGGCCACTCTTTTTAATCGCCAGTGTTATGGAACATATTTTATTTTTGTAAGGAGCTGCAACTGTTTCACATTGTAAATGTATGGCTCATTCACATATCGGACAGACTAAAGGAACAATCTATGAAGGGCTAAAATACCCGCATAGACCTGCTTTAACTAAGTACAGGTCTTATCCAACGATGGTAACTGTTGCTCCAGGTTAGCAAGTGAAGCGATTAACATGGAATAACTATAAAAATTTCAACTTGGATGATGAAGTCAGATTATTCGAAAAGGGTCACCAGAGTAACAAAAGAGACACTATAAACAGACTTGCATGGTGTCTGAACGGTTTAGATTGGAGATTAGATCCACTAGGTGCCGTTGTTTTCGAGATAGGTACTGAAAATAATGCAAGTGATGCCGTGTGAAGCAGTTGAGAACAGAAACATGTAATGATTCAATTATCGGCAATATTTTGTTGGAATTTCTATGGCGCAGGCCGTAAATCGAATGGGCCAGACTAATTTGACGATACCCATAAAAAGTAACATAAAACACACTTTGGAAGACGCTACATTAGTTTGCGTAGCTCAAAAGGGTCGTTCCGTCTGTCCGGCTTTCGCAGTAGAAAGATGGTTGGTGTACGTGTCCAGCATTCCTACCACACTGTCCGATTGTAACCTGTAACGGTTTTAAATCAGCTTATATTCTCGACGAGTGTGACTTGAAACATAACTGTGCGAGAACGATATGAATTTCATGGGCAGGCAATTTTTCTCTAACTTAATTTAATGCCCGATTGGGTTGTGCTCCGTGAGTTTTATGACGGGCTGCTTACAAAAGTTTACTTGGATTGTTTTTATTTTAAAATGGATCTAACTTGATATAAATAAATGTTGTTCGATTGACAGCACATAACTCAAGGTTTGCTGTAATGACAGCTCTTTAATAGTTAAATAGTATAGATAACGTTATAAATAATGCGAATTTGACTAACACTGCCATTGTTCGCGATTCTGTTGACCCGCAGTTTTACAAGTCGCTTGCAGTTTTGTATAACTTGCACAACACGCTAATACATACATACATAGACTCACGCCTGTAGGCAGAGACTACGGAACGCCATTTGCAACGATCCTGACAAATCTCTCTTGCTTCATTCACTCCCATCAGATTCCTCATGCATGCTCTTCTATTCAGGGTGATTCTAACCTGTCCTGTTTTTAGGATGTCTCCAATCTGGTCAGAGAACGTCCGCCTAGGTCTTCCCATTCGTCCTGTCCCTTCCACACTTGCCTTATATATCTGCTTGGTCAGTCTGTTGTCATCCAAACCAAATCATCTTAGCATACCTTTCTCGATGCTTGTCACTACATCTTCTTTTACCCCACAACACTCTCTTATCACACAATTCTTTACTCTGTTAGTCAAAGAAACACCACACATACTTCTCAGTGCTCTCATTTCTACAGCATTTATTCTACTTTCATGACTCTTCTGCCATACCCAACTATCCCTACCATATATAAGAGTAGGTACTAACACCCCTCTATGGACAGCCAAACGTGCCTTTTTGGACACGTTTTGGCTATTCATAAACGCCTTCAGAGCTCCATTCACTCTATTACCTGCATTAACTCTTCTTTCAATATCTTCTACATTCTTACCATCTCTTGTAAACAGCGTACCTAAATATACAAACTCATTCACTTGCTCCACTCGCTGTCCATCGATCATAACATTACAAGCCGTAACGCATTCCTCCTTTTCAAAAACCATAACTTTCGTTTAACTTACATTTACTTTCATTCCTTTCCTCTCTAACGCACCATGCATGATTGTTACCATCTCCTGCAACTCCTCCGCTGAAGACGCAAGTTTAACCTGATCATCAGCATAAAGGAGGCATTTGACAAGTAACTCATTCATCCTTAATCCACAGTAACTATTTTTCAAATCTTGCAAACAACTGTCTATGAAGAGGTTGAACAGCCACGGCGACGCTACACATCCCTGTCTAACACATGTCTCGATAGTAAACCAATCCGTGTACGACCCATTTATCCTCACACAAGCTCTAGAATCTTCATAAAGGGATTTCAGAGCTCGTATGAGGCTGCTGTAACACGCTAATATATTGTATCTAATAAACGATCAATGATTATTCTCATGTACCTAATAATTAGTAACTAAGTTTTATGTATTGTAACGTAATACTGCACGTATTGCCTTATAATATCTCGCAGGCGCTTAACGCCAGCTTAGCCGCAGAGCGTTCGCAATATTACCAAATATGGTAATGTTCAGAGCCACAGTCAATCAGTGACTCATAGGCCTATACCTATATAAGATGGGTGTGCGATCTAAAATATTATAATTTATATACCTAGGGATTCTTATGCTGAAAATATAGGCTGTCTATCAAGTATTTTCGATAAGGTCCAGTCTCTTTTAATCCAAGCTCACGCTAGAAACTCACACGCATATAACTTACGTCGTAAACCGGATGAGTTTAACATAGGTGATACTGTATGGAAAAGAGCCTTCTATTTAAGTGATAAGGACAAATCATTTAGCAAAATACTAGCTCCTAAGTTTGCCAAGTGTACTATTATTGCTAAAAAGTCACCACTAGTATACGAATTAGCGGATTCGTTGGGTAAATCTATTGGCAGTTGGCATATTAAAGATTTAAAACTAATTAACTACACTGATTCCTTACCTAACTAGATTCTTTCATTGTACCTACCTGCAGTTTGAGTTTCATAGTCACTATCTACTTAGCACTGTCTACAGAAGTTCGGAACACTTGGTAAGACGGATTTTTCTTGTATAGACACGAAAAATCCTACTGTACAGAGCGGGGTATTGTAACGTAATACTGCACGTATTGCCTTATAATATCTCGCAGGCGCTTAACGCCAGCTTAGCCGCAGAGCGTTCGCAATATTACCAAATATGGTAATGTTCAGAGCCACAGTCAATCAGTGACTCATAGGCCTATACCTATATAAGATGGGTGTACGATCTAAATCGGTCACTTTCCCTAGAGGTCGGAACGCTGCCGCTACACCTCGTCATTATTCTACATTCTACTCAATATCTACTGTCCCGCTGGGGTTCTTCCTACGGGCCACGATTCACCCTACGTGCTACAAGCCACAAGCTGCTGGCGCCGTGCCGCTACTAGCCGGCCGCCACCCAAGCCTTCGTTCCTGCCTACGAGCTGCTACAGCAAGGCCACGGACGCCTGAGCCTCACCGCTCGGCCCACATCGGCTGCACCGCCTGAGACCCCGCTCAGCCTGAACCTCGACCACCGAGCTGCCTACACAACGCGCACCTTGGTCAGCTCATCGGCGACCCTACAAGCAGCTACCCTGCGAGCGTCGGAAAGCAGGAGTCTACACTCCAGCCTTCAGGCCAGTGCTTACCTAGTTCGGTCATACTGTATGTGAGCGGTAGTGAGACATAATAAAGAACCTGTTTAGCCTAGCAGTGTTTCTCTTGAACCCCGACATCCTACCTGAGATCCTCCATCTCAGTATCACCTTGATTTTATCCGTCAAATATTGTAATTCTATTGCTGTATTTATAAAATACAAATCATACATTTGTTAAGAGGGACCCAACTGCCTGTGATACAGTTTTTAACTAGTACAGGAGTCTCGTGTACTTTCCCATTCTTTGAAAACTGTAGCCTTAAGATATATTAAGGATTAATATTATATTATAAGAATATATGGGCGCAAATTAATATATAATGATTATATTGTTACGAAAATGTTAATAATATTTAAGATTGATATTTAAATAACTATTAATTTGTGAACACAGAACTGAGAACTTCACTACTTTAGAATATTAGACACTGTATTGACTGCTTAAGTTTTATAAATATTGGGTATTTAATTTATCGCTTAATTATTAAGATAACTCCAGAAACTTTCAAAGTAAAATCAATTAGTATTAAATAACATTATTCTGATACTTATTTTTATGTTTACGGTAATAAATGACATGCGCTTATATTTACATCCTGTTGATAGCGCCATCTTTTGCGAATGTTGTAAAGCAGCGTTTGATTATTAAAATAGATTTGTTCTTCGTATAAAATAAATCGTATGGTGTTGTGCAAAATTCATAACAATATTAATGTTGATTTTTGGTAATTAATTGTACAGTAATTTCAATTATATGTTGAAAAGGAAGTGGCAGTTGTTAAACATTAAGTGTAGACGGTTAGTTTATAACAAGGACTGTAGGTCACATTTTAATTCAATTCTGAGCTAGAAATCGTCTGAAAATAAACCAAGTAATATTACGTGAGTGTTTTTATTATAATGGAATCTGGACACCATAACCCTGGCGTATCGCCGACAGCAGCGGTTGGATAAATGCCCCCTAAGAGTGTTCGGGATCTACGGTTGGCGTGACAGTGATGGGTCTCTTGGCTTGGCCGCCATTACCAAGGATGACCTGAAGACTGATGCGACAAGCGCTTGGAAGCCGTGTTTGGCGCTAGTCAACCCTGGTCGGAGAACACACGGTGTGTCGGAGTTATGGCGAGCAAGTCTACACTTCACGTGAGGCCACGTGCGAGCGAGAGCGACAGAGCGACTACGACGGGGTACACGCACCGGGGTGTGCTGTGGCCTGTGGCGTGAACGCTGTTCTGCTCTGAGTTCTACCAGAGGTTGCAGATGCGGGTTGCTGATGCACTGACTAGAGGTATTTATCCAGAGCTGATTTGATTAGTTTTTGAGAAACATCCCTAATTTTATAATTATGGTGCTTACACGATTACCTACTGTCCTCGTAAGGATTACTAGATAAACATTATACAGTCAAAATTACGAACGTTACACCCCAAATAGAACTTATAGGCAACTGTTGTTTATCCAAGTTTGGTACATATATAGCAGTGCTACTGTGCTTATAGTCATGTTATGCCTTCGGCTGGGGCTCTTGTCTCATGTCTGTTTATTAATCGTTAGGCCATGTAAAACTTACTTATCTACACAAGAAAGAGAAAATAGCTTTGTTGTTATGTGGTTCTACTAACGTAATTATTAGTAAAGAACGGTATAACTGCCCTTTTCAAGTTGAAGCTCTGATATAGATGCAATATATAAATTACCTGATTTGCTTTCAGTTTAAATAAGCTAATCGATGTGCTGAATATGAATTCAATTGGTAGTCAATAGGTTATCCCAATAGTAAAACATTAAAGGAATCAAAACATTATTTATAGCCCTTGGTAACACATTACATAAGGCTAGCTAACTGCATTACTTATGGCTAGTGCTCACGGCGCGATTATATGAAGCCTCTCTTGATAAATGACTATCCACCAGTATGTAGTGTAGTATGTAGTGTAGTAGTATAATTATTTGCATAAAACCAGTACTTTCACAGATAAGTGCATTCAACAAAATAAACTTCAGTCTTATTATATTAGTACAGATATATATTCAGAAGGTAGATATAAAAATAAATTTGTGATACACATTTTTAAAGCTAATATTTGTAAAGTTACAAAATAGGTTTTATTATATATCTGTGGACTCTGTAGGAGCCTACATGACCACCCCCGTGGGATCTCCACCTTGTCGTGGTGGGGGGGCTCAGTAACCGTGGATTGGTCACCCGCGGTGAAGCTAAGGGTGCGGTCGCGGGAGGAGAGGCGTGTCGGTGTTGCGTTGCAGCGCGCCCTATCTCCCGCGACCAAATGGGGGCGTACCATTCGATGCGTCGCGGTGGGGCCGCAGAGGAAGAGGAGATGCGGTGTTGCGTTGCCGTCCTCCCTATCCTCTGCGGCCGCTGGGCGTTTTGGCGGCGGAGTCCAACACCTTAATCCGTCGCCAAGGGGGTTTTGTTCGGGGCCCGCCTGACCATCTGGCGGGCCAATACCCGTCGGAGGGTGGCGACGAGTGCTTTGGTGATGCCCCACCCTCCGACACACGGGTACATGGCGGAAGTCGAGGTGGTTTTTAGTGGCAACACCACATACCCCGGCTCTAATTTCCCCCAAGAGTCGGAGATCCGAAGGGATTTTCCACCTCGTAAAACAAAAAAAAAAAAAAAAAAAAGGTGCCTACATGATTTCATTTTAACATTATGTTGAAATTGTTACTGTCAACTTGCAGCTCAAGTTAAGGTTATATAATAAGACAAGGGAACCCGACATATCTTAATATTTGTCGCTTAATTTTATACCTGTATAGAATGATTTGTTCCGACCATAATACGTCCTTGCTTAACCCAAACTACTGAAGCTAGAAACATGAGATTAGTAGTAGATTTCTTTATGGACATATACACTCACTTACGTTTTATAAAAGTCCATCTCTAAGCATTTTAGGTTGAAAGTCTTAAGGCAGGTGACTGCTAATCTTTTATAAATAACAAGCCTTAGTGTGATACTCGGGAAATACAATTTATTTTAGTATATTCAAGATGACAACCAGTGATAAACCAATAAAATTTAGTGCCAACCTTATTGCTTAGCTCTTGTGAGATACAAGACAGATAGGAATATGATTATTAGGATAATGGTAAGTGGGTTTAAGGAACATGATGTGAAAATCCATATCTCTTTTCCCATTTAGCAGTATTTATTCTTGGCAAATAAAAGTAAATGTATGGACTACTCATGCTTTATTTCTAAGTCAGATGTGATTAGTCAGTTTAAATTTATTTATTCAGATAAACAATTATTAATTGTGTATGAATAAATAAGAATTACATTAGCACCACATGTTAACAGTTTAAAATTAACATTATTTGGAAAATTCCCTTAAATATAAAGTCAAATAAAACTATTGAAATAAACTCACCACCATATTAACTATACAAACTGAGTGGAATCAATTTTAGAAATAAGACTGCACTACTCTTGCTTTGTTATATTGGTAGCTTGTAAATTTCTCTTTTATGGCTCAGTTGGCAAACAGTTAAACAATTTCACAGCTTGCACTATGCCTAAAAATATTCAATATTGGATTAAACATGTTCTTACATGAATAATAATTATAGCACTAGTATTTTCGAAATCCTTGGATCTGCATGGTTTGAAATCATTTCATATTTATCACCAACAGTCCGACTGTTCACGGCTGAACATAGGCCTCTCTTTTTTCTTGCCATTTTGTTTTACTGTTTGATGTGGATAAAACTTATTTTGAATATATTGAGTTTTAACTGTTTTATCAAGACTGAAGAATATGGGTATCCTGATAACTTTATATTTGATTATCTAAAATGGCACTGTCAGACAGAACCTGAGAAAATTCAGTGTCTTTTGTATTTTACCTTATGCGTAAAATATGGGCTCCAACACTGTTGTAGCTAAGATAACTATAGACCAAAGCACAGGTTGAACATGCCTGATATATAGATATAGCTTAATAGACCGGATTACTTTGTAAGAGTAGAATTTTATTTCATCTACAGTTAGGAAGGATCATGGAACTAATATTTGTGTGGGAAATGTTGCCCACCACCTGTCTTTTGAGTGTTGCAGGTTGATGATGACATCCTAGCAGATGACCTGACCTTAGTGTGAAGAGAGGATGGACGAGCGGTCCTTTACTGATTGGTATGTATGGATGACGATGGCCCACCCTTTTGACGTCGGTGGTTTTGTCTGTGGGCTACGCGCACACATGCCGCATGAGTGCTGTACTGAGCTGGAGTCAAGCATTGTTTGCTAACCTTTGTTGTCGATCTACATCAACAACTGTATGAGCAGCTTGACCGTATGTGCGGAGGATTCGTCAGATACCGATTTACGTGGGGAGGCCTCTTCCTCCTCTACTGTCGTTGTTGGACCTATGTAATTGCATTGTATTGATATAACTGATCATGACGAACGATGATGATTATTTTATGTATATGCATTGATGTGTTTATGAGGCAAATTTTGCATTTATGTGTTTGAGTAAAATTTAATTTTTGCTATCCAACATCCTTCCCAAAACGCTGGCTGGCCACCATGCTTATCCTTGATCCTGGTCTTGTTGGCTAGATCCCGTGATGGGTGATGCCGTGTGTTGGCTAGATCCCGTGATGGGTGATGCCGTGTGTTGGCTAGATCCCGTGATGGGTGATGCCTGTGTGCACTAGATCCTGTAATCGGTGATGCCACGAGTTGGCTTAACCATGGGTGAAGCATTGTTTGTTAGATCCCGTGATGGGTGACGCATGCCTCAGGCTAAGATCCTATGACTAGGTGAAGCCTTGTAAATAACTTTTAGTTCATTCTGTATGATAAACGCTTATTTATGTAATTTTTATATTCATTCTTTTCGTTTGTTATGCTGTTTATTCTGTAACCGTTAAATAATCAGCGCGAGGAGCGCGCTGGATCAGAATGGCCGTATGGGCGCAAATTAATATATAATGATTATATTGATAAGAAAATGTTAATAATATTTAAGATTGATATTTAAATAACTATTAATTTGTGAACACAGAACTGAGAACTTCACTACTTTAGAATATTAGACACTGTATTGACTGCTTCAGTTTTATAAATATTGGGTATTTAATTTATCGCTTAATTATTAAGATAACTCCAGAAACTTTTAAAGTAAAATCAATTAGTATTAAATAACATTATTGAATGAATGAATGAATGAATTAATGAATGAAGCTTTATTCAGTAAAGTCACAGGAAGACATAGTACAATACAATAATTTGAATACTTACCTACTTTACACAAAGATTAACGGAAACATGAAACTATGTGTCCCACGACCAGTCTGAAAAGGTGCCCAGATCAGCTCAATGTCTAGCGGTGACGCCGGACGCTGGTTTTCATCTGGTACCTTGTGACGTCGCATCGAGCGATGCACACTACAGCGCTGGCCCCTACCACTTCTCCTGCCGGCCGCTCCCCTCCGAGCCGCAAATAAAAACAGCGGCGCGACAGCGAATCGTCCCTCTTAGATCCTGGCCGCTGAGATAAGTTATACTTCTCTTCTGGAGGACCGAAGCCCAAACCAATAAACGTCATGAATAAATATTTTGTAAGGTTTTAGCTACTGCATATGAATAAAAAATAACCAGCTATGTAAAACGAGCCTTTGGCAGCTAGCCTTAGATCAGGAGGTTTTAAAACACATTGAAATCGGCTATTAAAACTTCCCTACTAATTCTTGTTATAAACTCAAAGTAGTAAGTAGGTAAGTTTTAATAATGTTGAAAACTCGAAAGAGATTTCCATGAATTTATTTCCTTTTATCTGTAACAGTTAGGGCACCTGCAAGAAAATCGCGGGCTTAGAACCGGTAAAGTTAATACAGTTCAAAACTACCTATTTATACTAGGGTACATTCGCAAACACAATAATAATAATAATATTCTACCACATTCACACAACACCATCTAGTCCTAAACTAAGCAGAGCTTGTACTATAGGTACTAGATAATGGATAAACATACATATACACTTTTTTTTGTAAATACATACATATTATACATAGAAACACCCAGAACAAGACAAACATGCACACAAATGGTTGACTTGAGCGGGAATCGAACCCGCGACCTTCGACGTAGCAGTCGCTTACACTCCCGCTACGTCAACTGGCCGTCAATAAACGTCAAACAACAAATTCCATGCAGGAATAGCGTGAAAATCTGCAGCCAAGGATTAATTTGCCTTGGTAACGTTTTAGAAATAATGTCACACTGCGAATTTTCACATCATCGAACATTTTCGCGTACATAGCGCGGTTTATCGCAGCTCGTCATGCAAAGCATGGAATTAGCGTAGAAACAGAACACAAGCAAAACGCTAGGGCCCTGCAAAGACCCGATCTTGATAACTCCAAGTGTTATTTAGTATGTAACGAAAATGCTTCTAATGAATGCCGTACAACGTCGCCTAGAATGTTAGTGGACAACTGAATGGATGTCTAAGTTTAAGGGGGCGATAATGAGACTATGAATCTACTCTATTTAAACGACTGTAAAGCGTGGGTCTAACGTCTCTTTAAATGCCTTCCAACTGTTAGAATTAGAATATTTTTGCACGTATTCGGTGATTTACTTTTTTGTAGATGGCGTATGCTGAACATTCTCTGCAAAGCTACTCCGAAGTAGAGTACAATTTTGGATGCTGAATCTGTCTGAACTCCAGTAGCCGATCAATCCTTATTGAAAACGCTAAGTCATCACGTCATGTTGATTTCGTTCCTCCTTCCTTGGTTTTGGTAGCAAGCTGAACTATATGGGTGCATATGGTAATGAGTGCGACATAGTTCCATCGATTTAACCCCTACGTGTGCGAAGCGTGTTTTCGGGCACGGCATTGTGTTTAAGATGCATGTATGATCGGGATTTTATACATTGTCGTAGGTTAGGTTGGGTTGTACTTAATATAAAAATTTAAAGAAAATTTACTGTTCCAAAATATATGTAATGAATTTATACATTTTGAAAATACCAATTCTTAAATTTTTCACCGAGGTCATCTTAGTTTAGGGTCATAATAGGTATAACTATAGTAAAACTCACGGTAAGTAAAACAGTAATTAACTTATTTGAGAATAGAATCCGGTACTTAGCAAAAATAGCTTTTACTTCTGCATAATATTACTTAACAATTGCTTCGATAATAATTTATTATTAATGCATGATGAGCTAAAGTAAGATAAAATAAGTATAAAATATGTCTGTAAAGCTTATGAGATAAGATGAAATGAAATGATTATCTTAGACAAGGCATCTCATTTTATTAACTTTATTTTCCCTAGTATTGGTATCGCATTGCGTCTAAGTCTCAATTTCAAACATGTCTGAAAAACTAAATAAACTTGTGTATAACTCAAAGGACTATCGTATTTCTTGTTAATAACTTTATCAAGGAATGTAAAACAGATTAAAAATTGCAAAGCGGACTGGCAACAAAAAGTATTCCAAGATGCATTCCGGATTTTAGATAAGCAGACGGATTTAAATATTTCCTATATTTAATAAAATATTTAATACGAAACAGGCGACAAGCGGAGCGCTGGATGCAATCAACATCTCATTAGTGGAGTTCTTAATTCGCATATCGCCTGGGACCTTTTCTGATTTCTTCGATAAATCGTTTATTACAATTCCCTTTTGCCCTCCCCCTAGCTGGCGTTCTTGTCTCTCGAATACCAGCGTTATCCGATCGGTGATTATGTTAAAAAATTGAACGATTTTAGATTGGATTCGATAGAAAGTAAATTGGGGACTCGAGAAAAAAAGTTTAATGAACTCACGCTTCACGACTTTGAAAAATCAGATCCATTCAGATTTTTTAAACATTTTATTTTACGTAGTTGTTAAAATCATAAAGTTGAAATATTTCAATTTAACGAGCGACATTTGTTACCTCACGGGAATGTCCATGTGACATATTCTTTAGATACCTAAAAATATTAAAAGCTTGGATACATTTTTGGTTAAATGATGAATGTTCGTTATTACAAATATGAGAAATATTACCAATATAAAGGGTGTATCAGTAAGAGTGCACTTTTAAAAATTGGAATATATTTTTTTTCATGCGAGTAGCAACTCTGAAATTTCACAGCTGTCACCTCTGTTTATTCCGATTATTAAAAATGGAGCGCTTTTCGAAAGAACGAAGCGTTATAATTGTGAAAACTCATTGCAAAAATGGGGAAAGTTACGCTGAAACCGCTCGCAAACTTAGCCAAATTTTCAATGTGGTCAATTATGGATGATAAGAATCCTTTGCGTCAACGTACCGGTCGCTTTCTTGAAAACATTGCTGCTGTAAACGAGAGTGTCATCGAAAATCCGAAAACATCAATTCGACATCGTTCTTAACAACTTAAAATTTCACGAAGCACTACGCAGAAAATTTTGACTAAAGACCTCCTTCATGCGTACAAGATTCAGTTAACTCAGGAGCTCAAACCAGCAGATCACAGAAAACGCCAGCAATTCGTTCAATGGGTAATGGAGCAAAGTGAAGCCAATGCCAATTTTTTACAGGAATATGATAACGGACTTCTTGTGGCCTCAACTGGACGGCATGAATCTAGACAACATGTGGTTTCAGCAGGACGGCGCAACATGCCACACCGGGCATGAAACAATCGACTTATTACAGCAACGATTTCCAGAACACATTACCTCACGAAATTCTGATGTCAACTGGCCACCAAGATGGATTTAAAGCCTTGTGATTTTTTTCTTTGGTGTTTTGTGAAATCTCGGGTTTATGCAAATAAACCCGAAACAATTCCTGAGCTCAAATCTGAAATCCAACGCGTCATCGGTGAGATACAGCCACATCTCTGTGCAAAAGTCATGGAAAATTTCATGAAAAGAGTAATGGCCTGTAATCGGAGCCGTGGGGGTCATTTGCCGGATATTTTATTCCATACTTAATCGGAACATGTCTTCTTTACAATACAATAAAAATATCACAAATACTTGTTTTTATTTTAAAATGAAAAAGTGCACTCTTACTGAGACACCCAATACATATAAAAGTTAAACATAATAATAAACACAAATCAAACTAAAAATCAATGATTTTCACTATTAATTAACATTTAAAGTATATAAATGATCAATCAAAGTAAACAGCAGCTAACCCAATTTTCAACTATAAATAAATTTGTTAATAAAATAGCAGCATAATTAATATCAATTATAAAAATAATTATCAAAATGCAAAAGCAATGAGACAGATTCTTACCAAACCCAATTAGCAACTTCACACACATAATATATAATAATAATAATACACAAGAATAACATATTTATTTAATACGTTAAGTCTACACAACGATATGAGTACTAGGAAAGCAGTGCTATAGCGGAGTAATTTAATGAGTTGACCCGTTAATTGGCGCACAGCTGCCGGCTACAGCCACTGTTAAAATTTAAACCTAAACCTTTTGTTTAGGGCTGTTGCATTTTGTTATTTCCATAAGCTAATTAGCTATTGAAATTTTTTTACGTGATCTTATAATTAGTAAATTCATTGCAATTCTTAATAAATTATAACTTGCGTAAGCGTATGCGAAAAGGTAAAAAGATATTTTAATAACATTTGTTAAAAACCATGTTTCTTATTCAATCTAAGCAATTTTTCCTGACGTCTCATCATCATCGTTATAATACTGACCTTTCCTGACAAGCCATCAGGATAATACTGATTGGTTGTCTGGAAAGGTTTTAGTAAAAAATAAATACAGGAAATTTTCCCGCGAAAGTATATATATTTAATTTAATTTTACATAAAGAACGATCTTTTTACTATATTTGTATAGCCACTTATTAAGACCTACATGGTTGCATCTCTATATAATACACATACTAAAATAATTAGTATAATAAATGTCTGTGTTTGCAACTAGCAATTTCACAGACCCAAACTTGGAGAAATATGTATATAATAGTGTTATAATAGAGCAAAAACCAAACTTGGCTCTACATTGAAGTACATAATACTTCATCAAAATTAAAGTTCATTTAATAGAGTTTGTGAAATCTTTTAAGGGTCCATATTCATCACAACGGGGAACTGTTGGGAGAAAAGTTTTCCGCTACCTCAGTTGTTCGACGAATTATTCATGATCCTGCCAGAAATTTCGATTGATTATGCTGTTTAGAGCAAATTAGCTTGACAATAAGACTGTAGGGAGCTCTCGGGGTAAAGTCCGCAAACTTGTGATAATTACGTAAAAGATTTATGGTAATTTTGTAATAGCGTTGTTGCTTTTCGGATACAAATGGTTTTTATAAATGAACGTTTTATGTTTTGGAATTAAACGGTTTTAGAGGCTTTTTTCAGCTGTTTGTATCAATATGTGTATGGTTTGAGTCAGTTTGTAGGTCATACGCCACCTATATATAATATAAGTTATTACGTGTGGCATATAAAATGCACGTTTGGTGTTGTGGTTTAAGTCGCCTTGCTGTTTAACACTGCGCTGAGTATTCGTTTCGTTCTTCACACAAGATAACACATTGTTTCGAATCTGGGTGTTAATTAAGATCCTTCGCGTCATTTTGTCATAGTGAGAAGAGGTCCGTGGCCAGTGGGACAGTTTAATGTTTTACTTTTTTAATTGTTTAAATAAACTACTGAAATTATTATTACATTTCATACACACTGTAGGTATGGGTTATAAATTGTGTATTGACTTACGACAATCTATTGGCTTAGGTCTGGTAACTGATGGAGATTATTAAATGTAATTTAGTTTTGATTTTTAGTTTTAAGTTTAACTTGTTTTAACTCATATGTCTGATGACAGTATCCGTGTTTTCACAAGGGGAACTAGTTGAAAATCAGCGCCAGGCTTTTAGGCGTTGCATATGCTGAACTGGGTTCCTTTTTGGCAAAATGCGACACAGGAATTAATGAAATATTTCAATATCTATATCTCAAATGATAATCTTTTTACTATGTAAATTAATATATATATATATATATATATATATATATATATATATATATATATATATATATATATATATATATATATATATACAAGGTGTTGATATGCATTTGCAAAATATTTTAATAATACAACATACACAGTATACTTATTAACCTAAAATTATTTTAAACAGTGCGCGATGATATAAATCACTATTTTCATTCAATGTTACTTAGATAGTAAATCAGAATAAACTGTTAAATCATGCAAAATAAGACTGAATCGCGCAGTCATTGTATGTACCTGTGCTTGCGTGTGTTAGGCACCTGCAATGGCGATGGCGATGGCGATGTTAATTTTCAAAGTTTATGATGACGAACAAATGTTTTTAACTTTTAGTGACTTATTTTTTTATATATTTGGATTCAGTTATAGTAGTATATTTACACATTAAAATAGCAAATGCAAATCAACACCATGTTTATATATACAGGATGTCACAAGACCAAACACCAAGCCGAAGTCTACTCGTTTTGCACATCATGCCAAGTCATACTACGCGAAAATAATACCTGGGAAACAAAATATTTTTTTAAGCTTAAAAAGATAGACACATTTTATTAGCGGCAATGTATAGCGCGTACTTGCAGAAAAAATTGGCGCGAGAAATGCATCGTATCTACCTACACCGTGCGCCGCGGTCGACCAGTTTATGTTCACGTGGTCGCGCAGCCGAGGTGAATGAACTCGCAGCTGATTGCAAGTAGGCATACACTGCGTTTAGGGAACTTTAAAGCCGTTTATTTTAGGGAAATATTGAAAATTTTGCTTATGTTTATTTGGAAAAAAGTTTACATTTGTCATTCTAAACACGATTTTGGAATAATTAGAAAAAAAATCGTGAATTTGAGCCTCAATATCTCCTGAACCAGTAATTTCCCAGGTATGGTGTCGAAGTAAAAAATGATCATAATAATTGGTACTATATGGGGTTTCAGTTTTCTTTAAGGGTCTTTTTACACCCTGTTTATTTTTAAATTATGTATTGAACTAATTATCTATGAACTGAATTAATAATTATCTACTGAATCATTATAATTGCAATTTTTTGCTTCTTTTTTGTCCGCTATATTGTAATGTGTCAATTTTCAGTCAAAATAAATATTTTTCTTTCTTTCTTTCTAAATACGTATGATTTTATGTCATACCTAACCTAACATATTCGTCAGTAAATAACTATTATATAAAAATTTCGTGTCACCGTTTTTTGTTTATTTGGTAGATCTGAGAATAGGTTGTAGATAGTTTTTTCAGACCATTATTCAAATTACATTTATATATTGACCGTTTGAATTGAGTAGAAATACCTGTTTACGTCTAAAAACTTACCACACCGCAAATGAAAATAATTTAAGCATATTTTTGCATTTCCCCGAAGCGTATTTTCTTTCCGCATCATATTATCATGGGAATGTGCTGTCAAATCAATTATTCATAGCCATAAAACCACATAGAGAGTTGTCATAAAAACCGCTCTATTCTTTGGGCAAAGGAAAAGATAACAAAATCCAATAATTTCACAGTTCGGCAACAATTTCGACTGCATATAGTGAAAGTACTAGTCAACTGTAAATGATGACCGCATAATTTATTAAAGTGACAGAGCATCGCTAAAGTAAAACGTGCAATAAAATACTTTCTTTAATCGATTTTGTTATGTAAGATACATTAACGAATAAAATAGAACGAAATAAATTCCATCAATAATTTAAAAAGTCCACTTTCGGATGGATCCAAGATGCCCAATACGAATTAACCACATCCATTTCCAATTGCATCGGCTTTCAGTGTACTGATTATCACGCTTCAAGGTTATAGTCCAGTCAATTTAGGGTTTGACCTCGGAAAATCGACATACCCAGTATATTACCACGTAAAAGCTTGTATTTTGGCATCCTAAAACTGTTCTCAAAAGTCACATATAATTGGATGTCCACAAGTTTAAAATGCAGGGGTCACAAAAATCGATTTCTTTTTAATTTTTGGCAAATATCTCGTTTTCACGCTATTTGTACTTATTATCAATATTGTAGAAAATTAAATTCTCTACAACTTTTCTATTTAACATTTTTTATACCTTGAACTGTTTTCGAGATAGAGGGCGTCGAGCGCGCGGTCATAGAATTGTCTGAGCTTTACTGGAAGTCTCGATCAAAATCTCGAAATATTAAGGTTATAATTTATTGCTAAACATAATTATCGGTCCGTGTTGTGACGGATTAAGAATACGGAATGTCACCACCCTATATCATCCCATGGGTGTCGTAAAAGTCGACAGAGGGAGCATATTATGCAGAGAACAGCACTGTAAGGGAAGGAAAACTTGATACAAACCCTGTGCCAACCCGTTTGGCCAGCGTGGAATAGTATTCCTCCACTACAATTCCTCCTTTCAAAGAAGGGGCCTAGTCCAGCAGTGGACTGCTAAAGTCTGATGATGTGATGTAATTATCATTGTTATTAACAATTTGATTAAATTCATTTTTTTTTGGTTAATTATCTATTTTTTAATTAATGGTCAATTTTTTTAATAACACTTACCTGGCCATGTAATTAAGAAATTATTGTGAAAAATACCAAAATTGTATTTTAGTTCTAAGGGTGCTTGTACACGGCGCATGTAGCTTGAGCATGTTGAGGCACTTGCGCGGGTTACATGCACCGTAAACATATCGTTTAAAAAAATGTGCGGGTCCAGCGACTCGAGCATGTACCAATGCGAGCCACCCGCGCAAGTAACTCGCGTGCTCTGCGGCGCGCGCGAGTCACTCGCGCATGTTACTTGTTAAAATTACATTTTTAACATATGATTTTAAAGAATTTTCGTTCATAGAGATATTTTGACGCGATTCAACTCATAAAGCTACCGCGCGAATAGCATGCACATATACCTAGCTCTTGACTACGAACAAATAACTTGTACACACAGCTTGCGCAAGTAGCCCGCGTCTTTACTTGCTCCAGTTATTTGCACCATGTACAAGTACAAGCGAGTAACTTGAACAAGTAGCTTGCACATATTACTCACGCGTGTAACCCGCACCTGTACTTGCTCCAGCTATAGGCACCGTGTAGAAGCACCCTAATCTAATTTATACTAATGACTTTCTATACACCGCTATTTTTTAATTAGTACAAAAACTTTAAGGACAGATTAGCGAAGATATTATTATCATATATGTGACGTAAGAATTTCATAATATCAATAAAGAGCAAAGTTATTATCATTTGTTTATTGTAGAAAATCTCACTTAAATCATAGTCATATTTTACAATCCATTAATTTTCATTGATAATATTCCATCCTGCTCATTCGCATTCTCTCTGTCGCACTTATGATGTAGGTAGCCATAGAAAATAAAATGAAGAAAAATAATAAATGTAGGTAGTTATTTTTTAATTTTGTTAATTCTACCCTCTCCTTCACACTTCATTCGGGCTTAGGCTAAGTTAAATTTATCGTTTAACAAGTAATTAAATACGGAGGTATGTAATTAGAAAGCAAACAAATATCAAAATAAAAGAAGGTGTTCTGGACTAAAAAAAAAGAGTAATTTTGGCGTATTTATGAAGTTAGAATCATCTGCTATTTACAAATATTATTTTATCATCATCATGTCAGCCTAGAGACGTCCACTGCTGGACATAGGCCTTCTTCAAGGTGTGTGGAGAACACAGACCGATTTTGAGCCGCCCGCATCAAATTATTATTTACTTAAGGGGCCTACAAGAGCTAAACGCAAGTTTTATAATGCTTTAAAGTATATGATTCAATGCAGTTAGCACAATCAGAAAAATATATGATATTCTTCAGGATATAATCTAGTTAAGTTCTGTGTTGAAAACATAATACAACTAACTTTATTCCATAGAAAAAAAAATCACAAAGATACCTCTAAAAAAATATTTTAAAGAGTAAAAACCATATTAAAATACATACAGTAATTCTGATTTTTTGACAAATTATTCAACAAGCAACATACTAACGAAATACTGTTTTATTTTTTTAATCCGATCAATACATTTTCTGTAATTAATTTATTTTATGGTTTGTAAAGCGTTCTGAACGTCCCGTCGTCGTCGCGCTTCTCTTTCTTACGCATACAATCCGACAAGGACAGCGAAGTTAGCTCTTGTAGTCCCCTTAAGTACGTATTATTTACTTAACTTACAAGTATTTCCATTGTCCTTCGAAATGTCCACCACCGTTGTCAAAAGCATCCAATATGCACTGTTTTAATTGTTTGACACTGACCGGATCACTTTTGTACACTCACAATAAGATTTCTATGGGTACACAGCTGCACTCGCGATTTTTCCACTCAAAAAGTACGCACGAAGCATAGCTGCATACTCCCGTGATATGAACTGATATAATAGGCCATCGCGTCGGGCAAACGTAGAGAAACAATTAACTTTTGCAACGAAATTAGATACGCTCACTTTTGATAGCAATTTAGTACTGTTTGTCGCATCGTCGGGGCGTGGCGCAGGCGCAGCGGGGCTGGGGGGAGGGGAATTGATCAATGGTTCATTTTACTATGATACTCGTAGTACTCGGGTTGGTCATAGTATTAGTATTGCATTTACCAATTATCACGTATTTTTGTGGACAGTTTTGAGACAGTTTTGGGATTTAGTGTTTTTATTTTTTAACAACATAAATATGATCAGTTAAAGATACTTAGTGCTGTGTTAAATTTTTTGTACTAATTAAAAAATAGCGGTGTATTATAAAAAAAGAAAAGAAAAATAAATTTAATTGATGTTTTTATCAAACGTGTCATTTTATAGATTCCAAAATTGTCAAAATGAATAAAAATTTTAAAATCGAGTTCTAATTTCAATTATCTTCTTCATAATCGTCGTCATCGTCCCTCTGCTGCAGAATTTCCTCTTAATTACCGTCTTCAACGACATTTGTCTCCAAGTCATTCATGATTTCTGGGTCAAAGGTTGTATCATCATTAATATCGGTCTGATATGTACAGCATTGAGACAAGCTTGTCCATTACACTGGCCGCAAGGTAAAGAGCACTGTAACACCGCTTTCCTGCATCCACATCTTGAGCCACAGCCACTTTAGCAGTTACAGAAGATTGTATTAAGTAATTCATCTGGAGCAGGTGGTACAATAGTCATGATAGGTTCCAGGAATCCGCTACGCATAGTCCGACCCCATCCTTGAGGTTCTAAATCATTCATAATGATAGTAAACGCGATTGAAATGTTGGTGAGCTTCTCCAATCGTTGGAGGAATATTTGAAAACTGCACAGGTTTATTCGATTTTGTTAACTTGACGTATAGTGCATAACGGAGATGATCGATACTATCCACAGTTTTCAATTACCGAAAGACATTATTGAGTGTTACTGAATTGATAAATTTTATAATTGTTATAAAGAAAGATTAATTTAAACTAAAAGTTAATAAAAAATGATAATTATATGTTCAGCAATAAATAATAACCTTAATATTACGAGTTTTTGGTCGAGACTAACAGTTGACCTCAGATAATTCTCTGACCGCGCGCTCTACGCTCTCTATCTCGAAAACTGTTCAAGGTATAAAAAAATGTTAAATAAAAATGTTGTAGAAAATTTAATTCACTACAGTATTGATTGTAAATACAAGTAGCATAAAACCCATAGAAAACGAGATATTTATAAAAAATGTTAAAAAAAACGATTTTCGTGACCTTTGACCCCTGAATTTAAAACATGCGGACATCCAATTATATGTGACTTTTGAGACCAGTTTTAGGATGTCAAAATATTTTTTTTTTTATTTCTTATCATGTGACTGAAGTTTCACGGGCTATTTATACAAAGATAGTTTCTCTCGGAGGCCAGACAGGCAGTCGCTGTGTGGAAAAGCTAATATTCAGCCAAATCCGGTTAGACTAGTAAGCGGACCCCAGATTGAAACTGGAATAACGCTAGGAGGATGATGAGTTTCTCGTAGCAAGAAAAGTCACATGTCATGTCTATTTTGCCACGTTAGCAAGCCAAGAGTAGCAATATAATTAATTGCTTTTAGGATAAAGTACTTGTGGAGATGAGTTTTTATTCGTGAGGATACCGTTAGCGCGCACCTACATCTTGACTTTAAGTAAGTTTGCCATTTTTGACTACGTAACCCTAAAATGAACACCCGATGATTAGTATTTTAATTTATTCACATTAAAATATGTCTATGAGCCGAATTTATATATTTTCGTAAAAACACCTAACTTATCTGCAATTTTGTATGAGGGATTAACTAACCTAATCTAACTTATCAAATAATAGAAAATAATGTATTTTAAGTATATTTTGTAAAATAAATGTTATAGGTAGCTTCTATATCATGGGCTGAGAACACACTTTTCAGGAAAGCACTGACTTAAAATACATGGTATATTTTGACCAGGGTCGGTCAACTCAGTTCTACGAGATTTTTATAGGTGGGCTGTTAGTCACGACAGAGACATCGATACTGGGGAAACGAGATAGCGATATAATGGCTGATGTAGTGAATGACCACTGGAAAAATACACTTAAGATTAAAAAGTTTTTATTTTATTACAAATACTTAAACGCTTTGAAATAATTATGAATGATATTTATGGTAATTAATTAATAGAGCAAAGTATGTTAACCGCAGTATAAAAAGATAATTGAAAATATAATTTTTTATATTTATTTAATATAATTTTGTGTCATTTACTGGTACTACAAGAAAAATGTCTGCCGCCGCTTGCACACCGTTTATCTTGTAATTTCGGTTTATTTTTGATATTTCGAACTACTGTTTTGATCTCTCCTGCATTAAAAACGTTGAATCGAGCACCTTGTTCCTTCGTCTTAGTGTTTTTTTGTGAGATATAGGCTCCAGTTTAGAGAAAGTGACTCTTACATTGTTTTAAGAGTTGCATGTATTGCTCTATTTACAAATAAATCTCCTATAATGAAGTTACATATTTTATTGAACTCTAAACTGTGTTTTCTGATAGTTTTCTTTGAAGATGTGGAACGCTGATTTTATTAGTTATCAGTTTCTATAGAAAGCCAAATCTAAATCGGCATACACATTAACTTCAAAGAACTCTTCGAAAAATACAGTGCTTCCTATTTTAAACCCATAGTAAATAAGCTAATAGATATATCTATATAGGTATAAATGCCACCAATTTCGAATTACCTGCACTATTACAAACATGACGTTACAATAGTTTTGCGTGGGCTGCAAATAGATGATGCTAGACGTCAAGGAGAAATTTCCTCACAAATTTTGTATGAAGTTGTCATTCTTCTCTCAGAGTATAAGTGCTCTGTGATTTTGACTATCGTAACATACAAGTTCTGTTTGAGGGCAAAGTGTAGTTAATTATTTCGTGAGTAGGGTAGAATGGTTTATTATGGCTTTGTGTGTTAAGAACTGTCAACTTGTCATTTTTATTCATAACTTTGTTATATTAAAGCGTGACACCGCTATTATTGTCATTGTGAGATTAACCACTGTTGCTTTCTTTATTTATTTTGTCCCATTAAATTATGCAAGATAATTTGTCTGGGTCTCTATAGCAATACTTGCGATTAATATTAAAACAAGCTTTCTTTTTATCGTTGTGTATAATAGTAATGTGAATGATTGCAAGTAATAGATGGTTTTGAATACTCTTTATATACATACTAGAGGACGCCAGCAGCTACGCCTACATTTTTTTTTAAATTTACCCGTTTTGGCCGATCCCGTGGGAATTTCGGGAAATCCCTTCTTAGTGCACCGCTACGGTCCCCAAGGAACATCATGCCAAATTCCAGCTTCCTGCGCCCAATAGTTTCGGCTGTAGCGTGTCTGTCAGTCAGTCAGTAACGCAAGGATTTTATATATTAAGATTTTAAACAATTGTGAAGACTCCTATTACACTTTTCTTTTAAGTAAAAACAGCAGCTGCACTAGGATAAATTCTTGCATCGCGGAGGACCTCACACATTTTAACCGACAAATATCAACAACAATTAGTAGAAAGCAGGGTAAGGCAGCAATAGCCGAATGGAGATTCCAACAGACTGCTATGCAGAAGGTATCGGGTTCGAATCCACGGCGCGTACCACTGACTTTTCGAAGTTTTGTATGTATTAAATTGTTAACGGTTGCCCCGTGCCTCGGTGAGCACGTTTAGCTGATCTTTGATAGTCGTTACCGGAAGTCAGTACCCTCAAATAAACTGATAGTGGTCTCAACCATGGAATATGGCTATCCATTCCGGTTATAGAGGTCAGACAGTAGTAATATACGCTATGTAGAAAAGCTGATAATCTGACTGTACGGTGGGCGTTGTGGTTTAAGCGGCCACCTTCCCAACAAACATTTTTTGTCGTATAATCAAACCTTTTTATGACCTTGGGTCTTATTAAAGTTATATTACAGTAATTTTTGTAACTCTTAGTCATGTACTGGTGCATTATGTGTCTGAATAGTCATATACATCTTTTGTCGTATAATAATGTCATATAAACATTCTTTTGACTTTTTTTTTACAACCGTCATATTATAATAACATCTACGACGACGTCTATAAAACTTACTTATATAACTTTTCATCGTGTAAACGTTTTCGTAGTATAAACATCATAATACTGTCAATTTTGTTATATAATTACCTTTTAAACATCTGCTACACGGATAATAATTGTCTACACGTAGTATTTGTAACCATAATATATAAGTCGAATAAGTGTTACGAGTGCAACCTGTATACATCTTCAAGTATCACAAACGTGATAATACGACCGCTATGTAATTAATAATCATATTAAAGTTTATGATAACCTTGTATACAACTTCTACCATTTGAAATTAAATTTATCATAGGTATTTATTTACTGTTTGGTACAACATGGATCGAACAAAGTAGTAAAGTATTAAAATTATTCTTAAAATATAAATTCATTGAACTAACTTAGCTAGCCGTTTATTATTTTATTGTTGATCCCTAAATCAACTGTCATGGCGTACACATTTACAATGAACACGCAGTTTATAGGTCGGGAAGTTATATAGTTGTCACATAACGCGGTTACTTAATAAATTTATTCATAAAATATGTGAAAACATTAGAAATTTAAAAACGCATAAAAATTTTGTTCCGTACTTTCCTAATATTTATCAGTAAACTTAATTGCACAATGGTTTACAATTGTGGAAAGGGTTTTATCACTTCAAATTACAAATTAAAATATTAACTCTAATGTCAAAACACTGCCATATTAATATTAAGGTGATATATAATGTGTCATAATATTAGTTCAATACCTATAAGTTGCATTATCTCTCTCATGACAATAACACAACAATTTCATTAAATAAAAGTCATATTGTACGACTTGAAGTCGAGTACACGCCGCGACAGCTATTATTACATGACATGTAGTGAAACCGCCGACGTGTATATGACGACTATGCGACTAATTAGGTGTTTATATGACAGTTACACGAAACTCTTAGCGCCTTAAGTTGAATGAAATGGGCCCTTTTGTCGTCGAGTAAACGTCCATATGACGTTTATACGATTAAACTAGGTTTACTAATGTTTGCCATAATTTAAAATGCCATAATTTTATATGCCATACTGGTATTTGCCATAATTTCATTAGAAATAACGCTTCAGTTGTCATCACCCGGCTAAAGGGTACTTCAGTGTCCGTAAAGGAATTTCTGACAAAGCCCAGACAGACGATCTTTTGTAAGGCTCGGCTGCATTTTGGGATGCGAGCGTGTTGGACCCAGGACGGTGCGATGACACCGTCCTGGGTCCAACACGCTCGCATGTGAAAGCGTCGGATGGCACTCGTCATAAAATATCCACCACCGAGGAGTTGAACTGTTTGCTGCAGAAATATCCAAAGCGAGTTGAAGCCGCAACCGTGGGGAAGAATGGCGCCGGAACTGCGGGTACGTCGAACGCAACTTCCAAAACGCGTAAATAATATCATTTTTCATATTATTTCTGTTTTCTTTTTGTCTGTTACTTCTCTATTTATTACTTAATTAGCGAGTATTATTTTTTTCATTTCTAGCTTTAATGTTTGTTTTGTTATAGTGTTTGACATATTGGTGACAGTTAGATGTTATATTTGTTGTAAACTTCGTTCGGAAACTGTGTATGTTCTCTTCTTAGGGCTGCGTTTAGTTTTTACTTTTATTGTTTGTGTATGCTGGCGGGTGGTGCAGAGAGGACTGTGTTGCTCATAGTATATTCACTCTTTTTTTTCAGTACATATTATATTTATCAGTATTTATATTTATATATTTATTTTATTATTTACTTATGGACTTAGATACATATTTGTCGGCCAATGAGTCAGCTACTTCATCGGATAATGAAAGTTTCTGCTCGGCTGATGGCACGTTGATCGAATGCCTTCAGAAGTCATTTGGACATCAATTATTTTTTAACGTGTGTCATATCAATGCACAAAGCATTCCGAGCCATTACAGTGACTTGCTGGAAGCTTTTTCAGGTTCAAATATGCATGCCATCTTGGTTTCGGAGAGTTGGCTAAAACCAGTTCTCCCTTCTACTTCGTACTCTTTGCCCGGCTACATCCTTATTCGTAATGATCGAGTCGGTAAGAGAGGAGGTGGTGTTGCAATATATCTCCGCAGTACCTGCTCGTTTAAAATCTTAGCGTCTTCCTCACCTACCTCTTCATCTGCGGAATACTTATTTATTGAGATTAACGCCAAGGGCGCTAGAGCTGTTCTTGGCTTTGTCTATTGTCCTCTTAGTGCCGATTATTTCTCCAGTCTCGAGCCGATTCTGGAATCTTTAGGATCTCAGTATGCTCATCATATTGTCATGGGCGATTTCAATACCGACCTCCTTTCCCGTAATTCCTGTCGTTCCCGTAAGCTACTCGACGTCGTTCAGTCAGTCAGCCTCCACGTATTACCGTTACAAGCCACTCACCACAACGATAATGGTGAGGACACCTGGCTTGACTTAATGCTTACATCCTCTCCTTCATTAGCCACATCCTATGGCCAACTGCCTGCTCCTGGAATCTCCCATCACGACCTTATTTTCTTGTCTTACCGTCTGAAACCTCCCAAATCCCCGCCCAAAGTTCTGCACATGCGTTGTTTCGGTCGTATGGATGTGGATAAACTGAAGCAAGATGCTTCAAGGTTAAATTGGGACAGATTGGTATCCGCCTCCACGGTGGACGAAAAAGTGGATATTTTCAACGCAGTAGTCTGTGAACTTTACGACGTCCATGCCCCCGTGAAACGGGTGAAACTGAAGCGTCCACCAGCACCCTGGATTACAGCGGGTGTTTGGATGGCTATGCGACGAAGAAACCGAGAGTTTAGGAAGTATAAAAGTGACCGATGTGTAGAAAATTGGGTGCGTTTTAAGTCTGCAAGAAATCGGTGCAACCAGATGGTGCGCAATGCCAAACGCCAACATATTCTTAATAATATCTCTTGCTCATCGCCTGCTAGTACCTGGAAGTTCCTTGGAACACTAGGCATTGGCAAACAGCGGCATCTTGATTTTCATGGGACTCATGACTTGGATGGTATCAACCGATATTTCACCACTACTGCTTCGCTGGATCACCAAGTCATGAGTCACATTGTTAATTATTTAGCGGGGTTACCTCAACCCAACATTGATTATTTTTGCTTTTCTCCAGAGTCTCCCGACGATATCAGAAAGGTCATCCTATCCATAAAATCTAATGCTGTGGGATGTGACAACATTAGTCGTCGTATGATTACGACGATCCTGGATCATCTACTGTCGGCGATATCCCACATCATTAATTTTTCCTTAGTCTCTGGTACCTTTCGCTCCCTGTGGCGCAAGGCCTATATAATACCTTTGCCCAAAATCCAAAGTCCCACCCTCCCTGAACACTTCCGTCCCATTTCTATCCTACCCTTTATTTCTAAAGTGCTAGGGGCCTGTGCGCACAAGCAACTGTCTCATTTTATCCAACACAACAAGTTGTTGAGTCTTCTCCAATCAGGCTTCAGGCCTGGTCATAGAACAACTTCTGCCCTCCTTAAAGTGACTGGCGATATTCGTGAAGGCATGGAAAACACCAAAATCACTGTCCTGGTGTTAATTGATTGTTCAAATGCCTTCAATACCGTCAGTCACGATATCCTGTTATCTATCCTCTCCCACCTCAAGGTCTCTGGTTCTCAAATTATCTTCGAGGTCACCAGCAGTCGATCCACGTCAACGAGTTATCGTCGAGATGGTTTGATACTACTGCGGGCGTTCCTCAAGGCGGCATTCTTTCTCCTCTTTTATTTTCTATTTTTATAAATCTCCTAACTCGAAATCTTCAGTGCGCTTACCATTTGTATGCCGATGACTTGCAGATTTACTCCCAAATAAGTGTGGAACACGTCAATGAGGCGATCGACAAAATCAACAGGGATTTGACTGCTATATTGTCCTGGTGTCAGAAGTTTGGGCTAACCGTAAGCCCTGGCAAGACCCAAGCTATCATTGTGGGTAGTCAATGGTTGTTAAAACGACTAGACTTATCATCCCTGCCGCCTATAACCTTTAATGGGACCACCATCAATTTGAATCCTGCTGTCAAAAACCTTGGGCTACACATAGATACGACGCTGAATTGGCAAGTCCAGGTTACCCAGGTAAGTCAAAAGGTCACCGGTACGCTGCGTGCTCTCTACCGCCTCCGGAACATTTTACCACCTGAGATTAAGACAATGCTTGTGCAGACTTTGATTTTCCCCCTCATCGACTATGGTGATGTATATTACTTTGACCTGAATGCAGATCTCCTTGATAAACTTGACCGTCTTCTAAATAACTGCATTCGATTCATTTTCAACCTTCGCAAGTATGACCATGTGTCTACTTATCGTTCCCAATTAAAGTGGCTTCCCATACGTCAACGCCGTAGTCTGCGTGTTCTCACTACCCTCTATACTATACTATTCTTATATCTTCAACTTCTCCCCAGTATTTATCTTCCTATTTTCAATACTTATGCTGTAACCATGAACGAAATCTCCGTTCATCCAATAATCTTCTACTCACTGTACCCTCTCATAACTCTAACTTTCTTCATTTCTCTTTTACTGTCCAATCTATCCTTCAAGTTCAAGGTGAAGGAACTTCTATTGGCTGAGTCGGCGATTGTGTCCTAAGTCGTTTAAATTTCATGTGTTTAATATGTATATATATACTAACTTATGTACGTGTATATATTTATATATGTATTTATATATTCATGTGTGTATGTATGTATGTAGTTTTATAATACATCTATATTATGTATGTTTATTTGTAACTTATGTGTATATATATATTTGTATGTATCTTTAGATCTACAATATTTGTGTTATTTCAAATTCATTTTCATTATATTACACCTACTTCTTTTCTCTCTGCACCACTCTAAGGTAGACTGGGAGATAATGCTCATGGCATTAAGTCCGCCTGTATACGCTGTGTATATAAACTTTAAATAAATAAAATATAAATAAATAATCGTGAAATGACATAAAATGACTTTCACTAATTCCATTGGTCATAATCGATCAAGTGTCATAATAATTTAAATCCATAAATGTATTTGCTATAATTTTCGTTTTCAATAATCTAAAAAGAAAAAAGAGAAATTAAACTAGTGTGAAGAATGTGGACTAAAATGACGGAGCCCTGCTTCGCAGGGCTCCTATATTTGGGTTAAGGGTCAAAAGAGAACCCTAATCTAACCTCACCTATCCGAGTCGGATTGCACTGAGTCGGGGTGTTAACGATAATTAATTCAACTTCAGTTTATTAAACTAGTGTGAAGAATGTGGACTAATTTGACAGAGCCCTGCTTGGCAGGGCTCCTATTTTTAGGATAAGGGTCAAAAGAGAACCCTAACCTAACTTATCTGAGTCGGATTGCACTGAGTCGGGGTGTTAACGATAATTAATTCAACTTCAGTTTATTAAACTAGTGTGAAGAATGTGGACTAAGTTGACGGAGCCCTGCTTAGCAGGGCTCCTATTTTTGGGTTAAGGGTCAAAAGAAAACCCTAATTAATTTCGACCTAACAATATTATGTATTATTTTCATAATTATATCAAATTTTGATTATGTCAAGAGTCGATTATGAGATGTGTTACTTATAGAAACTAATTATTATGATATATGTTGTTATAGAAAGTCATTTTATGGCAAATAAAAGTTATCACTGTTAAGGCAAACGTTATTAGTATAAATGATAATAGTGCAAGTAAATATTATGATCGGGGATGATTATGGCAAACAATATTAGTGCAAATGATATTATGGAAAACGAGAGAATACCATTAGACTAAATAACATTAAGTTGCCACCAAAACGTTTACTTTACAACGTCATAAATGTTTGTTGGGTCGCCGCTTGGAACTGCACCGAGTGCTGTGGGTTCGATTCCCACACGTATCAACACTTTGAGTGACCCATAAATTGTTGTTTCGAATCTGGGTGTTCATTGTGTCCGTTGATTCTTTGTTGGTAAAGTCCCCCGCGACACAGGATTACAGGATTTATTCCTAAAACAAAAAACTGGTTAGGCCTTGGGCTCTAAGGCGAGAAGTCTTGGATGCAATTGGGATAACGCTAGAACTATGATGATGATGACTTTGCAGAAGGCAGAAATATTTAATTGTCCTATGTGACGATTAAGCCCTAATGCGGGAGTTGTAGTTTTTAATAAAAGAAATATTTTACAGTGTTTTAATATAGTTGACTAAACTACGTGTAAGTAAAATTCGATACGTTCAAAATCAATGTTTATGCAGTTACTAACTTCGTGCCAAGAAAGTACACAAAGTTCTTGTTTAAAGTTCGCTTCAATGTCCGAATTATTTTGTCATAGTAACTTGTAGGAACCGCGAGTGTTTGCACAGACGCGCATGTGCAGATTGTAACTTTAGTTTCATATTGTGTCCATTACTTAAAAGTTACTTTATGAGTATGATTTTACATAGATATGGTTATCGCACCAAATAATCAAGACCTTTCAATATTTGATCGACAAGACAGCAAACTAAATTTAAAATAAATAATAGATTCACCCTCATTTTGTGAAATCTTGTTTAATAATCTTTTGTGAAAATAAATTAGACAAATAAAAAAACATCAATTATTATTTATGGATTTACATCAAAGAGCCATATCCAGACTCGTATGCATTCAAGTTGAAATTATGTAAGCCATATTTGGCTTCGCATGTACAGTTATTACAATTTGTCAAAATCTTTGAATCACTTGCGCTTGTCATTATAGCATTAGAAGACTTCTTATTATTTATAATTTGTATAATTGCGTATTTTTTGCAGTTTTACCTTGAAAGGACTATAAAACATGGTAATATCCATTTCTATAAAGCTAAAAACGGGAACTCGACTGCATACGAAGCCATATTTGACAGGCATTATTTTGACGGAAACGCATAGCAAGCCATATTTGGCGCCTGAAAAAAAAAACAGGTCAAAAATCAAAGGTAAAAAAAAAACAACTTACTATTACACTAGACGATGATTCTAGAAGTAAAAAACAAAATTATTTAATTTTCTTAGTCACATTATTACTATTATTTTTCACTGATAAAAGTTTAACTAAAATATTGTAGTTAACTTGCTGGCTATCATGAAATAACATCAAATAATTTTGACACAGATGACTTAACAGGCACAAAAAAATACACGGTTTTAACGAAGAAATTCTTCATAAGTTGCAATTAATTTTGCTATAACTCAAATGTTAGTTACGTTGGAAAAAAATAACAAACTTTAGAAACCACCAATGGTTTCGTATGCGGTAAGGGCAAAGCCTCGCCCCCTATTACGTGGGACCTAAAAATTCATGACGAAATGTGGGTGTCATATTACACTTCTGCCTACCCTTTCGGGAATATACAGGCGTGAGTAAAAAAAAAAGTAAAAGTAAAGTAAAGTTGATACAGTAAAACGATGCCAAATGATAATTGGACCAATTATATTATGGTGTTAAAGATATTAATTTTACTAAAAATGTCCCGCCATCTTGAATACCCAAATAAATGCCATTTTCGTTATCAGAATGCATGAAAACTCCGAAAATGACACCCGTATTAATTTTATTAAAAATGTCCCGTCCGCCATCTTGGATTCCCAAATAGATGTCATTTTTTTACCTAAGGTAATGTGAAAATGTCATGAACTTAAATCTAGCTACACATCATAGATAAAGACGTACCTATTTAGTAAAGTCAAGACGTCTCTGTGTAAATAACGTGGCATAACTACAAATATTTTTTATGGTAATATTTAATTAGCTGCAATACTTTTATTTAGAAGTTAATATCTATTATTCTTAGCTGTGTGCGTGAGTTGACTTATCGCTACTTACAGATCCGCAAAGTTAAGCAACTTTTGCACAGGTCAGCACTTGGATGTGTGAGCGCTTGTTGCGGCTAATGCCATTAATATATCAGATCAGATTGATACATCTGATATTTATACATCAGAGCGCTACAAATGGCACGTACCTAACTCCGTCGGTCTCGCTTCTTGTCTCAAGACAGGGATCGTTAGACCTATAAACTATAAACTCCGACAGCAGAGTTTGCCACACATTCACACGAATATAATAGCTTCACTTATTCACTTGACGCAAGGCAAATGAACTTCAACTGATATTACTGCACCGTGAACTTATACCAGTAGAATTTGTTCTCAAAGGTCACTGAACGCTTTGCATGCGGGTTTGTATGTTTTGAAAACTTTGGTGTGCGTGCGTAACCAACCAGCTACATTTAAGTAAATATTAAAATGTAAATAAAAGTTACAATGTCATATCGAACGTTTTTCATCTTAGATCTTCATACAGCATAAGCAGTATGTACCTATTTATGCAAGCTAAAGCCAACTTAAACAAGCATATTGCGTAGGTTTGTTTTTCTGAGTGTTGAAAGGTAAACCTACCAGAAGTAACAATCTTCAACAGATGGTACAAAATTGACTGATTTAAATAAAACAATATAGCACTCCTATCATAGGGTGCATAGGGTTCCCACCAAGAACTAAGGGCCCCAAGCCAACCTCACCTGCAAGTGGTGCACCTGCCGATCAACGGACGAGGCTCTGGCAAACAAAATATCCCGATAAGCGGCAATAGGCTCGCCACCTATTACGTGGGGTCAAAACACTGGCGAAAAGTGGGCGTTTAATATGCCTCTGCCTACCCCCTCGGGGAAACAGGCGTGAGTCTATGCATGTATGTATGTAGCACTCCTATCACTATCAATCACATATACGATTAATGCGCACTTTGTCGACCCAACTTATAATCCGGTAACTTACAATCCGCTGCAAAAAATTTACTCGACCCATACGCACCACACTTTAATACAACACAGCAGCCCTGTTTTACCATCATGTAAACGTATGGGGTTTTTTGGTATCGAGAGGCTTTCTATTTCACAGAATTATTCAGGATTGTATGAATATTTCGCATCCCGTAGTAATATTAGTACATTGACCATTGATGTTCTGTGATAGCCTTTAAGTAATCCTCTCACAAGCTAGTCTGACGTACTATGCTATTGTCATTTACTTACACATTATGTTACCCAATTCGAACTCTAGCTAATGCTTTTGTTATTTTCGTAACGATAACAATCGCCTCCAATCCTGCCTTGCCATGCAACCTCTGCTGATATGCAGATAAGCGGGGTAGGTCTTATGCGTGCGAAACGATTTACCACCAGCGATTTCGAAATCCATGCAAAGTGACGGATATATAACAGAAAAGCCTACCACGGGCGCCCAAGCTGGATACGTGAATCGCAATCGGGAAAGCGCTAAAATGACGTGAAACAATCGCCTCCTTGCAATCAACCTTGACAGAATATATCCGTATCGCTTGCGAAAGGATTTTCGTTCTGCTCCATGTAATCGAATAGAATGGTCATTGCAACAAGTATCCCTCGGACAGGCGCTAGACAAGTGGAGAATAAAGAATAGGACACTATTCCCTCTGGTGCCAGGTTAATGGGCGACTACACGCACGACGCATTCACGCCCAAAAGTTTAATTAAGGGCTTATCTTTAAGCAAGCAGTGGAGATAATATAATAATATATTTATTTATTCAGACAGAGTTCATGATATTAGTAACAATTTGCTTAACCTATGTTAGTAATTATATTTAGCTAAGTAGCTTATTATACATTGAAGAAATATATAAGAAAAACGTTATTATTTTCAAATTTAAAAGTAAATTGGCTTTAATAATTGTTATGGTTTTACATTTCATTTATGTTCAAACATATTTTGACAAACGTAGTGTAAGACGACCTCCGGCTAGATGGAGTGACGATATACGTAAAGTGGCTGGCAGCGGCTGGACACGAAGAGCTGAAAATCGGGTTCAGAGACGTGCCCTTGGAGAGGCCTAAATCCAGCAGTGGACTTCGGCAGGCTGATGATGATGATGATGATATTTTGATATTGAAAGTTTTCAATTTGGATCTAAACTATTATAACCCTTGAGGTGCGATCAAACTAAAGGCAAAGTGCCACAAGTGCTTAAGGTCACGTTGCTGCAAATTTTCGTTGGCATAGGTTACCGGAAAAAAATTAATTATGACACCTTTATATAATTATATTACATAAATTTCATATCATTGTGTTGGTTATAAGATAAGCTATGATAATAATAACATGAATTACTACTAAATTCTTACCTTTCCGGCAAAACAAGCTTACAAACTTGGAGATTTGTTTTTTTTTCACTCGTTCGCACAAACATTTCATCACATATTAATGAATTTCATTACTTGTTTGGTTCATAAACACAAAAACATTATCACATATACTTTTAGGTTTTCACACAATACATTATTTATTTGTAACAAATGAATCTAACGCCACTAAAAAAATTATAGTCCGAACGCGTAACAAAAAGTTCGCCGTGCCAGGCCGCCATGTTACTGTAACGAACACTGTGGCTGTGAATTATTTACCATTTGAAACACGATAACAGTGAAAATGTACAACAATACTAGTATTTAATTGCTAAAATATGTTTTCAGATAAATAATCTGGGTTATTTTATTTATTTTTTATTTTATTTTATTCAGGACAACAAACAATTGCGCAATAAAAGGTTACAGAGTGTTCTTACAAATAAAATATCACCTTAACTAATTACGCAACCAGCACCGTTATCCACAGAATAATATTACAATATTGGTAGCACAGTAAATGTCAAAGTGACTTACAATTCATAAAATTAAAAGCGTGAGAAATAACACGACAAAAAAAATCTTATTGTATAAACCAGAAAAGCTAGTTCGAATAGTATGTTGAAACTTAGGTAATAAGTTGACATTTATCTAATACTGTATTTTTGAATTTTGAAATGGATAAGTGAAATATATCGATGTCAGTGAAATTGTCTCATAATTCTCCTTAGAGAAGCCCTTTCTCCAGCGTTAGTTCTACTAAATTTAGGGGCAAATAATTTATGTTCATATGTGTTTCGAATTCTTAAAGAGCTACTGGGTATGCGGATATAAATTTGATTCATTAGTTCGTTACAATCAAAGGTATTGTGGCAGATCTTATATAGAAAAGTTTGGTCTAGGTAAAGTCTACGTGATTTAAGTGTACTTAGTGAGAAATCAGTCAATAGTGTACTGTATGACGACCATGTGCGAAAACATTTGTAATTAATAAATTTTATAAATTTATGTTGAACCCTCTCTAATTGGTCGCTATATTTATTATAAAACGGGTTCCATACAGGTGTAGCGTATTCTAGCTGTGATCTTATAAGTGATTTATATAATAATAAATAAGTGCAAGGATTTTGAAATTGTTCGCAAGTTCGTTTGACAAAGCCATATAGTTGAAATCCCCTGTTTGTGATGTAATCGATATGGACATCGAAGTGAAGTTTAGCATCATAAAATACGCCCAAGCCCTTTATTATGCTGACATTTTCTAATGGAGTATTACAAAGAATATAGGTGTGCTTCAAAATATTAATATTTTTTGTAAATGAAATACTCAGTACGTAGTCAGATAAACGGTGTAGATCATCTTGCAATTTTTCATAGCCACTACTGCAGTTTACACTGCGAAATATTTTCAGATCGTCAGCATACAAAAGAAAACGCGAATTCTTAAAACAGGATCCTATGTCATTTATGAATAAAATGAACAATAAAGGGCCTAAAATAGAGCCTTGTGGGACTCCTGATGTAACGTTAATCGCCTCTGAGGTAAAGCCATTGATCACAACTTGTTGAGACCTATTTTTAATATAAGAGGTAAACCATCGTAGAAGATTCCCACGTATGCCATTAAATTCAATTTTATTCAGGAGTATACTATGATCCACCTTGTCGAAGGCCTTACAGAAATCTGTGTAAACACAGTCAATTTGAATACGGTTGTCCATATTTTCGAACAAAAAATTTGAGTACAAAGCTAAGTTGGTTACAGTCGAACGACCTACGACAAAACCATGTTGCTCGGGAATCACAATACCATGTAAGACAGGATATATAGCATTGTGAACCAACCGTTCTAATACCTTCGGCAAGGTGGATAGCAAGGATATTGGCCGATAATTGGTAACTTCGCCTTTTGAGCCACTTTTATATACAGGTGTTACGTTGGCTGTTTTCCATTGACTAGGTACAACACCCTCGCTTAGACTACGATTAAATAAACTAGTTAGAGGTATACTTATAGACTCAGCCGTCTGCTTAAAAAAGAAAGGTGGTATACCATCAGGTCCACATCATTTAGTCACATCCAAAGTTTTAAGTACCGAAGCTACAGTTTCATTTGAGAATGATAGATCAGATATATTAATGTTGTGGTTTGTAGAAGAATTTGTTGTGTTACTATTGTAGGCTGTATGGATAATATCATGCCCCTTTTCATAAACAGAACTAAAATATGCTGAAAATAGCCTACATATATCACTGGGCTGACTCGAATTCTCGTTACCATAAGTCATTGTGTTTGGTATTCCAGTTCTATTTTTACGACTATTAATATAAGACCAAAACCATTTTATATCATTCCGTAGGCCGTTCTCAACCGAATGAATATAATTGGCAAAACACTCAGCGGATAATGACTTGAATCTTTTACGAAACATTGAAAATTGTTCATAATCACAGTTATTGCGATATTTTTTCCATTTTACCCAAGATTTTTCTTTATTTTTAAATATGTGTATTAAGGGGCGAGAAAACCAAATTGGGTATTCATTATTTTTAATCGGTCGTTTAGGGACATGGAGTTTTATTATTTTATATATTGCTTCGTAGAAGCATTCAATTGCAGAATCAAGTGTAGGCTTACTTAAAATAGAGGACCAATCGATATTATTAATATCCTTATTAACATCATTATAATTAGCCTCTATAAAGCGATACCTGGGTAATGAACACCGAATCATTGGTGAGTGTTTCACATTAAAACATACGACCACACGGAAGGGTGGATGATAAGTATCTACGGGGACCAAAGCGTTAGATACCGACTCACAAACACAATCATCATTGGATAATAATAAATCGAGAATACGGCCTAAGTTATTTTTTATCATATTATATTGTTGACAATTCACAATTGCCAGGAAATTCAGAAGAAGAATATCCATAGAATTACTGTTGTTGAGATTAGGCATAAGTGCTGTTGTGCCATGGGCACACCAGTCCGTTAGTGGCAGATTAAAATCACCAAATATATAAATTTTACCTACGGAATTTGTCGTAATATTCTTTTCGAGAACATTATAAAACATTTCATATGTAATTTGTGATTGATTGGGTGGTATGTATACACCACATATGTAGTGATATTCGTTACGTGTTCTACTACTAAGCTTTAAAAGGACATAGTCTATATTCAGTGGCATACAATAATTACTTACGTCACAATAAGGCGCAACAGTCAAATCGCAACGCTCAATATATAAGCCGCGACCTTGGTGCACAGCAACCAAGACACCGCCACCATCAGATTTGCCGCTTAGCGCCCGATTTCTATCACAACGATAAACAGTATACCGGGAGTCGATAAATTCTTGGTCACAAATATCGGGGACAAGCCATGTCTCCGACAGAATTATAATATCGTGAGAATCCGCTAGAATGTTATTGTATATAGTATTTAATTTAGTACGTAAACCTCTGCAATTTTGGTAATACATTGAAACATTAATCATTGTTTAGCAGTATAATGTACCTATATAAATGTTACCAAAAGAGCGGTAAACAAAATCAATATACCTACAGACAGCAATATGATAAGTACGTTCAAATAAACTGTATGTCTTTCATAACTATTAAAAGAGTATTTATCGTAAAACTATTACGAAAATAGCAAGTTTCAAGAGTAGAAATAGCCGTTCTAAAAAGTTTTTGCCTTTTATCATTTTATTTCTTGTCTTTGTCACGAATAATGTCACTTCACAATTAATATTTATTTATTTCTGAGTAAATCTATATAATTATCTTTATAAAATATTCACCGGTTTCTTCCACAAGACAACTTTTATTACAAAGATCGCGGAACAAAACACAACAATGGCGGACGCTTTCGCAACTGAGACACAGATAATTATATTTCAATATTTTTTGGCGCGTTTCGTTTCCCTCACCCTTCTAAAACGATTTAGTTGCATAGAATATGAACTATTCTAATAGTTACTACTTTCGTTTCTTGGTTTAAATAAAACAAAACGTAAAAAATCCGCGACCAATAGGACGACTTTTTTTAGAGCACGACCATGCGTGCCGCAAACACATGGGACCACTTGAATTAGAGCACGACCGTGCGTGCTGTAATCACGTGGGGGGATAATGAAACAAGATTAAGCATGCTAGCTCTACACGATAGAATAATCATACCATTTAATTTTTAGGCAACAACGCCGTAACACTGTAAAATAATAAAACCATCGCATGAAAACAAATCTAAGATATAGATATGAACAACGGAACTTGTTTTAAGCAAACTTAATATTAATTGAATGCGCTCAATTTGACAACCCTGGCGTCACACGCGGATTTTTTTATATCAATAGCATACAAGGCGAACTCATTCAGTATGCGAAGTGTTTCATATTGAATAAAATTTGCATGTGACGCCGTGTTAGGATCGTGCCAAAAGTATGTCCGCACATTAAGCAAGGTGACCTACGACCTCCGTTAGCGATTTGGACGCCAGCCAGGGCGGTCCACGTAAATTTTGTTTCCAGAGTTGAACATTCGGGGTGAGGGTTAAAAGTTAAATATGAACCGTGTTACATCGTATGGAATTAAGTTATTAATTTACCAGTGAACTGAAGGTAAATCCGAATAATTGATGTTGTTATGTAAGCAGATGTCAGAGAAATTTCTGACCTGATTTCTTGGTTCGTTGCGACTCGTGTTGGTAATATTTTAATATATGACTAGAGGAAGCGTGCGGCTACGCCTGCAGATTTTATTTTCATTTAAGCATTTCTTTCTGATCCTGCGGGAATTTTGGGCAATCCTTTCTTAGCGCACCCTACTCTTGGTTGTTTGGAAGAAATCACAATGTGCGATAAAACCCTTGTACCACTAGTTTTAAGTTTTCTATGTAATTTATTGTAATATTGTTTATTTACTGGTGTACAATAAACTGTTTATCAATCAATCAATCAACCCAGCTGTCTCCAAGGAACATAGGTACATGCCGAATTTCAGCTCCATGCGCTCAATAGTTTTGGCTTTGCATTGTCTGCTAGTAATTAGTCAGACACGCAAGCATTTATATATACCTACAGAAGATAATTTTGAGACTATTTTATGAAAGTAACATAATTTATTGAAGTTGTACCCAGAGTAGGTTATTGTGGACGTCAAAGTCGACCGTAAAGATCTAAGTCTGCTCAAACCAAGTACATAGTTTTACGAGAAAAGCGATGGCTTACAATCTTAGATAAAAAGAGTTACACAATAGTGATATCATAAAGTTCCCCGCTCCTCCCGCGAACATAAACGGACAGTGGGAAATAAATCGAAAGAACCATAAAATCTCAACGATCGGCCCGAAATATCGGTCGTAATAACAGTACTGTCGTTAAAACAGAAAAAGAAAAAAGCCAATGGCGGCGTTATCAAACCGAAAACTAATTCAAAGTTCTGTCATTGTTTGCCGTCGGGGAGCCGAGTGAAGGAATAAAAAGCATCTTGTCGCCAAACGATATCGAGTTTCTTGAAGCAATTAAGATAAAACTGACGACAAAAGCCGCTGGGTTGTTCACAGGGCTCGCCTTTGTTGAGAGCGTGGTGGTAATTAACGAGCAAGTTCTAACAGTGTCGCTGCCCGCATGGCCGAACGAAATAAATATTCCACGTACATTACTCCCACAATACTGTGTTATTATCTTTTTCATACATAATTACACATTTTCCATTAAATACTTGACCAAATGTATATTCATAATCGCAAGAGTTCAGGGAATATTTAAAAACTTAAAAGGTTAACTAAATTTATCTCTACTATGCAGTCCCTTTCATCTCATCAGGCGTCAATTATTATTTACATAAATAGAATCATCGTAACATGACGACAAATATCTGCAAATATAAACAATGATCTCACGAGGTAATGGTTTTTCAGTATTTCTTTAATTATTGTGGATTGAAGACGTTGGCTACATACACATCGATTCTTGCCTATCAATTCTCACACAAGTATTTATAAACAACTGTAGTTATGAGGTTATTGCTGAACCAGTTGATATAAATATGAGCATAATAAATTAATAATCACAGCGACCTGTGATAATAATAGGTAGATATTTTTGGGATCCGGCTGTGTGTTAGCCTTAAAGTACATAAATAATGAATGTAGTGACCGCATAAGGCTTCCAGTAATCACTGTGGAGATCTTTTACCCCATGATTAATACAAAGCGATTAAAACAGATGACAAAGTAAGCTCGAAACCTCTATCTGAACTGAAATATAACAAACAATTTACACCTTAAACACCAACACAAAGCGTTGCGTTATTTCGTACAAAATGTGGGGCTTGGACAAAAAGATCCTCACTACAGTTAATGGGTCGTCATATAGCGGTGCTTAAACTAAGAGCCAAATTGTGACGCCAAATATTTTGAGAGCTATTTCAGGTACGTGGAAAGCCGAAATTTAAGTCACACAAAACAATGAGTTCACCAGTTTATAAAATTAGTTTTAGAAATTTGAACTTTGTCATTACTGATTTTGTTTACCAACATGAAGGTGGGCTGTAGTTAAAGTATATATAGCTATATAGATAATAGTATTACAACTCATCTTACAAGTGGTCACTTTGTAATCAATAAATATTCAGTCATTTACTTTGTGATCTTAGGGAATAGAATTAAGTATTATTTGAAATCGTTACGAAGCAAAATTAAGGTAAGTATTTTCTTGCTCCTAGTGAGATGAAATCAAGATCAACTGAATGGAAATTTATAACGAAACTCACTAGAGGATTTCAGTTTAGCAGAATCACTGATAAAATCACAACATGCGTCTCTTAAGAAAAGGAACGTAGATTAATAAGGTATTTGCGAAGTAAAGGCCTTTCTTACCTACCAAGTAAATTTCTATCAACAATATAGCGGAGCTGCTACTTTACTTCAAAATTATCAATCAACTTAAAACAAGCTTCAGGTTTAGATTTAATTATCTAATAAAGAGCTATTTGAGATCACTGCAAAACAAAAAGCAGCCCTCTGTAAATAAAAAATAAAAGATTCTTTGTCTAATTGGCTTCAGAGACATTTGCTTCGCCGAGTACACTTGACGTCACACACGGTGTCTGCTTAGTATTAAGTGGGCTGTGTAATTGTTAGCCATCTAAGTAGTATAAAACAAAGGTGAAGACTCAATATCAAATGTTAAGGGTCTGAGCACACCAGCACTGCGGCAATCGTGGCATGAAACCGCTTCTGCCGTGTAAGCTTTGATGTTATGTTCTGCTTCTTCTTCTCGTGTCGATGGCAACACTTGTCATACGGTTTTAGCCCAGTAATCGGCAACGCATATCGCATTTGGCCTTGCTTGATACAAGTCGTCAAGAGTACACGAGTCTGTGCTTGTGGTGCACGTCAGCATATGGCTCATTGTCTGTAGTGATACGCCGAAGTCGCACTTATTTTATTTTATGTACTGAAGATATGAAGATCTCTACCGCAATTACTACAAGCCAGTCTGGTGCGGTCACATTATTCATTATTTATGTAGGTACTTTAATAATTAAACCAAATGTGTCAGAATAGACAGTTTTGCCTCTGATCCTCTAATCATATAGTTATAAAGACACGGTGCAGCTACTGCGATTTCGTCACTTCACAGTGAAAAAGTGCTGAAGGCATAAAAGAAAATTAAATGTTTTCCAATTAGCGTACTTTTTTCGATACTATTCTTTAATCATCGATATTTCTGGTACTTATTTGCTTGTTATTCCTTTATGTTTATAAAACATAATTATATATTGTAATTGACGTTTTAAATACAAATGAAATAATTTGCCCGTGCTCAGTAATATCAATAATAATTTAATCGAGCAGTTTATTTAATCGTCGTTTCGTTGTCCTTTGGCACGGTACTATAATCTAACAGTATTGTAACTCGGCCGTCTCTGTGAGTTATATACCTACAGACGCGCCGTCTGTTCGTCACTGCGCCTGCGACACGGTGCGAGCTGCGGCACGATCGCGGCTGTGTGTACTTTAGGCACAGTCTAATGCGTACTTTGCTCGAGGCGCGTAAGTGTAACTCGAGTTTCGTGCGTTTGTATGAAGTTACAATACTGTAAGATATTATTACCGTGCCTTTGGTTATATATATACAATTGTATTATTGTATAAATAGCATTTATATTACAAAAACTAGGAGGTTTTTACATTTAACATCATCATTGCTACACTCTCATAGAAATATAAATATATATGTACGCTCTATACTTATGTATGTAGGTAATGGTAATTTGATAAACATTTGTGCGTGTACAACTGCAATCATGTGTGCGTGCATATGTGCAATAGTGCGTGCATGAAACTATAATACATATTGTGTCTATGTGTAATTAGATATGAGTACTGTAGAGGGTATTATAAAGGGTCCCGACGTGTAGTGATGAAAAATAAATGAAATGCAAAAGTGTTCATATATTAACAATAATGGCTAGACATGAAACCCAACTATTGCAGTCTAAGATTGTTGTTGACCTAGTGCTACTTTAGTGTACCACCAAAGTAGTGCACTAGGTCAAAAAAATACATACACATACATACATATCGTCACGCCTTTTATCCCCGAAGGGGTAGGCAGAGGTGTATTTCTACACCCACTTTTCGCCAGCTATACTTTAGTCCCACGTAATAAGGGGCGAGCCTATTGCCGTACCGGGCACATTTCCAGACTCCGTGCTGCTACTGAGAATTTCGTGACAGAAAAACCCAATAACACTGCCCGACCCAGGAATCGAACCCGGGACCTCTCGATCCCATGCGCACATTTATCCCGCGAGACCAACGAGGCAGTCGTATAGGGTTTGATGTCGAGTTTTCCGTCTCTACGCAAAGATGGTATTTGCATCGTGTTATCCCTTAGTCGCCTCTTACGACACCCACGAGACGATAGGGGGTGGTGACACTTGTATTCTATGCCGTCAACCACACGGCAAAAAAATCTTATTATATAATATAATTGGTAGTACAGACTTGCTGATTTCGGCATGCATGGGCTGGCTCGTATGCTACCATTCTCTCAGAGAAAATCGACGTAGACTAATGGTATTTATCTACATTTCGTTCGGTGAATGAGGGTTTTTATTTTTATTTAAAAACAGACAACTCCTGCATAAGGACTAAATCCAGTGTCGCGGGGGACTTTACAAACATACAACTAACAATTTATGGATCACACAAAGTTTTGTCTCGTGTGGGAATCGAACCCACAACACACGGCGCAGTGTCAAGCGGCGAGGCGGCCGCTTAATGATTTAAGTGTAGTGATCTACGCCAACCGTGCAGCCAATTTGCCCTGCTCCTCCATCTTTTCCATTTCCCAAAGGGTTGCAGGTGTCCAAGGGTGGCGGTAATCGCTTACCGTTAGGCGATCCATCTGCTTATTTGCCTACTATAAAACAAGAACGCAATAGCAGATACCAAATCGGACTTTGTATACCAACATACATCTTTTGTACTTATTACTCATGATAAACAGGCGGATGTCCGTTAGTATATCTAATTAAAACGGACTGGACGTACAAAACTTTAGAAAACAGTTTTTATAAATTAGGTCATTATATTTGTTGGTCTGCTGCTCCCAAGGTCCAGAATTACACGGCCCTAGTTGATGGGCTGGTAAATTTCAGCGTTTGCAAATGGACAACAATTTTTTGAGTCGTAACTTCGCATTACCCTAAATGTTTTTGGGAAAATAAAACTGTGTTATTATTTTGTTTTTCGTTCATTTCCTTAAGAGCTAACCGGATTGTTATTTTTTTGCTGCTGATATTGTGTTCTGTCTTTACCTGGATATGGTAGATAATGCATACCTTTCCTCTTTTTTTGCGTACAGAGGTTTCCTATATAATAGATGAATTAACAGAAATCCATTGCTGAATATATATAAGCTCATAACCTGAGAGGGGCGAAACCGAATTTGATAAATATTTGTGTGAGTATTTTAACAGGTTTCTAATTGGTTTAAATTGACAATCGAATCCAATTGGGGCTGTAGTCGAGATTAAAAGTCCAGACTTCAGAATAATTCCGCAAATTTAATATTTGTTGGCAAACAATGCATTTTGTGAACGTATCCTTGCAAAATCAACCACGCCCTAAGTTGAAGAAATTATTATTATTATTATTTCTATTTATTATTCAGTATTCACATAATCGAATTTTACATAACTAAACCTTAAATATATCAATAAATTTAACTATATAAAATGGGACCACGGAAACCCACCGGTGTCGGGTACAGGGACCAAGCCACCGGTGTTTAGGGCCTTAGAGAAAGGAACTTCCTCACAATGCGTGCCGTATCGAGAAGAACCGCCTTCTGAATCAAGGCCTTGATCCAGCTGCCCAGTGCGAGCCTCTTAAGATGTTGGTCGAGGCTCTTAATGATCAATCCATTCACTGAAACGACAATTGGAACAATGATTGCTGAATCTACATCCCACATGTCGACAATCTCGTGAGCTAGATCTAAATATTTAATCTTTTTATCATTTTCCGCCTTCACGAGATTAGCGTCATGTGGTATTGTAACGGGTGTAAGAGGTTTTAGATGCGTTTATTGCAGAGTATCGTCTCACTTCCCTTGCCACGAGTATGACCGACCAACAACACGACACTGGCCTGAACACTAAGGGCTGTAGTCTCCCACGCTGTTCCCTCCGGTAGTGTGTAGGCAGGCTGCTCAAAGGCTGTGCGTAGCGGTACAGGCCCTCGCTGACGTTGGCTCAGCTGGCAGACGCCGGCGGTGTGAGTACGATGAGCAGGGCAGGCCAGACTCTTCGCCAGAGGTGAAGCCGAAGGCGATGCAGGAAAGTGTAGCGGTCTAAGAGCGTAGCCGGAGTCTTAACGTGAACCTGGAACCCGTAGCTGGGAGCAGGATACACGTAAATACGACGTAGGGTCAGTAGGTACGCTTAGTTATAGTAGAAGCGACGTTAGAGTAGCGGTGCCGGCCTCTCTGTCGGCCCCTTTATATACCGGGCCCTCCATCAGGCTGAGAGTCCGTTTATGACCATATTTGGTCAGCTTTGCGAGTGCGGACGATGGCTTTCTCTGATTGGCCGAGCGTATGGTCGGTACTGTGACGCAACGCGGTAAGTACCGGACATACGTTACAATACCGCCCGCCTTAGGAGAGGATTTTACGTGGCTAACAAGGAAAATCCGACTAGCTGCGTTAGGTCTATGAGTCCGCTACTGTCCAAGCTAAGACGGCATAAAGAGAGAAGGAAGGGAAAGTCTTCTACGGTTTGTAACAAATAGTTAGGCACCATAGTGTATAAGTTTTAGGTCCTTAATGTGCCAAAACCCAATAGAATTTCCAGACGCGTCCGACAACTCGTAAACGAGAGGCAACTTTTTATTAATCACTGTGCACTTCACGAATTTAGGGGCTAGTTTCTTACAGAAGGACTTATCCTTGTCGCTCTGATAAAAAGTCCGTTTCCACACAGTGTCTCCCACATTAAACTCAGCTGGTTTACGGCGTAAATTATACGTTTGGGAAATCCTAGCATGAGCTTGAATGAGGAGTGCCTGAACTTTGTCAAATATGCCTGATAAGTGACCTATGTTTTCTGCGTAATCGTCCCTAGGTATGTATACTATATCATCAGCGTCTGTGTCGACATAGTGTGAGCCGCATGGAACTAGTTCACGTCCATAGACTAAAAAACTAGGTGTATAGCCCGTGACTTCATTAACTGCAGTATTTAATGCAAACTGCACCTTAGGTAAATAAATAAAATAAAAAATATAAATAAATAAATATTTATTTCTGTCACCAATGGCACACACTTAAAAAGTAGACAAAAAAAATGAAAATAAGATATTACAAACTTAAAGCACTAAACTAAATTATGACAGAAAATAAAAAAAACACAAAAGTAACATTTGATTATACAGCTACTGATTGTTAATTGGTAAAATATTATTGCTGGTCACTGGCAACCCTATGCGTACCCGGCCGACCAATCGAACGAATCGATAGAAAGCGGAAACGGTGCTGTTAGAATACAATAATAAATTATTGTCAGTGACACAGTGAACTGAACAATCTATAATCATATAAATTTATTTATAAATTAAGTTTTAAATAAGACGTGGAAGTGTGTGTCTCATCAGTGCCAGAAAATGGACAACGCTCAGTATACGTTGCGGTTATTAAGCCGCAACACTGGTATTCTGCGCAATCCATTTTATTGGCGTCGGCGCCGGAGTGTCTATTTATGTAGACTAAAATATATTACATCGTTGTGTAAAATGTACGAATATATATAATATAATAAATACATTTAAATAAAATGAGTCAAATGTGGTGTCAAAAGTGGAACCCTACGTGTAATAGTGTAATTTTATTAAATAGTAAGCGTCAGTGTGCTATATGTACCTAGGTACCTAGGTACTTAGGATTAGGACTACAGTTTGCGGCTTGTCTGCACCCTGATTGTAGAAATTAAATATGACCAAATACATCATTTAACGGTAGGTAAGTAATTGTATTTTATAATATGCATTGATATTCAGTTACTCTTGAAGTAAATAGAGTGCCTAATAATTACAATAAAACTGTTCTGCCATAGGACCAGAAGACAACCGACGACCATTATGCCAGTAAGCAACGCAACCTTCAAAGCCACGTTTAGATAAACTATATAATTATGCTGCTACAGCACAGGAATTTGAGATCTGAACCAACACCTGATGGCCATATCCAATAAGGTGAGTTGGTATTTGAGTATTGCATAATATAGCCATCAAGTGTTATGAGACTAATAGAAGATAGTGAAGATACAATTAATATAGTGTAGATAGATTAAGGTATTTTATTTAATAAATGTATAAATTACAAGTGTACTTTATATAAATATAATATTATGTATACATGAAGCAAAATATAGTTAATTAGCTTTTTGTGTTTCTAGCAAATGTTTTTTTAGATGTAAAGCAAAGCTATTTTTGGATTTAAGGCTGCGGATTGGTGGTGGAAGATCATTCCAGCAGTGGGTTGCAGCATATTTGAAACTACCTCTGAAGGCAGCAGTCCTGTGCTTGGGCATGGATAGTGGATTACTGACTAACCTCACCATATACTTGGTCTGAGTATCTCTCCAGCACAACTTGTCATACAGGTATTTAGGTGTTTTTGTTTGAATTACTCCAAAGAGTAGAGATGCAAGGTGTAGCCTTCTTCTGGCTGTCATGTTTAGAATATTCAGTTCATTCAAAAATGGTGTGACATGGCTGCGCTTCGGGATGTTTACACAAAATCTTGCACAGGCATTTTGTATGCGCTGTGTAAGCCGAGCAGTACGTGATAATAAACATGGCCCATAGACAGCATCACAGTAGTTCAGCCTGGATAATACTAAACTGTCCACCAGTTGCTTCCTGACGGGTATACTGAGATATTTTCTTATGTTATATAGTACTCGAAGCCGGTAAAAGCAATTACTTGCAACCCTGCCTATGTGGGCCTCAAAATGCAGCTCAGGGTCCATAGTTAGTCCTAAATTACAAACACTATCCACTCTTTGAATTGTATTGTTCATCACCAGCACTTCAGGATTCGCTGAGAGTATATTCTTGACCTGTCGTTTGCTACCCAGCACCATAAACTTGGACTTTTGGGGGTTTAGGGTTAAAGAATTTCGTTTTGACCATTCAGTGATTCTTTGTAGGTCTTGATTTATCTTTTGAAGAGCCAACGATATTGTGGTTGGTTCAAAAGAAAGATACACCTGCAAGTCATCTGCATATACGTGGTACTTACAGTGTATGAAGGACTGCACCACATCAGCACTATAAATTAAGTATAAAAGTGGCCCAAGAATTGATCCCTGAGGCACTCCTCTGTCAACAATACGCGGCTCCGAAGGCGTCCTACTACCAGGAATCTCAACAGTTTGGGTTCTGTTTGTTAAGTAGCTGTCAAACCACTTTACCGCATCCACCGAAAACCCATAGTAGGAGAGTTTTGACAGCAGCAGAGTTGGGTCAATTGAATCAAATGCCCTGGAGTAGTCCAACATGACCAGTAGTGTACCCTCCCCCCTATCTCGAGCCTCCAGTATATTGCCCACAACGTCGCACAAAGCTGTAGTAGTTCCCCGTTTCTTGCGGAAACCTGACTGTAAGTCAGGGAGGATGTTGTTGTCCTCTATAAATGACACTACTTGAGAATATACTACTTTTTCCAGTACTTTAGATAGACATGGCAATATACTAATGGGGCGCAGATCCTTTACAGACTGTGGGCTGCTGGTCTTGGGAATGGGCCGCACCACTGCGCATCGCCACAACGCAGGGAATGTGTTGGTTTGAATAGACCTGTTTATGATATCTGTTATCGTCTTCAGAGTAGCTGGTAGTGTCAGGGAGATCATTTCTATACTGATGCAATCAATACCCTGCGCATTAGTGCCTATGGTTTTCAGATACTGCAGAACAGTCTCTTCTGCCACTGGCTGTAATTTAAAGGAGGCTGTTCCATACCTGTGATGTTCCAGGTATGACAACTGTGAGATATCTAACTTAACCTCGCCAGGCACATCCAAAAAAGACATATTAATGGCATCCGGGTCGTCAAAAGTCTTAGGTAGGGATTTTTCGGTGTGGTCTGGCAGTATGTCATACTTTAACTTCTTCCATAGCTGCTTTGGATTTTGCAAGTTGTTATTAATGTGCTTTGTGAAAAATGCTTTTTTTTCTGAGCTAAGGGCAAAGGTGGCCTGATGTTTTAAATCCAAGTAGTATTGCTTTTTGCTCTCATTATTCCTGAACTTATGGAATTGTTCTCTAGCTTCATCTCTCAGTTTAAACAAGAGTCTGACATTGGGTGTAATCCAGGGTGTAGGTCTGTCCTTAACTACCAATGTTTTGGTTGGAGCATGTAAATCATACAATACCTTAATCCAGTAATTAAAGGAGGCAACCATACTATCAACATCACACATACCACTGATACTGGACCATGGGATTGAGGCTAGGTCAAGCAGAAAATACTCCTCCAATATGTCCCTTATAGGGCGGAAAACAATAGATTTAGGGCAAGGTTTTGATTTTCTAAACAGAGACTCACAAGTGACAAAAGCGTGATGGCCAAGGTCGCTATTGGAGTCTACCACAATGTTTTGTACACTTAAATCAGTGCATATGACGTCTATGAGTGTACTGCTCTCTCCCACATGGTGTGTTGCTGCCGACACAACTTGCCTTAGACTAAAAGTAGCTAGAAACTCATTAAAAGCTCTTGTTTTGGAGTTACTAATATCTAACATATTGATGTTGAAATCTCCTAGAAGTATCAGACTATTGTATGGGGCTAATGAGCTAATACTCTCTGTTAGTCCCTCAAAAAACCTATCAATATTAAACCAAGGTGGACGGTATGCTGTACCAATAAGTAACTTCTGGCCATTAACTGTCGTAATCAGCCACAACTGCTCAATATCTGGCTGTTCAGGATGGGGTTTCACTCGCGCATTAATGCCTGTCTTGATGTAAAAAGCTACACCTCCACCTCGACCAGACTTTATGCTAGTTGGTCTAGGAATATGCTTGAGCCTGTAGCCTGGCACACAGGGAGCGCGTCCCTCTTCCCCCGGTCGCAGCCATGTCTCATTAACAGCTAGTATGTCAACGGCATGCCGGTCCATTGAGATTAAAAATTCATCTTGATTTGTTGCTAGGGAGCCAGCATTGAGTAAGCCAAATTTTAAACACTTACTATTTGTCATTTTGTGTGTATGGAAAAACAATGTACTGAATGTATTGTGTGTAAAATTGATACATGTTAGCTGTGTTTGTGTTATAGTCGATAGTAGTAGGCACATGTACATAAATTATTAGATATACTGTGTAAATATTATATATGTGTCTTGGATTTGTGTAAATAGAAAAGCAATTGTGTATTGACTTCTGTGTAGGATAATGTAACATTAAGATAGTTATAGGTAAATATAATGCAAAGTGAGTAGTATGATTAAGTGTGAATATAAGGTAGTATGTATAGATAAAGAAAGAATTTTGTAGACAGTAATAGCCACTAATGAGACACACAATTTCCATTACCAAGAAAATATTATGTGGTAAATTTTTCACAAAGTGTATGGAAAGAATAAAGCCAAACCTCTTATAATTAATTACATCAGAGAACCTTTTGTGGAGACACATTTGTTGGTGTAATGATACTTTGTATGTCTGTTTCAGACCGTATTTGTCTGGTTGGGTCCCCTGGCTTGCGGCAAGCGAGTATACGCCCTCGTTTAGTCCACACGAACCTCCACGCTGCGCGCTCCGCAGCTTCCCTGGCTCGACGAAACAACTGGCGATTTGTTTTAGTAAGGCGCTCATGTAGATAGAAGCGCTTCGCCGGTCCCGCCATGTCCAAATCCGCCGTGGTTGCTCCGCGCCTCACTCGAGCGTTTTTAAGCAGCTCGTCGCGAAGGTCGCGCCTGGCCAGGCGTACGACGATAGAGCGTGGCCGCAGCTCCGTAGGCCCTTCCGGGCTCCCCGCCTTCAATTGTCGTCGGCCAGCCCGCTCCGCGCTCACAATGTCTCGAACCTCCAGACTGACACCTAGCTTTTTCCCTATGGCCATGACGACATGAACCGGGTTCTCCGAGTTAACCTCCGGTAAGTTGTTTATTTCAATGTCGTTGGCTAAAAGGTCCTGCTCTCGATCATTGAGTTGCTGGCGCAGCTCGTCTATGGCGGTATCCACTTTCTCAGCGACAAGCGTACGCTGTTCCAGAGTCTCTAACCTCTTTTCGAGGCCCTCCACTCGCTCATTATAAGTGAGGACCGTGCCCCGCAGTGACGCTAATTCGTCCTCCATATGTCTCCTAAAAGTGCTGAGTTCCTCCCGGACAGCTCTTAACTCACTGATAATAGCGTGGTACTCAGGGCGGATGTTAGGAGACGACTCCCGCGAGTTACCAGCCATACTGCTACTGTTCTGAGTATCTTCGATATCATCCGTATGCATAGAACCGCCAGGTGCAACTTCATCGTTGGAGGTGCTTGATGTAGGAGGGTTAGGCTGGCAGCTTGCTGATCTGACAGGCGTTTCGGCCTTGTTGTCCCTTGCAATATTCTTCCTGCACTCGGGGCAACGCCAATCGGGTGCCACGACCGACTTTGCAGGAAAACCAACACAAGCTCGGTGATAGTATGCCTCCCCACACTTTGAACCGCAGCACCTAACCCCCTCTATCGGCTTTAGAAAGCGACCACAAGCCGCGCACTTAGCCATAATCGATAGCAAACTCGAAACAGGCTTTGTAAGTAGTACCGGGTAGTTTTCCTAGATGGCGTTATTCTACCGATTTGTAAATATATATTGGGTATTATTTATTTTAAGAGTTTATTATTAACGCTGCAAGTGTAGAGCACAGAGATAGTAATAACGAACGCACTGTATGTATAAAGCACTATGTAGATTGTTTCTAAATATATTTTCACTTAATTTTATGTTAGTTAAGGGTAGTTCACAGATATTGTTTATAGAAATTTGTTTGATAATTAAGTTTTGTTTATAGCACTTCACGGAATCGCAGGATAACACTTGTGCCTATTCCACGAACTATTATTTATGTTTATATAGCGAAATATATGATGTTTGTACACTAAAACGATTTTTCTTTGCTTATTTATACACAGAGCGTATGACAGTACTCGGCGCCGTACGTCAATCGATCAAAGGTACGAGAGTGTCCCATAATCTCTGGTCATTTCCTACAAACGCCGCTAAGGTAGAACCAATGGTTTTATTATAGCGTTCGACCGTATTGACATGTGGGGAATATTTAGGAGTATAATGAAGATTAGGGATTTTGTACTTGCGCAACATAGCTTTTAAAGTAGCACTGACAAACTGTTTACCATTGTCCAATATAATTGTAGATGGTATACCATGAACTAAAAATATTTTTTCTTCCAAAATATTAGTTATTATTTCAGCAGTTGCGCGCCTGATAGGAAAAAGTAGACAGTATTTACTAAAACAACAAGTTACTACGAAGATGTAGGCGTTTTGTTTTCTTGTGACGGGTAGTGGCCCCACCAAATCTACACTAATGGTTTGGAAGGGTCGTGAACACACTTTGGGTCGTCCCATGGTTCCCAATGGTGCGTGGTTCTGATGTTTGTGCGCGATACAAGTGTCGCAAGAATTTATGAACTTAACTACGTCATCGCGCATTTTGGGCCAATAGTAACGCAGTGCTAAGCGCTTGTAAGTTTTAAATATACCGAAATGCCCCGAAGTGGGTTCGGCATGGTTCTCTAATATGGCATTATTTCGATCAGAAGAAGGTAGTACTTCTTTCCATTCGAACTCCTTACGTAGCATACACCTAGATTTAATCAAACGATATAATTTGTTATTTTTAATAGAATAGTCTGGATAGTCATTAGGCGAAGATAAACAACCATTGTAGGTGGCTGAATACCATTGATCAGTGTTAACATTAGGGTCATTCACGTTATTATTATTCGCGTTAATTATATTTACAGGTAGGGATCGTGAAACGCATCGGCTATAATATTATCCGCACCGCGCCGATGCTTTATTTCGAAGTTGAAGGCTGACAGACGAACCGACCACCGAGCTAATCTACCAGTCGGGTTGCTCAAGTTTAGGAACCATTTCAGTGCGGAATGGTCAGTATACACAACAAACTTTAACCCGTTATCTAAATAACAGCGCCAATATTCGAGGGCTGTTAGAACTGCTAATGTCTCACGTTCTGTTATACTGTAGTTTTGTTCCTGTGCATTTAGTGACCTACTCATGTAAGCGATAGGTAGTTCCACGCCATCTATTTCTTGTGTAAGTAACCCACCGATGCCGCTCGCACTCGCATCTGTGTGAACTTGAAAAGGTTTCTCGTAATCGGGACACGATAATATTGGTGCGGAGCTTAACAATTGTTTTAGTTTACAAAACGAGTCATCAGCTTCCACCGACCACTGAAATGGTGCGGCTTTCTTACCGGTAGAGGTAAGTTTGTTCAGAGGACCGGCAATAGTACTAAAATTAGGTATAAATCGCCGATACCATGATGCAATGCCTAAGAACCTTTTGACTTCTTTTTTATTCTTAGGCGTAGCATATTGAAGAATGGCTTCCACCTTACATGGGTCTACTTGTAATCCTTTAGGGTTTACTACGTAGCCCAAGTACTTCAATTCATCACGGAAGAATTTAGATTTTTCCAAGTTGATGGTAAGGTTGGCCGATTTTAATTTTTCGTATACTTTATTTAATAGTTACACATGAGCATTAAAGGATGGCGATATAAGCACGATATCATCTAAAAAAACGAATACAGAGTTTTCGAACTCAGGACTGTTCGTAAACAAGTGATCCACCAAACGCTGTTGTGTCGCAGGCGCATTCGTTAAACCAAACGGCATAGTCACAAATCTAAATGTTCCTCTAGTAGGCACATAGAACGCAGTCTTATCACGATCACATTCGCGAAGAGGCGTCTGCCAAAAGGACTTAGATAAGTCTATACTACTTAGATATCTAGCGTTCCTAAGGTTGTCTAAAATTTCGGATACGTAAGGTAGTTTGTACGCGTCTTTTTTAGTAATAGAATTAAGTTTCCGACTATCTAAACAAAACCTTAGTTTACCGTCTTTCTTAGGCGTTAGTAAAATCGGTGACGACCACGGACTTTCGCATTTTTCTACCACTCCCAATGCAAGCATTTCATCTAATTCGTCAGTAATTATTTTTAATTTCACCGGCGGTAACCTATAATATCTTTGGCGTATCGGCGCAGAATCGCCAGTGTCTATTGCATGTTCTATTAAGTGAGTTCGTCCTAAACCGGTTTTTTCAGTAGAAATCGACTCGTATTGCTTTATAATTAACTTAGCCGTTCTCTGTTTTGACTCACTCAACTCACTAAAAGATTGCAATACGTTCGTGTTACTTAGCTTATTTTCACCTAACACACTACACGGCAATGTTTTAGACATGCATACGGATGCGATATGGTTAGGCAGTAATTCAAATAGTTTCCAGAAATCGATGCCTAAAATTAAATTACTTGTAACTTCTGGAATAATATAAGCTTTCAATAAGTGGGTTTGATTATTAAAAGTAGTGGGTAAGTTGATAAAACCGCGCGGCAACAATATATTTCCACCTGCGGACCGAATGGAATTAGTGTTGTGACACTGCTGTATTTCTAACCCGGTTTTAGTAATTACCTCCAGATGGGAGTTGTTACCTAGAATTGTAATGGCTGAACCGGAATCGAGCAATCCACAAATAGGTAAACTGTTAATCGTTACGTTAACATAGGGCCGTAGGTAATTTTTAGGTTTATTATCCAGGATCGAGGCGACGGAATAACTAGAGAAATACACTTTTAGAGTGTTTAGCCAATTTCTCCAATCATCTTTGTCAAAATTGGTTGAATAGGTTGTAGAACCTAATTTAGATTTTGACACGCCCCGACCCTGACCAACTAGTTTTTTGGTTTCGTCGATTTACAGTTCGGGCAGTTAGGGAATGTCACATCCCTACAGCCGCACTTGAAGCAAATTGCGAAGCGATCGCGTTTGCATTAATTCAAACTGTGATCATTGATTCGGCAGCGCGGGCAGTACTTGGACGTGACTAGAGCGACAGAGCTAGGTTTAGACTTAGGTTTGCTAGGTTCGTTGTTCACAGTGTATTCGGACGAACCCTCTATAGTAGCAACGGAATAATTATTGTAGGAATTATTACGCGCTCGGTTATTAGGTTTGTGACTGTAAGCTAGGTCTGGTGCCAACGTGTCGTTATTATAATACGGTTCGCGGAATTGAGAGTTCAAACATTTCATCCGTTCGTAGTTTAAACATAACGTCTGCAGTGTTGCTATACTGTCTATTGACGATATTGACGGAGCTAGCACTAGTGAGTAGCATGGACGTATGTTATGCAATAGGATGTCTAACTTTTCGCGTTCGGACAATCGCTTTGACGGTGACAGCCTAGCGAACAGCTGATTCATTATCGAGAGATAAATAATTATAGTTTCGGTAGCACCTTGAGTACGTCGGCGGATTTCATTTAATAACCGGTAGTCATAATCGTACGGTGTGAAATCGTCTATTAATTTAGTGGTGAGTTCTTCCCATGTAGTGAAATATTCTTTTAGGCCGCGGTACCAGTGAAGTGCGTTACCGGTGAAAATTTCGGAGGCATATGATAAAATTTTAGTGGAAGGTAGATTACGCGCGGTTTGGAATTCGGTTACGCGTTGTAGGAACGCTCGGACGCATCCCGTACCGTCGTATTTTAGCTTAGACAGTTCGCTAACTCTCAAATGCTCGCAATGCAATACTGGGGCTAACCCTGCCTGCGTCGAGGTAGACGGCGCAGGTTGGACCTCTGCCACAGCATCAGCTGAGCGAACAGCTGATTGCTCAATGGCGGACAGCTCCGCCGAGAGCTTGTCGAACCGGCTGCACAATTCGGTAATCCGTTTTGAAAACGCCGTAGGACGTTCCATCCTACGGAGTCTATGGTATAAGTGGTTGTGCAGTGCGGTAGACCTCTTAGCTAGGTTCGCGTCGTAAGAGGCAGATAACGAATTTAGTCGCTTGGCCAGCTCAGAGACGGCCTCGCTAGCGCCCTCGAAGTCCACCGCTGTGGCTAGACCCGACTCCAAAATGTCATCATTTGGAATGGCTTCCAGTAATTTAGGGAGCTGCTTCCGCAGACCTAGGACAGAGGTAGCCGGCTCCTCACCTCTAATCGCGACCTCGTAAGCTAACTCGTTCTTGTTTAGCAGGAAGTATTTTATGGGGTGTGAGCCCATGGTGTATGAATAACTGCGTAAGTATACACTACACACTACACTTAGTGCGCAAGCGTTCCGCCCTTACAAATGGCCTACTTTACGATTAGGCGTAAAAGTTCGACCGTTAGGACTAATTAGAAAAACGTTAGATTCACATTTGCGAACTAGTACGTAGTAGGTAGTTACACTAAAAGGTAGAAAATTAGTACAACAATACGTACCGGTTCGCTGTAGCCGCACCTGCTCGCTTACAATGATGGAGACCTGCTAGATGAGAACTCGAGCACGGAAAGCGAGACAATAACCCACGTAGGCGCCACTGTAACGGGTTCTGGTAGTAAAAACGCAGTAGAGGTTTTAGATGCGTTTATTGCAGAGTATCGTCTCACTTCCCTTGCCACGAGTATGACCGACCAACAACACGACACTGGCCTGAACACTAAGGGCTGTAGTCTCCCACGCTGTTCCCTCCGGTAGTGTGTAGGCAGGCTGCTCGAAGGCTGTGCGTAGCGGTACAGGCCCTCGCTGACGTTGGCTCAGCTGGCAGACGCCGGCGGTGTGAGTACGATGAGCAGGGCAGGCCAGACTCTTCGCCAGAGGTGAAGCCGAAGGCGATGCAGGAAAGTGTAGCGGTCTAAGAGCGTAGCCGGAGTCTTAACGTGAACCTGGAACCCGTAGCTGGGAGCAGGATACACGTAAATACGACGTAGGGTCAGTAGGTACGCTTAGTTATAGTAGAAGCGACGTTAGAGTAGCGGTGCCGGCCTCTCTGTCGGCCCCTTTATATACCGGGCCCTCCATCAGGCTGAGAGTCCGTTTATGACCATATTTGGTCAGCTTTGCGAGTGCGGACGATGGCTTTCTCTGATTGGCCGAGCGTATGGGCGGTACTGTGACGCAACGCGGTAAGTACCGGACATACGTTACAGTATGGTGATATCAACAATCATTGCGAGACGCTCTGCTCGGTCTATCACTACAATATCAGGCTTATTGGCTACAATAGTCCTGTCTGTAATGATAGACCGATCCCAGTACAACAGTGCACGACCATTTTCGAGAACTGGGTCGGGCACATGTCTGTAGTACGGTACCTCAGAACCAATGAGTTTATATTTAAGGGCTAGTTGCTGATGGACAATCCTAGCCACTTGGTTATGTCTGTGCAAATACTGACCATTGGCAAGACTCGAACAACCGGACACAATATGCCTGAGAGATTCCCCGGGCTGGTGACTCGCCCGACATATGTCAACAGTACCGTCCCACAGGATATACTTGCGGTAGTTATTTGTCATGACAACTTCATCCATAATTGCACAGACAAAACCTTCGGTTTCTTCGAAAAGATCACCGAAGCGCAGCCAGGAAACGGATGCCTTAAAATCTATATAATAAATATATCCTAAAAAATATATCCTAAAAAAGTATGGGATAAAATCAATAGTTGGATAGGTAAAAATAAAACAAGTATAGATGATATGATAAATAAATATTTTGGCAATAACGATACAATGTATAACATATGTAATAAGTTAGCAGATACGTTTACTACAGAAATTAATAATATAAAGCATAAATGTGATATAAAGTTCCTAGACAGATCTCAGTATGTTAGTTTAAGAAATGTGTCATTTCGCTTTAAGCCAGTGACTAGTAATTCAGTGTGTAAAATTATAGATAATCTTAGCAGTGAAAAGGCCCCTGGAATAGACTGTATTCGAATTAGAGACTTAAAGGCAATAAAAAGCCAAATTTCACCGGTCCTGGCAGACTTTATCAATATGTGTCTCTCGAGGGGTCAATACCCCAGCCTACTTAAGAAAGCTGTAATAAGACCTATATTCAAACAGGGAGATCACAGTCAATACACCAACTACAGGCCGATTGCTATACTATCTGTAATCAACAAAATAATAGAAAAAATGGTGGTAGGCCAGGTTAGTGAATTCCTAGAGCAGCATCAGATACTGATTCTCAGCATGGTTTTCGGCGCTGTCGTAGCACGGCTACAGCGTTATCGAGTTTTTCGGAGTATATAAATAACAGTCTGGACCTTGGTAATCAGGTTCTGGCGTTATTTATAGACTTTAAAAAAGCTTTTGACACCCTGGACCATGAGGTACTTCTCCAAGCTATGGATGAATGCGGAATAAGGGGTCCAACTAATAAGTGGTTCCAGAACTATTTAAGTGATAGAACTATTCAGACCAGCATATCAGGTGCCATTGGAAAAGAGGCCGCAGTTACCCTGGGCGTACCGACCGGTTCCGTATACGGACCAGTTGGTTACATCATGCATGTAAATAGCGTTACCAATGTAGTTAAAAATTGCCAGGTTTACATGTACGCCGACGATATGTGCTTGCTGTATTCATCTAAAAACGTACAAAAATATAGGGCTGCAATCCAAACAGACTTTAATAACATCACCAAGTGGGCACACGACAACGGTATTCTACTAAATGTTAGCAAAACTAAAGTAATGCACATACATTCACCACATAATCAAATTGCAAAGAATATCGCTAATTCATATTTTAGTATACGGGGTCACACATACGAGTGCTTGCACGCCACACACCTGAACTGTGACTGTCAAAATTTAGAGTACGTCAAGACATTTAAGGCGCTGTTATACCTCAGAAGCCGTGAAACACCTAATTTTTCGTCGCGCATCTAGCCATAACGGTACATATTACAAACTAGCAAAAATTAGAGCTTAAAGTCAAAAGTTGGAACAAAAGACTTTTGAAAGAATTTTTCATGTATGTAAAATAGATTCACGGTAAAAAAATCACAAAATCGAGGCAGAAAATAATCTTTCGTCTCACTGTTTGCAATATTTTGAACATAAGCTGTCATATTTTTTTTGATAATATTGTAGGAAATCTAATGAACTAAAGAATTACCCTATTTATTTTCATATTATACGTGTATATTTTGTAAAATTAAATAAAATCTGCCAAACGTCTATGATTTTGACGCTCGGTAGATCCCATCAATATCAAACGCTTCAGCAATTTAAACCTTATTAGCATAAGCGGTGTACTGAGTGTCAGTTGCTAGTTCACGCCCCGCCCAGACCTCATCATTCGGCTATGAGCCCTGTGAGAGATAGGTCATGTCGCTTGCGTCTCCGCTGCACGAAATTTTACGTAAACCTGTTTGTTATTATAATACGCCGATTTGAGTTCGTAATTTCATGTTTTATGTTATAGACTGAATACTTTGAATCAAATAGGCTTTCATGTAACTATGGGCACATATAATTAGGACCTAAGTTTATACTCTTGTTGCGTTTAATGTGTTATTATTTCTGTGCTTATAAATATATAATTAGAAGAATAAAATATGGACAATTAGAGAAATGAAGTTCTACGAAGGATTTGTACAAGAAAGCGTCGTAATAAAATAGAAATTCATCCATGGCCAAGTGATTATGAAATATGTAACATTTTTACACAAATTATTTTCATAAGAGTCTTTTATGACTAACTATGTTACTTATATATTATTGATTATGCATAATATAATTATATAAATTATTCTCACAATACATAGCTGCCACAGCTTTCAATTTTTGAAAGAGTAATAACATAAAATCGAATCATTTTATGTACCTATATTTCAAATTCATTAGCTTGTCAGAGCGCCTGGAGCGCTAAGATGCCGCCACGGCGAACAATAATGATGACAGCGCTAATATGGCGCTCCGCAATCCGCACACAAGCGGTAACGAATGTTGTATTATTGTGTTTTGAACATAAACCTTTTTAGGTACATCGGGTAAAACTTTGATTATTCATAAACTATTAGGTATGTCTCAGTACATCTAATATCTTTTTAATTTCTAAAATCAATCATTTATAAGTAAGAAGGTAACTTCTCTGTTTGCTATAACACAAGATATAGTATTTTTTTAATAATAAAGTACGTAACTAATTATCATTATTGTAATTACAGTGAAGTTAAAGATAACAGTTCTGCAACGTCTTACACATATTTGACTTCAGTCATTCCTAACACGATCTGTTCAAGAGCTAGCCAAGAAATGCCAAACAATTTTTTAACAAATTTGACTCAAATTCCGTAGTGATAAGCAAAAATTACAAGAGGGGTAGCAGTGACTGGTCCGAATTGTGTAAGAATATGTTGACAGATTTAATTTTTTGTAGAGTGGTAAAAAGAAGAGATAACAGCAGTAAAGCCAACTTAGTAAAAAATATTTTGTACAAATAAAATATTTGCAATGTAAAATCAGTTGCGCATGGAATCTAAAATGAACAACTGGCTTTGCAACAACTGGCGAAGCAAGAAAATGTAGGTAACAATCGAGCCTTGTGGATTATTCGATTATTGGTGCCGCGCCAGATGGATTAATAGGGCCAAACACGATTGTGGAAATTTAATGTTCTAAAGTTGCCTATAAGAATAGCCTGGAGAATAGTATAAGAGCAAATAAAATACAAATATGGAAACATGATAAAAAAGTGAACTGACTAGTCTAAACAAATATTGTAATCGTTATTACCAAATTCAGGGGCAACGCCACGTTACACGCAAACAAAAGTGTTTATTTGCTGTGTGGAGTGGCGAAAGTATACCACTAAAATAGAAATTATAGAAAGAGATGATGTTTTCTGGGAGAAGCTTGTGGCGTTTTATATGAATTGGCAGTTGCCTGAAATTGTTGATTCTCGTCAAGCTCAAGGGATGGCATTGCGAGATCACGGAGAGGAAAATGTTTCATCAGTGCTTGAAATTTCTACAATCAATACCAAGCCGTAAAAGGAAAGTAAATGAAACTGTGCCTCGTGAATAACAGCAAATAATAAGTCTTATCACCTTACACACTGCCTTTAACATTCGATGAGAATAAAGAAAACCTGCCGGGTTGTAGCAGACAGCTAACTTTTGATGAGCTGTAAACTCTGTATTTCGTTAATAAATTATAAGTGAATATAAATTAATATCTTTTAATATTTATTTTCTTTGAAACATCACATATTTGAAGCGAAAGATTTTTTTTTATATTTTTCCATACAAACATGTATGACGAGAGTTAACGAAAAAGCAGTAACTCAAATTCTAATTCTATAATTTTCTAAGCGACATAGCAGTATCTCATGAATAAGGTATATCCACATATATTTTTGATGTTTCATCTATTTTTAAAAATAATAATGGGTTGGGTTTCGAAACGAGTCGCCTGAATTTGAGGGTATTGGTGGTGTAGGGGGCTCAAGGGAGTTAGTTTTAATCCTCTAAAAGTAATTTTGGCTGCCGGCGTTGCGTCTAAATATTTTTAAACAATTTCCAAAAATTCTTGAATACTTCGGCAATTATGCAAAACGGAACGTAGTTTTTATACTTTAGTGCAGTTTTACAAATGTAATTTTTAGGTTTTATGTGAAAAACGTGAAACGAAACGCAAAACTGCCATCTTGGAATGATCATATTGACAGCTAATGTCAAATTTGTGCGTCATTGCTTTCGAGTGCCTTGGGTTAGGTGCGACTATAATAAGTAAATAAATAGATTATGTTAGGTTCTCTTTTGACCCTTAATCCGAAAATAGGAGCCCTTCGCAGGGCTCCGACAACCTTAGTTTATTAAACTAGTGTGATGAATGTGGAAGTTGGCAGTGCCATACACACCGATGTTTGGAGTTTTTTTTTTCAGAGGAAACCAAGTATTTCCGGCAAGTGAAAATGGTGAGGGGAGTTTCAAGACCTCCCCTGCTCCCTCTCCAATCACTCACAACCCCTAAAAACGGCGACGTATTTCGAAACCTTTGCCATAATAATTATACCTATAATAACAATAAACATCCATAAATAAATAAATGAAATCAACTTTTACTAAACTTCAATTATCTCGTAACTCGCTTTAGTTGAGATACGGCTTTTGCGCTTAGTAGAGCAGTATTGTGTTTTTTAGGGTACCGTAGCCAAAAATTGTAAAAACGGAACCCTTATAGATTCGCATTGTCTGTCTGTCTGTCCGTCCGTATGTCACAGCCAATTTATTGCAAAACAGATTTGAAAACTGGCAGGAATGGAATTAGATGTAGGTATTCTATGAACTGCTTCACTATTTTTATACAAAAACAAAACAAACATAATAATGGTCTCTTCGTACATGGAACTGACTTAATTATTTTTATCATCTTACGGCTCGTAGGCTACTTTCGTCAACATTTAATACCTATAACGTCTAATGTAAACCAGCTTTGCTCATGGCTGCACTGAGAACAAAAATTGCGCTATGCCTATATTGTACAAACAGATTGATGTATGTAATATAAATTTTAATATCAGTATCTCAATTCAATATGCTAAAACGTTTGGCTTGCGATTTTGAAATATTGGAATACGGATGTCGCCAGAATACGGCCGCACGCGACGAGAATGAAGGGGGGCGCCCCGCAGTAGACGGAGCTAAGCTCCCTTCACCTCCCCTGCTTCACCCCCTCATTTACCAAAACATTCGCTTAGGACAGCGCCTTAAGTACCTCGGTCTGTGGGTGGATTGTAATGCTAACTGGAAGACGCATGTTGATACGGTGTGCACAAGACTCAGAGCAGTACTTAGTAAGTTTTACACGTTAAAGGCGCCATTAAGTAGAAAAACACTACGCATTGTTTATTTCGCATTAGCGGAGTCCTTAATAGGCTATGGATTAAGGACATATGGTCGAACATTTAAAACGTACTTAGATAACATTAAGTCAATGCAAACACGCTTTTTAAAATATCTCATTACGCCAAAGACAAAACGTACTTGTAAAGGTAATTACGAAAACTGTTTCTGTTATGTAAAGTTTTGCCTGTACATGAAAGGGTTAAGTACTTTGCGGTTCTTGAACAATTTTACAATGATAATTATAAAATAAAAATAAAAAATACTTACAATACAAAACGTGTAAGAGAACAGAAACTGGTGCGTCAACCAATAAATAATTATTATGGTAAAAGAACCAACAAGTATTTGATACCTACGTTATATAACAATAATGAATGGCTGAGAAAATATAACAATAAAACCAGTAAACAAACCTTAAAAACTAAGCTAAAAAAAGTTTTACTTGCCGAGTACGGCGTGCATATGCATAATTAAGTAGTTATAATACGATTGTCAAATTTACTGTTACCTACCTTTTGCTATATTATTTGAATAAGATTGGGCAAACTGCATGTATATATATTGGGTATGTATATACATGTAGTTTGTGTTTTTATTCATTAATTAAAACCTTTGTTAGCTTATATTTTATTTTATAATGTATAAATAGTTAAATACCAAATGTTTATCGAGCGCTATTCCCGCCGACAAACTGACACTCAGTTTGGTGGGTGTAATTATTTTGTAAAGTGTGTTGAAACCAATAAATGTTTTAATTATTATTATTATTATATTATATCAGACCCATGTAACGCCTTATAGAAGCGTCCATGTAGCTCCTTGCCCTTCCATACTTCTCTCCGGTCCTCAATGCTAAGTACTGCAGGTTTGTGCCAGTTCTCTTTAGCCAAAGCGAGCGGGGTAAGTCCAGTATCCACTGCAACCACATCCCGATGCATATCCACACTCATTTGCAGAAAATATTCTCTAAGGTTATACAGCTCGCGGTTATGGAGGGTCTTAAGACATAAAAATCCTCGACCACCACATTTCCGCGGGATGTATAGCCTCATTACCGACGAGCGTGGATGATGCATCCGAGATGCAGTCAGCATTGAACGGACTTTTCTGTCCAGGGCGTCAAGTTCAGTCTGAGTCCACCTGAGTATGCCAAAGGAATACATAAGGACTGGCATGGCCCATCCGTTGCAGGCTCGCACCTTGTTACCACCTGATAAAAGACTATTCAGTACTTTTTTCAGGCGGCCAAAGAAACGAGCCTGCAGCGACTGCTTCATGTCAGCCTCAGAGATATTCAAAGACTGCGACATACCCAGGTATTTGTAAGCTTCCGTTAGAGAGAGGGACCGAAGTTGTATGGAATCTGAGAGTTGTATCCCTGCAGATTCCATAATCTCACCTTTCTTAACATGCATGACCGCACATTTGTCCACACCAAATTCCATCCTGATAGAATTACTAAAGGTTTCAGTTACCTTAAGTAAAGCTGACTGCATTATTGGAGATTGTTGAGAGCAAATAATTTCAGGTCATCCATGAAAAGGAGGTGAGATATAACATGACCACCTCTCCTTAACCGATAGCCTAGCCCTGAACCCTCTAATAAAGTACTTAGAGGGTTCAGTGCTAGGCAAAACCACAAAGGGCTCAGACTGTCGCCCTGGAATATACCTCGCTCGATCTTTATTGGAACACCGCAATCCAAACTCGATCGACATCCTGGATAGCGCAACACGGTCCTCCATTGCCCCATACATGACCTTAAGAAGGTGCATAGAGTTCTATCTACTTTATACAACTCCAGCACCCTCAAAAGCCAGGTATGTGGGACGGAGTCGTAAGCCTTTTTGTAATCTATCCAGCATGTCGATAGATTTTTTCGATTGCGGCGTACCTGTTGGCTAATGGCCATGTCAGTCAGAAGGAGTTCTTTAGTACCACGCGTCCCACTCCTACATCCATTTTGAGAAACTGCTAAAATTGAATTATTAAATATATGTTTTGATAATTTTACTCTCAAAATGGATGTAAGAAGTTTATAAATTGTTGGCAGACAAGTAATCGGCCTATAATTCTTGGGGTCCGTGGTACCACCAGATTTATAGAGCAGGTGAGTGTGGCCGGATGTTAAAAAGTCTGGTAGCAAACCCGATTCCAATGATGATTGGAACTGAGACGCTAAGCAAGCATGTGAACTACGGAACCATTTAAGCCAAAAATTGTGCAGTCCGTCCGTTTCTGCTGCTTTCCAGTTTTGTAACAGACGGACTGCACTAGCTATATCGTCTTGTGTTATGTATATTGGTTCCATAGTTGGGATTCGTTCACATACTCGCTCAACATCCCGGATCCAATCACCCTCCGCATGGCTGACTGGCGTCGACTAAATGCTGCGCCAAAATAAATTAGTGGCATCATCGTCCGGTCGACACCCATCACCCTCACCGGCCCTGGGATCAGGTTGCTCCCATCCTCTGTACACCCACATCTCGTCTCTTTGGAATGTGCGATTCAGGCAATATCGATCCACTCTTTCTTTATATCGCCTGATACGGTTTGCCCATGCATAAACTTTTGGCTTCAGAGAGTCGATGCGCTCTGTAACTCGTGCCTGATAATCCTGGGAACTGATACCAGTTCCCGCGAAGGCTCGAGTCACAAAGCGCATCACTCTCGGTCGCGTATTGCCCATTCTGAAACAGGATAGCTTTCCAATGAGTGCCCTAGTCTCAGCGATACGACGCTCAATCCTGCACCGCCAAGCTGGCACAGTAGTGGTTCGTCGAGGAGCGGTATTATTTATTATTATTCATACTCATCTTTAATATAATCACATAACAATACAGTACAATTTTAAATATATAGTAAGTAAGTAATTAAAACATTATACAATACATTTAAAAATAAAAAAAATATTATGGAGACCCACCAGTATCGGGAACAGGGTCCAAGCTACTGGTGGTTAGGGCCCCAGAGACAGGAACCGCCTCACTATGCGTGCCGTGTCCAAAAGTACCGCCTTCTGTATCAGACCCTTGACCCAAGGATCCAACGCGAGCCTCCTAAGATTGTGGTCGAGGCTCTTGGCTATAAGACCATTGACTGTGACGATTATCGGCACAATAATTGCAGAATCGACATCCCACATGTCGACAATCTCGTGAGCCAAGTCCAGATATTTGATCTGCTTATCTTTCTCAGCCTTCACGAGATTCTCGTCATGAGGAATGGCAACATCCACAATTATTGCGCGGCGCTCTGATCGATCTACCACCACAATATCAGGTTTGTTGGCTACAACAGTCCTGTCTGTGATGATAGATCGATCCCAGTACAATGTGATATGACCATTTTCCAGAACAGGTTCAGCCACATACCTGTAGTACGGCACCTCAACATCTACAAGCCTGTATTTCAGAGCAAGTTGCTGGTGAATGATCCTGGCTACTTGGTTATGCCTGTGCAAGTACTCGTCGTTAGCAAGACCCGAACAGCCGGAAACTATATGCCTGAGGGATTCACCAGGCTGGTGACACGCCCGACAAATGTCCGTGGTGCCATCCCTCAGGATATATTTCCGGTAGTTATATTATTATTATTAATCATCTTTATTGCACCAAAGAAATTTACAATAACGAACCTTAACAAAATGACAGATAGTACAATTGGCGGCCTTATCACTATTAAGTAATCTCTTACAGGCAAACCTAACCTGGATGGATAAGAAAAACCTGGATTCAGAAAAAGGGTAGTTTGGTGATCATTAACTATTGATAAAGATAAATAATACGAATATTTACATAGATAAATAACCATATACATACATAAATAAAGATATACTTACATAAATAACTATGTACATACATAAAAAATAAGAAATAAATAATTATTAAATACCTTATATCTAATAATAATATTAATGATACATAAATTAGTGCTAAATAAATGAAAGGAAATAGAAAATATATAATTACAAGAGTAGTAAGGTTAAAGAATCAAGTAGTAGTCTTTGAGTAAATTCTTGAATGAAGGCAGCGTTTGCGCTTGTTTAATAAACATCGGCAATGCATTCCACAAGCGTGCAGCTTGGACAGTAAATGATTTATCGTAGAAACTACTGGAATGCATTGGTATTGCCAGTCTCAGATTCACCGACGACCTTAGAGATCTAGAATCCGTATCAGAGAGGAACTCGAAGCGATGTTTTAAGTAATGGGGAGTAGAAGGGTTAAAGAGAATATTATAAAGTAAAGAAAGTATGTGAGTATTCCGTCGAAGGCGAATTGGGAGCCACTTGAGCAAGTTGCGGTACTTAGAAACGTGATCATATTTGCGCAATCCAAATATGAATCTAATACATAAATTTTGAAGTCGCTCAAGCTTATCAAGTTGCTCCTCCGTGAGATCTAGATAGCTGACATCCGCATAGTCAAGGATAGGTAGAAGGAGAGAATTTGCAAGCGCAATCTTAGTGGTAGTCGGCAGAAAGTTTCGCAATCTTCGCAACATCCAGAAAACAGTTTTCTACTAACTTCCCTAATTTGGGGTACCCAGGATAAAGTTTTATCAATATACACTCTTAAATCCTTCACGCAATCGCTTATGGGTAAAGGAGTACCATTAAAGTTAACTTGGGGTAAACAAGTCCGGTCGACATGCGCAATTAACCTGGGACTACCAACAACAATAATTTGCGTTTTTGTAGGGTTGATTTGGAGACCAAATCTGAGGCTCCATGCAGCTATACGTTCTAAATCCGAATTTGTGATACGAATTGCTTCAGACAACTCATGGACAGGAGCTTGAGTGTAAATTTGGAGATCATCTGCATAAAGGTGGTAGGCTGACTGAAGTTGATAAGAGATAGAATTTATAAAAATTTAGAAAAGTAAGGGAGATAGAACGCCACCCTATGGAACGCCGACTGTAGACGACTAGACGTACACCAAGAAGACAAAGAGTCTTCAATACGTATACGCTGTCGGCGACCAAACAGGTAATTGTGAAAACAATCAATCACTGGTGGAGATATGTTAATAGAGCGCAATATGCCAAGCAGAATATGGAAATCAATAGTATTGAAGGTGTTACTAAAATCAAGTAGGCAAAGGACAGTTACGTTGCCATTTTCCATACCGAGCCTGATGTCGTCGGTAATGTTGATCAGTGCCGTAACCGTGCTGTGACCTGGACGGAAACCGAATTGGAGAGGATTGAAAAGAAGGTTTTTATTGAAGAATGTGCTGAGTTGGGCATGGACAAGGCGCTCAAGCACTTTAGAAAGGAATGGTAGGACGGAGATTGGCCGGAACTCAGAAAAGGAAGACGGATTAGGTTTTTTAGGTAAAGGAATAATTTGGGCGTCTTTCCATATGGTGGGAAAAACGCTAAAGTTAGGTTGACATTTATATTTAGTTTTAGCTTTAGCTTTCTTAGACAACAAAACTTTTATTTCAGTGGTTAGCCAAGGCGATGGTAACTGTCTGACTCTAATCGCACGGACTGCTGCATGGACATCGTATAGACGAATAATAGAATCAGTGAAAAGTTCAACTTTCTCGTCGATGGTCTCTGCGCTCTGTAAAGGACTCCAGTCGATCATACTTGCATCTGTACGAAGATTTTCTACATTCATGCCACCAAAATTACGTTGCAGCAGAATTTTTGTCTTTGTCTTAGGAAGACGAAGTTTATAGGAGAGATAGATAAGCTCATGGTAGCAAAAAGCATCAGCCGGAAGCTGCCCATGTTTAGTGACAAGGGAAGGTGAAGAGACAAACATGAGATCAAGAAGAGAAGGAGTTGAGTTAGGAAAATTATGTGTAGGATTTAAAGGGAGGATGGATAGATTACAAGATTCGACAATACTACACAAGGAAGATGAGCGCGAATCCTTTTTCAGCAAACAAGTGTTGAAATCACCCATGACTATGGTATGACTGTAAGCAGGAGCTAGATTTTCTAAGATACGTTCGAAAGAAGAGAAGTAATTTATACGACAGTTAGGGGAATAAAAAACACCGAGTAGAACCTTGGTATAAGCTAGATCTGGTTCTACAAAGAGATGCTCGCCGGCATTAAGCGGTGGAGGTTGTGGAGATACATTTACAACATTGAAAGCAATGTGTGAACGGAGATAAATGGCACCACCACTCCCAGTTCGATCATTTCTTATAAGTCGGAAGTTTGGAAGAGAGTTGGAAACAGACAATAGGCATGGTTTTAACCAAGATTCTGAAACAAGAATGGCATGGATATTCTTACAGTCAAAAGTTGTTAGCATATCTTGGAAATGGGCTGGAATACTCTGAGCATTTATACGAACGACATTAAAGTTCCCAGGTACATCGGCAAACTCGCACTGTAAAGTTTCAGCAAGAGAAGGAATACTTTCAAAGCTACTGTTATGACTACTTATAGAAAAAAAACTATCATTATCACTATTTAACTGGTCTGACATAGTATATAAAAATAAATACAATAAAAATAAATAAAATAAAAATATAATATAATAAAATTAGAGTAATAACTTCTTAATTAACTAAGTCTGTCTTATCCACCTGCCAGTTCAGTGCTAACAAATTACAGAACAAAAACATAATTATACAAATTGCAATGATTGAAAACAAAAAAAATAAACAACAAAAGTAAAAGTTTCAACATCTAAAACAGGCAAAAAAAAAACTAAAACAGTAGGTAATTTAGTAAAATGCGACATCCGGGCTTGGGTTTGGTACGGTACGGCATACATAATAAATATTATATTGTAAAGTATGAATAATTAAGGAAGCACCAAATACATTTATATTAATAGGGAGAAAATAATAAATAAGTATACAAATAAGTAAAATAGTGCAAGTATATATTTTTAGGAAGTAAATATTTATAAGTATTAAAATGGACATAAAAAGAAGAGTAGTCTTACTTATAATTTTATTCACGGCTCAGTTTCTAAACGTTTCCAAATAAAGAAAACGAAACGCAGTTTTGACGTTGACAGATGTTAAGTGTCATGAACTCGTGAAGTTGGAAACCGTAGACAGAGAATCCTATAGACTAAGTGATATTTCATGTCGCACTCACACAGGACAAAGAGCAACTTATGCCGATGTAAGGTAAAGAAATGAAACAGCACGATAAGATTTTTTGTTTCACCGAGCGTGCCACTTTTTTATAGATATGCTAACTACTTAGCTAAACAAAGTTTGACAGCTGACGTGTAGGCAGCTATCGGCTCCATAAAAAATACAGTTTTTACGTGCTACAATAAAGTAATTCGAGCTATATTGTGTTGTGAACTATTGAGACTTGTGTTAAGAAGCACTAAAATAACAATAATAAATTCTAAATAATTAAATAAATTAAATCTTTGGTGTTGCCAACTTTTCTTTAAATAATTACCCTCTTTTGAGGATAATTAAAATAGGGTATAATATTTTGAGATTTGCAGTGCCTATTAACAAAGTATTTCATAGCTTGAATGGCTTGTTTCAGTTTTCCTGAACATGAGGATTTATTTAGGTCTTATATTTAAAAAAGATAAAGGTGGCCTTATTTATCCTTCCCATGGCGTTAAAAAAGTATGTAAGTTGGCAGAAAGAATATTTAAGGTCCATTCTAATGAAGGAATATCATTCCTTGCTGAAAAAAATAATATGTTACAAAAACTTATTTTCACGACTTTCAAACGATGCCAGGATGTATTTATGTTGGATCATTTTGAAAGTCAACCATTTATTGGTAACCATAAAGTTTTACTTATTAAGACCATTGCCATGCCCTTTTTCGAACTGCGTATACATCACGCAACAAAAGGATTTGAACCCAAGCAAAGAATTAGAAACCTTCATACTAAGCTTGTTTTATTCAAAGGACAACAATGTGTACAATCAAATATACATAAAAATTTATCATAAATAAAATATGTTGTATTATTTGCTCACACATCCAGGACGTACATACACAACCACCTATGAAATGACAGTTTAACTACCGACAACGAAATATCAAAAACGATACTTTTCTATAAATGTTGCATTGAAATAGCAACATATGACGTCATCACATTTTTGCGTCAAATAGCATACCTATCTACTTATTTTATTTAAATTAGTTAGAACAATGCGAAAAGTAAGTATATCATCAAAATAATGAATGAAAGTGGCATTGTATTTGAATATTTTATTGTATTGAAAAGTCGATATAATTTACTTTTGACTGAGGAAACAACCAAATTAGTTTGCGCTTGACAGCATAATAATATCATCTCCGTATCTTATATCTATCATATGCCGATAAAATCAATAAAGCAGTGTTACTTTTCGGCCTACATATTATTTTCTAATGGTATCAATAAATAGGGGTAACTTTTGCCTTACGCGGTAACCCTGAATTTAGAGTGACGTACTATGTTTGTCTCTTTCTGCGACACGCTTTGCCGGTGTCTATAGGATTCTCTGTCTATGTTGGAAACAGTGTTATATTAATAAATTAATCATAGAAGGTGGATATTTATTATAGAAGTAGATTAGTTAGGAAGTCAAAGTCAAAAGTAACGAATTAGGAGGTATTACGGATTAGTGTTATTGAAGATAGATATAGGGTAAAAGTGTAAAATACATAGAACATAATTATAAAGTAAACAAACCACGGATGCCGCAACTACTGCCAACTAGAATTCTGTGATGCACGCTACCTACTTCTTCGTGTCCGCAGCTCGTTTCGTCTTCCCAGCCGCAGGTTTCTCAACAGTCAGCGTCTTTTGAGTACCCGCCTTAATCTTGTTGAGTTCGCCAAGAGATGTAATACGATGCTGCAACCCGTCGGAGTCTAACACAAAAATATGTCCCTCTTTTGTCCAAATCTTTGTGACTCCAAATCGGTACCTTGCTGCCATGAAAGTATCGTGCTGTGCCTTTGTGAGAAATTCAGACAGGGTTTTGCCGCTACCTTTCAGTTTAGTCTTGGAGAACCAAACCTTGTCACGAATTGCTGCCTGTTGAAATTTGACTAAAATGGGTCGCGGCTTAGTTGAACCTGACGGACAACCCATCCGGTGACTCCGCTTGATGTGATCCTTACTAACCTCAGTGAGGTGGAGATCTTTCATGACATCAATGACCAGCTGAACAGGATCTTCATTTTTATGTTCAGTGATACCATGGATCAGAAGCATTTTTCGGCGGCTGCGCGTCTCGACTTCGTGGACGTTCTGTCCACTTCGCGCGCCAGCGACTCAATCTGACGCTGAAAATCGCCAATGGTCTCCAACACAAATGACCGAAAGGATGAAAAATCGGCTGCCAGACTTGTTATGCTGGGTGCATTGTTAGGCTGTTTGGCACTTTTCTGCAGTTCAGCCTCAAAGTTGGCCATGCGCTCCTCGATGCCAGCCATAGTGGTGGAGAAAGTAGTTTTCATTGCTTCAACGCTGTCCATGACAATTTAGTGATAGTGCAAAATGTAAATCAGATTCTGAAGCAGGAATTAACACCAAACTGGTTGGTATTTATGTCAGCATATAAATATTCACATTCATTATTGAAAATTATTTAATTTACTATATTTAAATAATAAAAAATACAGAGCGAAAATTTTTTAGCGCTTTTGATCTGACTACCCACATAAGATTATGTTCGTTTCATCAGTTTCATGCCTGTATCCCCGAAGGGGTAGGCAGAGGTGTAAATACTATCCCCACATTTCGCCATAAATTTTTAGGTCCCACGTAATAAGGGGCGAGCCTAGCCTTGTGTCCAGATCTGTATATGAATAATTAAAAAATGTGCAGACCACGGATACATAAGTGTTTTTTAATTATTACATGTATGTTGATGGCAGTCAACACTATTATTTTTCTCTCAATCAGTCCACATTCTCAGTCCATTGCTAGATTAAGCCTCTGCTAATTCGCTTTACAGTAGCTCTGTGAATGTTATAAAGAAACCTAATTATAACGACTAAGTAGATTTTATAGATTTAGAGATCGGGCAATGCCATTAGGCCCTTTAGTAGCCGGCAATCAAATTCTCAAGCCTATTTTAGAGCAATACACATACAATAACTAACATAACTTACTTGGCCATCTTGTCACCGCCATTATATTTATGTGTGTATACGTTTGTGTGGTGTTACAAAATACTTGCTATATAATTAATGTTGCTTTTTATTTATGTACAACAATTGTGCCAAAAGGTTTGCACCTCACCGTGCGGGTACCTTACAAAACGAACTGTTCAACTAATTAACTGGCATCAAAAGCTCTTTTGAATACCCATAATATGGGGCCGTACCTCAGAAACCTACGAAATTCACACATATCAAACTGTAGACCCAAATTTCAACATCGTAAGGCCTAAAATCATTTGATGGGGAACAAATTTCTTTCGTAAATTCACACAGCACTTTACTTTATTATAAGTACACTCGAGCACAAATTAAGGAACTTCGACTTTGTTGTTCCGTAATCGGAGTGCTTGTGTGTTGGTCTTTTAAAAATGACTTTAAGACAAGCGGGTACGTGATGTTGACGCGAGAAGTCGATAATTAAAATCGCTATTTTCAGATTATTCACGTCTAATCTTGGAGTTTAATTACTTCCTTATTAATTTCGACATGAACCGCAGCTGTTTTGTAATGTATAGCGGATTAAATTATCTAATACGTTACTGACTAAGCATTATTGCTAAATACCACACCCAATTATCTTAGCAAAGTGTCTTTTGAAATTGATTGATTAGAAACGATACAACAACCGTATAATGTGATTACTTACTAGCTCAACTGTCGATCACGTAATTATGTACCGGATTACCAGTATGTCTTCGTATAGTAGCTTTGTTGTAAAAATATTGATGTTACTCTGTTTCGTGTAACCGTTTTGTTTATATTGGGGAAAGTAGGTAATTACTGGTGACCTGCGTCATGTTGACACGCCACTGTTGCCCGCCCTCTGAATGTTCAGAAACTTTAAGTAAGTAAGGATAGTGACAGCGGGCTACATTCATGCATAAACATTCAACTAAAGCAGGTTCCTTTTAGTATGCAAGCGAAATCACCAGGCACTTACAACATACGTAACTATTCGTACTCTAACAATCACACAATACTAATTACACCAAAGATACGCTGATCAATGTTTGCGAATGACAGGCGCAAGCATTATCACTTGTTAATAATATTACATGCTAGAACATTCCTAAAACAAACAACGCATCTATTTATTTGTCGATACACGAACATCCTTAACTTGCTCTGTAAGTTAGTGTCACCTCACTAAACCCTATAAGTTAATATTAACCCGAATATTGTGGTAATATATTGCAACGTTATAACTAAACTTCCAAAACTTCAACGGCAAAGTTTTGCTGATGTAGCAAAAGTAAATTTGATATTGTGCAGTGAGGTAACGATACAATATGATATAGATACCTACGTTTTGCTTTTCATTTTTAAGAAGGTTTTTTTACATGAACGTATAATCCGTGATGAACTCTGTTTGTGACGGTGGTTGTGGCTTCGCTTATAATATTTTTCGCTCTGATGTGCTTATTTTCATAAATAACTTTTGTATGGAATGAAACGGCAATAGCAAGATTTTTATATATGAACTACGATCAACACGTGATACCTAAGAATCAGATTTTTGGAATTACTGTCTATTGATTCAAATAATTTCAATATTAAAAAACTATTGAAAATAACATGACATCGGTGTCGTGGTGATAATCCGGCGCGTCTCTCTCCAAAATGCAAAGTTGACTCTTGTTGATCAACGTGGAATTGAGAGTCTGGTGGAGAGTATGTGTAGCTCCGGAAACTAGTTTAGCCAGGTCCAATGGACTCCAACTTCGAGTCTTGGTTTGATTTGGGACCTAGCTAAGGGAGAGTCTCCCTCTATACGAAGGTTTTCCATCGCAAACCAAAAAAGTGAAAGATTGGGTTCCTTATAATAAATGAGCAAATAAAGGTAACAAATGAGCTTGCAGATTATGTAGCTACAGAATGTACAATAAATCAATAAATTTGAATTATTGATTTCACAACTACGGTAATGCCTGACAGTCGACGATATAAAACGCTTAAAAATCGCAAAAAATATTTTAAAGTATCAATATGAGACATATTTAAAAAGCATCTATCATCACTGATAAAGATAAAGCATATTGTGCACCGAGATCCTCATCATCATTCTAGCGTTATCCCGGTTGCATCCAAGACATACATGCCTTGGAGCCCGAGGTCCGCTAAGTGGGCTTTTTTACGAGGTGGAAAATCCCTTCGGATCTCCGACTCTTAGGGAAATGAGAGCCGAAGTATGTGGTGTTACGTTATGTTGGAATATTGTATCTTTTGATAATGTTGGCCAAATCATTTCTTTGCGTTTAACAATATTAGTTTCAAATTATAAGTAAATATTTACGTATAGTTTTATGTTAAACTTTCGCTTTAAATTATTTTGTATTATTTCTTCTTAAAGAAACAATATAAAATTTTTTTACAACTTCCTTTGGCAGTGCTACAGGCATCCATCAAAATTAATATACAAGGAAAATCTTTTGGAGTCTGCCGTTGGCTGTCAACAAGGCGACCCTCTTGGACCATTCATTTTTAGTTTAGCCATTCATCCAGTTATTAGCCAGCTAAATTCTAAATTTAACATCTGGTACCTAGATGATGGAACCCTAGGAGACGACGTAGCCACTGTCTATCAGGACCTGGCACTTCTGAAGACAAAATTTTCATCAATCGGCCTAGACCTTAAACCAAGTAAGTGTGAAATTTTTATCAACCATACTTTAGACCATTCCGCAATTCTTTCCAAATTTCAAACCCTCGCACCCAGTATAACCCATATTCAAAAAAGTTCTCTTCGCATTCTTGGGTCCCCAATACTAGACGAAGGTTTTGATTCTTTTATTCATGAAAAAATCCAAAATTTTAGTGAAATTTCGGACCGCCTGCTCAAAATTAATATACATTCGGCTTTCACTATTATTCGATACTGTATTTTTGTGCCTAAGTTCACACACGCTTTACGTTCTTCGCCTTTTTGGAAAAACCCAAGCCCACTAGTCAATATTGACAAAATGTTACAAAACACCCTAAGCAACATTTTAAATGTGGCTCATAACGACCGAGCATGGCTACAGGCGACATTACCTGTTCGCCTAGGTGGGCTTGGCGTACGCAAAATTTCCGACGTGAGCTTACCAGCATTTTTGTCATCGGTCCACAGCACTGCAGAATTAACCAGGAAAATCTTAGCACCCACACTGGTCGATACTGAGGTGCCGTGTAAGATCGATGCCCTTAATGCTTGGCAAATGGCTTGTCCAAGCACTGAGTTGCCCCGAAATTTATCCTCTCAGAGGCAGTGGGCCGGGCCGCTTTGCAGCGCAGTACGAGAAAATCTCCTCCGTACATCGTACAATGCTGCAGAGCGTGCTCGTTTGCTGGCTGTGGGAGAGTGGGAGTCGGGGCTCTGGCTTCAAGCACTGCCATCGTCCAACATAGGTACCATGTTGGACGATACGACCTTTCGCATCGCTTCTTGCCTCCGGTTAGGTGCGCCATGTGTCGATCCACATCGTTGTCACTTTGGGGAGGCCGTCGACAGCCTTGGTCACCATGGCCTATCATTTAAAAGGTGTAATTGATTATGATAATGATTGTGTATGGAACGAGAGGAATATGAGAGTCATGTTTCTTGTATCAAAAAGAGGATGGTTTTGTAACTGAACATTGATTATACGTATATTTATCCATCCAATATAGCCTTACTACGAAAAAATAATTGATTATGTATAAAAAATCCAATCGTCAAAAACTCACGAACCTTATCAGTGGGTTTAATCCAACCATAACGATACAAATGAATATATTATAACAATGTTGACTTTCGCGGGATTAATAAATCGTCAGTTGATAGGACGCAGAATTGAGGAATAGGCTTGACCGTTACACCAGATTGAATTTTTATTCATTGTTTAATTTTCCACCCGAGAATGAAATTGATATTTAAATACGGTATTTGACTAAAAAAATCGAATTAGTCCGTCAGATAGATTTCCAAAAAATATTGGACACGTATATTTTCTTAAGTCGCGTAAACAAAGAATTAAGACGACAAACTTCGCTGAAAACTCGTGTGACGTCACTTGCCAGTACACTTTTTACTGGCAAGTGACGTTACAAGCCCCCACTCTTATACGTTTCTCCATCTTTGATGCGTTTTATCTTCCTTATTTTTTACTGTATCGATAAAACAAAAAATACGTATCCAATATTTTTCGATAATCTAACTGACGGAATAATTCGATTTTTTTAGTCAAATACCCTATTATGTGAACCTTTTACGAAAACTCGTAACGTAGCATTTTTAGTTACAAGAACTTTTGAATGCCGACACGCGTCGTTGAAATTATTGAATTTGAGTAATGTTTTCAAAATTGTGCAAAGTTCTAAAGTAGATTGTCTAAAATTATTGACTATACTTCATCGTAATTCACATTCAAATTCACAAAGTATTTGAATACTAGCTGTCGCCCGCGGCTCCGCTCGCGTGGTTTTTTTTTTATATTTCGTAAAAATATTTTTCATAAAAAGTATCTTATGTTGTTAAAGCCGTGTGGTTGACGGCATAGAATACAAGTGTCACCACCCCCTATCTTCCCATGGGTGTCGTAAGAGGCGACTAAGGGATAACACGATGCAAATACCATCTTTGCGTAGAGACGGAAAACTCGACATCAAACCCTATACGACTGCCTCGTTGGTCTCGCGGCATAAATGTGCGCGTGGGATCGGGAGGTCCCGGGTTCGATTCCTGGGTCGGGCAGTGTTATTGGGTTTTTCTGTCACGAAATTCTCAGTAGCAGCACGGAGTCTGGAAATGTGCCCGGTACGGCAATAGGCTCGCCCCTTATTACGTGGGACTAAAGTATATCTGGCGAAAAGTGGGTGTAGAAATACACCTCTGCCTACCCCTTCGGGGATAAAAGGCGTGATGATATGTATGTATGTATGTATGTATGTATCTTATGTTACTTCTAATAACCTCAAGAATAATATATGTATACAAAGTTTCATGATGTAGTTTTCGCGTGAAAGCGTAACAAACAAACTTACATTCACATTTTAATATTGGTATGATTATAAACGTTGAAGTCATGCGGCAAAATCGATGATTCGATTTTAACCTTCGTTGTTTTAGGAAATAAGGAGACATTGTTATAGCTAAGTACCTATGTAACATGCTAAATCGTGTCGTAATCGTGCTCTTGTCATCATGTGTCGCTATCATGTATCAGCTCACAATAAGCTGCTTGTTATCCGCCGCTAGGCGATGGAGGCCTTGCGTAGTCTCGTGCGCCTCCCAAAGTACCGAAAACGAAACGACAGGGCGAACTTCGTCAATCTATTTCGAGTAAACAAAACGCGGCTGATCACGGCGGGTTCGCGGCAAAGTATGCTAATTGGGATTCCCGTGACCCATCCGTTACGGGATGTTCACGGACTCCACGGCGGTTAGAGTGGGCCCTCACCATCTGCAGGGGTGAGTCGACACACATCTATCTGCTTATTCAAGAGCCGGACAATGACGCTATAATTTGGGTAGCTACAGTGGAAAAAAAAGTTTCCAAGAAATTAGAAAGATGGTCACGAATAAATAACCCGCCAGTAGTTGCGTCTCATTTTGAGACACCAACAGTCGCGCAAAGGTCGAAAAAGACCCAGATAAGGAATGCATTGTTTTTAATAACTTTATGTAATTTCGGAATTATTTCTAAATAAACTAGAAAGAGGATACTGAATCAAACTTAAAAATATGACATGTTTATCATTTTGACAAAAATGGAACATAAAGTACAAGATCACTACAATTTTTTTTACTTTTTATCATATATGAACGAGAAAATCACTTTAACTTTTTTTTATTTAATCTAGAAACACTTAAATCCTTTTTCATTACCTAATAATATGATCAACTAACTTTTAAATAAGGGAGTTTTATAAATACTTATACCAAACAATTTTTTTATAATCAAGCTCCATATAACTTTTTTTTCTATGAAGTAAGCGTTCTTTCTTCCTTTGTCAATCCTACAATAATCTAATCTTAGTCATTTTATTGCAATTGATACACATAAATGAAATATGATTTCTAAAAATATAATTATAGCAAAATTGGCATCATTTGATTTTTCAGTCCTCTTTGGCAGGGCAGATCTGGGTGTTTTGGTGGCGGAGCCCAACACCTTCATCCGCCACCAAGGGGGGTTTGTTCGGGGCCCGCCTGACCATCTGGCGGGCCAATACGCGTTGGGGGTAGCGAGGAATGCTTCGGTGATACCCGACCCTCCGACACACGGGTACATGAGAAACCCGGGTTGGTTTTTAGTCAGTAAGAGTCTGACAGTCCCCTTTGCCCTTCCCCCAGAGCCGAGGGACTCCATGAGGATTTTCCAACCTGACACCAAAAAAGGGCAGATTGAACATCACCCGAGCAAATTACAAGGCTCTGGCAAGGCCGGTCTATCTGTTTTTTCTTTTCTACCGTATTTCTTTGTTTCGTATATTCCAGGGCAATGTAGTGATAGAAGACCTGAACTTGGCTTATGATAGTGACTATGAGTGCAAACATTTCTTCACGAGCGCCATTCCTACCCAGGCAGTAACTTTGACGGACGTTACTCAGAGGCACATCATGATTCAAGTCGCGTCTTCTTTATAGCAAACTGGCAGACACATTGCCGGAAGACCGGAACGACAATCTGCAGTCTTAGGAACTTCATCGTCCTCAGAAACTTCGTCTTAGCCACTCTGACAACGATCTGAATCCTGGTCACAATTTCCCAATAGTCTTTAATTTCGGATAAAATCTCTCCTTCAATGTATTCGTTTTCTAAAATATTTATAATTTTTGGTCATTCTATAGATTTCGTAACACATTGACAAAGAAATATTTAAATCAAGAGAATATTTTTGCAATGGAAAAATACACTTACACATCACGTCGGGCAAGCTGGCTGAGTGTGTGGGTAGCCTGTAAAGTTACATGAAGGTACCTAGCGCGTCGGCACGAATAAACTTATACAAACATAGTTATGGTACAAAAACTAGAGTACTGGGTCTTTTCGTCCCATGCGCGACTACCCGCGTGATAAAACAACTGTCCGATATATAAAAAAGTGTACAATGCTATGCATTTAAACCTCTCAAAAACCTATAAACTACTAATACTACTCACTCGATTTGAATAATTATTTTTGTGTTGGATAGTCGAGGAAGGGTATAATTATATTATCACGTTATGAGTCACGAGTGCGGAGTAGAAACTTTAAATAACGCGGATGTATCCGTGGGATAAGCAAGTTTATTGAATAAAAATATGAATGGAAATTATAAAGGTAATTTTTAAGCTTTATTTAAGTTTGATTTCATAAACGGGTAACTTCATAAATATAATAAGCAATTCGTAGAAAACCCGTACTCTGAATCTCTCTAATGAAATATAAGTGTTTGTAGACGGTAGTAAGTTCCTGCTAGGTGAAACCGTGGAAAACAGCTAGTTTCTAGCAGAAAGCAGCGATAGCCGAGTAAATATACCAACAGACTGCCATGCAGAGGGTATCGGGTTCGAATCCACGGCGCGCACCAATGACTTTTCGGAGTTATGTGCGTTTTGAATTGTTAATTAGCGCTTGTCCCGTGCCTCGGAGAGCACGTTAAGCCGTCGGTCCCGGTTGTCATGAAGATCTTTGACAGTCGTTACAGGGCGTCAGTACCTTCTAAATAAACTGGCACTAGTTTAAACCATGGAATATCGCTATCCCTTCGGGTTACGGAGGTCAGACAGGCAGTCGCTCTGTGGAAAAGCTAATATTCAGCCAAATCCGGTTAGACTAGTAAGCGGACCCCAGATTGAAACTGGGATAACGCTAAGAGAAAGAAGTAAGTTCCTGCTACTTTATGTCTATTCTTATGTTCCACACAGAATAAGAAAGTGTACCTATTTACAGAACAAATTAATCTTTACTTACGTATTGTCATGATACTTTTAATTCACCCGGCTTTTTTCTCAACAATCGCTGCCAAAGAAATTCATGGTCAGTATGACATGGCGTTCTGAAAATAGTTACAAGTTTATTATCATTTACATCAGTAAATAGTACAACCCGCCTAGCTACCAAAGTTGCAGAACTTACCTTACCTGTGAGACAGAATATTCAGTCAAACTTATAAAAGCTACTGTACGTAGAACTCCCTTCATCCTTTGCATTAAAAATATGCTGTAAATCCATCCACCCATAATGCTTTTAACTAAAATCGCAAAAAATCAGAAATAGTTTCTTGAAGGACAGATACGACAAGGTAATGTAATTAAATAAAGATCAATGACTGAATATATATACTAACTGAAAAATAATATTTTGCTTAAGAATATGTCTAGATATAGACAGTACTTTCAAACTACGGAATAATTTTATAAAATAATTATACAAATCTATTCCGTTACGCTTGTACACTTGGACTGAAAGACAACCAGAACAATTAGGGCGCTTGTACACGGTAAGAAAATTTACCCTGTCTGCGGCAGGCAAGACAAATTTTTCGTGTACACGACAAGAATTTTGTCTGTTCTACACACGAAAACTTCTCGTGTCTTCCGCAGACTTTCTTTTTTCGTGCACCTCTGCGAGCAGTGTACACAGTTATTTTCTAGTTACGACACGAATTCTTGTTCTTACCGTGTACAAGCGCCCTTAAGCGAAAGAAGAAATAATATAAGAAGTGATTTCCCAAAATTCTCACGGGCTACGAAAAGGTTTATGTTTTTAGTTGGAACACCAATTGAAAAATTATTTATGCGGGTGTAGTTGCGGTCTTCACTATCACTACATAGTATAAAATCATAACCTTCCTTTGGCTTTGCCGTAGTCGGGTAAAAATAAAACTAAGCCTATCTTCTGTCTGTCTGTCCCTATGTATGCTGACATCTTTAAAACTACGCAACGGGTTTTAAGGCGTTTTTTTTAATATACCTATAGAGTGGTTTAAGAAGAAGTTTTGTATGTATAATACATGCCTTACAAGCATTGCACCCGTGCGAAGCCGGGGCGGGTCCCTAGTGTATTATAAAGCTAATGCAGCAAGGAACAACAGAATGTAGCCACAAAACAATAAATAAACCACTTCTAATTCAATTTCAAAATGGTAAACACAAGTTTGTCTTGGCTTAATCAAGACTACATCGCGGCCACAGCGAAGTAGCGTTTTATCGGAGTGAGACGTTCCTTGCATTATAAATGCAGAACAACATCGCAATTAAACTATCTGAATACGGAATGAATGAGCCAGTGACGGGGACGACGTACCAACAGCATATTATTTCAGATAAACTTCAGTATTCTAGATGATTCGATATTGTTCAATTCTCTCGCAATACTTACAACTCTTAAAATTTTAAATCTAGCATTTGAAATTACTTGACAATTAGCAACTATTTGAAGGCAAAATAAAAAATTCTCAAAAGTGCAATTAAATTTTTATAGACTCACGCATGTATCCCCGAAGGGGTAGGCAGAGGTGTAATATTACACCCACGTTTCGCCATGAATTGTTAGGTCCCACGTAATAGGGTGCGAGCCTATTGTCGTTACCGGGCACTTCACCAGACTCCGTGCTGCTACTGAGAATTCGGCAAACCCAGTAACACTTTTGCCCGACCCGGGAATCGAACCCGGGACCTCCGATCAGCAGTCGCATACGCTATCTACTGGACCACGGAGGCAGTCCAGTTAATCGTATGTTGCTACAAAATAACGCTTACATAGACTGATGTGTTACTAGGAGTGCAAAATCATGCATTTGTACACAACCGCAATAAGTAGATAAAATTGAGTATTCATTTTTATCACCTATGTGATCATTGTGTACGTTTTCCATTGCCTATTATATTATTATTTAAATGAAACAATTTCACGGAGGTGTACCGCACTGTTCTCGCACGATCGCTTTTACACAGAATACCTAAGCATCGTTATGCCACATGACAACCGCTAGGTTGCAGCCGTCTCGAACCGTCTAATTTTAAAGCGCTGTTTGTGAAAAGAGGTTGTCGTATTCTAATTTCCGAAATGGAAACATTGTGTAACTGCTTTTATTCTTGGCAAAGTGTCAACAATAATACTTAAAACCACTTGATGGAGCGTAAAATATAGAAATCAATAAACTACTACCTCTTTTGAACTCAAATAGGAACTTTGAATGTAATTAAAGTCAGTCAATCAGTTTTTACACAATAAGGAAGAATTACAATTATTATTAAGGCAAATATTACTTTTTATTTGCCGTGTTATTAATTATATTAAATTATATGTAACACATTGTAAGTTTTACAAATTCCAATTACTTATAAGATTTTAATAATAAGCACAATTATACTCGTATATTGTCGTGGGTATAATAAAATGACGCTACAATTTATTTAATTCAGTTATATTGTCATATAAGAAAAGTCACTTTATCAAAATGGTAAATTAAATAATGAAGCCGAAAATGGGCTTTACATTATTACCAATTGGCTGTTATGAATCAGCGGTACACAATTAAATCATGGATATTTTATAATTCCATTATTTCGTGCTGTTGCATTTTTTTCATTACTGTTATATAACAGAACTTAAGTACATATGTTTTCTTCACTCTCAATAAGCTGTTAGTATTTTTAGGGTTCCGTACATCGAAAGGAAAAAACGGAACCCTTATAGGATCACTTTTAGGGTTCCGTACATCGAAAGGAAAAAACGGAACCCTTATAGGATCACTTTGTTGTCCGTCCGTCTGTCAAGACCCTTTTTCTCAGGAATGCGTGGAGGTATCAAACTGAAATTTATACTAAATACTCAAATCTACGGTTCCATAGAGCTGTAAAAAATTCAAACTTCTAATCCAACGCAATCAAAAGATACAGCCTATTATGCTGCAAATTGCAGCATATTTTCAAACTCGCATTGGAATCAAAACCTATAGGATACTTCCCGAGAACTCAGAATCTTGAAATTTGGTACGAAGCAACGTCTTATATCAGATATGAAGGAAAAATTATGAAAACCGAAAATTTTTAGTTACAGCATATAAAAAAATATTTTTAATAAATTTAAAGTTACAACCCCTTTCTCTTGAACGCGTGGAAGTATTAAATTGAAATTCATATCAAATACTCAACTATATAACACCATTAGGCGGCAACAAAATCAAGCTTCTATGTCAACGCAATCAAAAGAAAGAGCAAGATAAGCATATTTTCAAACTCGTGACTACTCGCAAGTGAATCAAAACCTACAGGGTACTTCCCGTGAACTCAGAATCTTGAAATTTGGTACGAAGCAACGTCTTATAGCACATATAAAGGAAAAATTGCGAAAACCGTAAATTTTTAGTTACATCATATAATAAAAATATTTTTAATAAATTTAAAGTTACTACCCCTTTCTCTTGAACGCGAAGAGGTATTAAATTGAAATTCATATCAAATACTCAGGCATATAACACCGTTAGGCTGTAACAAAATTAAATTTCTATGTCTACGCAATCAAAAGAAAGAGCAATATAATCATGTTTTCAAACTCGCGACTACTCGCAAGGGAATCAAAACCTACAGGGTACTACCCGTGAACTAAAAATCTTGAAATTTGGTACGAAGCAACGTCTTATCGCACAGATAAAGGATGCGGAAGGCTGAGGACCGTGTACTGGGGGGCGTGTTGGGAGAGGCCTATGTCCAGCAGTGGACTGCGATAGGCTGATTGAGATTGAGATTTCAAATAATTACATAGTCTTCAAACCTTTTTGCTAATTATTCTGTTTGACGACCAGCCAGCTCACTATGACATACGCGCTCTTTTATAACCGTAGTGAGGACATGGTGTGGACACGTTCCCTCCACCACCTCATGGTCCCACCACCCGTCTGGGTATATGGACCGAATCTTGGGAGAGGCGCACGGTACTTGCTGTATGCTCTTTCCCGCGCACCCGTTGAAGACTCCCTACAAATTATGTGTCCCTGAGCCTCTCTCCCCATTCAGGGGCGGCTCTACTATTCTAGTAGGTAGGCGCTGCTCTTCTCACAGCCGACGTAACTGGAACGGCTTCGTCGTTGGCCCGGGTCCGTTCCTCTCTCTCTAGTTCCGTTCTCTTGGTGTTCCATTTATGGGCGAAGTCTCTAAACCGCCGGAAGTTCGCCTCGGAGCACACAAGCTCGGCGTAAAAAGGTGGCCCGACCGCTGGGACAGTGATCCCATCCATCATCTCAGTCCTAAACTCGTCATACAAGGGGCATCGCCACAACACATGGTCCAGGCTTTCCTCTTCTTCTCCGCAATAGCATACACTATCCTCACACAACCTCATCTCGCACAGCCTTTTCCTGAAACATCCATGTCCTGTCAGAAGCTGTGAGACTTGGTAGTCCGGCTCGACCCAAGTGTACTTGAGCCGAGCCGCCACGTCCGGGAAATATCGGTAGAGCTCCCTAACATGGTGTGGACAGTATAATATACTATAACAATATAATTATGGCTAAAGTTGCATTAATTGTCAACGAAAATACTATTTAACATAGTATAATACCTATGCCTCCCGATGAAAGTTGTTTATTTCATGCAATAGCGTTCTCTATTTATTATACTACTAATTTTGAACAAACACAAATACTAAGGACCACAATACTTGTTTATATTTATAATAACTGGGACGAGTTTCATTTACATACAAGCGATGCCCGGAGAGGTCCTTTCTCTTTACGACATGAGTACAAAGCTACGATCCTCCAATCCTCTAGCTATGGCGGTACTGCCGAGGGTAAGGCAGCAGGACGTTTGTATCCAGCGAGGTTCGAAGTGTATGAACGTAATACGGGTATTCTGAGGGGTGTATTTTGGCAGAGAAGGATATGCAATAAAGCGTTTACTTCTTTCAGGCAATTTATCATCAGGTCATTATGATTTTTGTCAGCCAATTGTGTGCGAAGGATTTCTTAATAATACATACAATCATATTAAGGTAAGCTTGGTAAAAAAAACTCTAGATTCAAAGGTTGGCCGTCCTAAACGCAATAAAAGTGGTCGTCCTAAAAAATCTAAAATGTACTGGTCAGAACAAGAACGGCCAGCTGTAGCGTTGCATAAATACAACAATATACGGCAGTAACCTCAATAGGTAAAATTCATGTTCTCGTCTGATTGTCGTGGGAGACTTCAATATTGATTTTAGAATGAATCCCCAAAATTGAATTTCTACATATCGCCGTCCCCAACGAATAACATCGTAATCAAGAAAAGTAAAATTTACAGGAAAAATAAAAAACCGTTTTTTTTTATTATAACTTCTTATCAGTTTTACATAGCAAACTCGTTGACATACCAATAGATAGGTATTTTTTTGCTGTATAAATAGATGTAACTTAAAAAAAATATTAGTTTTACACCCATAAAAATATAATCAAAAAACCATATTACCAAAATGTAAACACAAGTTTCAAACCGTAATGCATCAATACAATTTTATTCGAGTAAATTGTTGACAGTGACCTATACAGCAATAGTTAATTGCGATCGTCTTGACTGTAAAGTAGCGAGGTTGATTGTAATGATAACTTTTTATAACCATATTAATCACAGCTCAAAATAATATATATTGGTAATAGTAAATTGGTTACCATTAATATTCCATAGCAAAAGGAATGGTAATATACATACATACATACATAGTCTCACGCCTATATCCCCGAAGAGGTAGGCAGAGGTGTATTACTACACCCACTTTTCGCCAGATATATTTTAGACCCACGTAATAGGGGGCGAGCCTATTGCCGTACCGGGCACATTACCGGTAAATACAGTAAAATGGTAATATACTTTACCGAAATAAGTTATATTTATTGTACCCGAATAAAATTGTAATTACAGTTTACTGGAAAAAGGATAACTTCAAGGGGTCAGTATTGATTCATCATGATGATATTCGTCACAAAAAATAGTTTTTACTTAAAGACGAATAGTACAGGTAAATTCATTACATAATGTCTAACTCGAAAAGTAATCGTATGAATCTCGTGAAAAAATTCACAAGATGTAATCGCACCTCCAGAACAATAATTCCCCATAAAAGCACTTCTATCGCAATAGTTGATTACGATATTATTCGCTGGGGACGGCGATATTTTTCATCTATAAACATGTTTCCGTTAATAAACACTAGCACAACACGAAGTAGTACAACTAAAGATAACTTTTTTTCGAACTTCAATATTCAATGTGGTACTATTCCTACCTTTTTCAGTCACCAGGTCCAATAAAATTGTAATTACAGTTTACTGGAAAAAGGATAACTTCAAGGGGTCAGTATTGATTCATCATGATGATATTCGTCACAAAAAATAGTTTTTACTTAAAGACGAATAGTACAGGTAAATTCATTACATAATGTCTAACTCGAAAAGTAATCGTATGAATCTCGTGAAAAAATTCACAAGATGTAATCGCACCTCCAGAACAATAATTCCCCATAAAAGCACTTCTATCGCAATAGTTGATTACGATATTATTCGCTGGGGACGGCGATATTTTTCATCTATAAACATGTTTCCGTTAATAAACACTAGCACAACACGAAGTAGTACAACTAAAGATAACTTTTTTTCGAACTTCAATATTCAATGTGGTACTATTCCTACCTTTTTCAGTCACCAGGTCCACCAGGGTTTACAGGTCTGGTTCAAATTTGATACTTAATTCCATACTTTGAAATTTTCATTTCCATTTTTATGTTTTTTTTTAATTTACATAACATATCACATCTTTACATACATCACGCCTTTTTATCCCCGAAGGGGTATTCAGAGGTGTATTACACACCCACACTTCGCCAGTTATATTTCGGTCCTAATGTAATAGGGGGCGAGCATAGGTATTGCCATATACCGGGCACATTACTTAGCGAGCGATAATTAACGTTTTAAACACCTACATAATTATTTAACTCCGAAAAGTCAGTGATGTGTGCCCTGGGGATCGAACCCGAGATGATCGTCTCGGCAGTCCGTTACGTACACCACTGGGCTATCGCCGCTTACTTATTTTTGTTATTTTTTTTTTAAGAATATGAATTATTGTTTTATTTTGTGTGCAAATAGTCACATAGGAATAGTTTTATTTTCATCGCAAAATAAATACTATAATTATTAAAAATACTTTATTAATATTTTTGTTGCAGATTTCTAATAGTCACTAAAAACTTTGTAAATCAATAACTTTGATAAAAAATCTCGCCATCATTCATCAGCAGAATTTTGCAAGGCTGCTGCAAGGCTAGTATAGGTATTTAAGATTTATATTACAAAATAAGCGATATATGTTAATATAAAATAAAGGATGTTTGATTACAAACGACAAAGAGGCCTTTTTCTTTAATTTATACTCCTCCAGCTTCCCATACTGTAATGTCATGGTTTTCATTTTGCAATAAAAATACCATAACTATGACTGGTGAACTTTTACTTATATACCTACAGGTTTGTACCGAACCCTCGGTGCGCGAGTCCGACTCGCACTTGACCGGTTTTTTTATAAAAAGCAAGTTACCTTCTGTTTATGTTGTTTACACCGTCATCAAAATTCATGTCTATTTTAATAAAAAATACGATAACTTCATATCTGTGACCGTTCATCTACCTTTTCAATAAGGACTTGACAATCAAAAGGAAATCCAATCTGGTACTATTAACAGAGGGATGATGAACGTGATGTGGATTTCAATGTAATTGTAAACCTGTTAAACCAGTATTAGCTAAGTACAAGTTATTTTACCTATGTACCTACTATTCTTCTGTGGCCATATCCAATATTTTAGAATTAGAAAATAAGTGGACTACTTAATTATAGGTATACTTATTATTTGAATTTACAAACAAAATACGAATAAGTAAGTATATCCAGCATTGCACCTTTAATATAATAGTTGAGTTTGATAGATTGACTTTATAGACATTCAGAAAAAATATTTAGTTACTAAAAAGCAGTTTCATGAGGACAAAAAATAAAGTAAGACAATCTGCAAAAATTACTGTAACTCAATCACGTCAGCGAAAGCGGATGAGTTATTAATTTACAAGGTGTTGACATCATTATGTGGAAGTATCTTTGCTTTGGTAAGGGAAAGACCATGCTTTTGCGCTACAAATCCCAGTGGGAACACACTTGCCATACTGCACTATTTTAGATTCACATGACCTGGCCACCGAGGGAGATCGATGAAACCGCGGTGGTTTTAGTGCGTGTGCCTAACTTTGTTCTAGAGTTGCACACACTCTCCACCACGCTCCAACTCAACTATGAGTAGTGAAAGGAGACCCGCTACGAGAACTTTCGACTACGTGACTAAAAATAACATGCCTAGTTTTCCCGTCACCATAATAGTAACAACATTCAAATAATATGAAGCCAAGCCAAAAGTCTTAAAAGTAATTTTCGTTGCTCTGTTACAAAATTAAAGCTCCATGAAAACTTGAAAAGATAATGGAAACTGCGCTTATACCCACGCGCAAATAAATAATGCCTAATGTTTAATCAAATACGCCCTTCGCACTCAACACTTGAAGATACTTCTTCATTTACCGTAGGTACATCTTATTTGCACATAAACACCGTTAAACACAGCCATCATTGTAAATATTTAAGATGCCAAATCGTTCGTTCTTCGGAACTCTGACATAATTTTTGAATATTTATTTTTCCTTTTAAAGATACAATAACAGTCGTGGACATCAAATAACAACCGGATTAAGAGAAAACATCAATTACGTCAATACAATAGGTATGTTGCTTCCAAATGTACTTACGTACACGTGACTGACATCGCTGAAATATATCATACCTTTCAATTTGAAAAATCAATTAAAAATTGTATCACGGCCAGCCGAGTTTAATAAGTGAATTAATTGGAAAACCCGCAGGTATTGTTCAAATACAAAATTAGGAGCACAATTATTATTACACCGGAGTCATAAATCATAATCTACATGGCATGTCGTTGCGATTCTCCGCGGGCACGGGCGACGACGGTCGCTTGCAATATTAAATTCAATTTACTGGCCTTGATTAGTTTTGTGGTGATAATGGCCCGGTTGGGTGCAAGCCTCTTCCTTCATTGTCGTATTAATTTTGAAATTTGGTATCACTGAACACAACATCCTGCAACTGAAATTCACCTGCATTCATATTGTCCATGGGCTTTCATCATTAACGTTGGACATAATTATGATGTATATATAGGGATCGGTCATTTTGCTATTACGCGCGTTAATGGAGTTGTAGTAAGAGCGTAGTAATCACCTGTTTACTACGAACATTAAGGATTTTTGTACCTGGACATTACTAGCTGCATGAAATGGGAATAATATTTATATTATGTTTCTGATTATCGAGCTCAATAAATAGTGGTAGCTGAAACAATGCATTTGCTTTTATTTAAGCCTTTTTATTTACAACATTGGAACTTTAAATATTGGATATTCTAGAATTTTCGCTCAAATATAAAGCAGCTCGTTGGGAAATATTTCATGCTAATAGTAGCCAAATAAGCTTAAGTTGTGCTCTGGCGGTGAGTATGGTTTTCAGAGCTTCTTAATTAGCCATGCCGTTGGCTAAGTAAGAAGTGCTCTATACAGCTGAGTTAATGCACAGTGGCTGAATAAATAATAAAGAAGATATTAAGGTGTTTAAAAATAGAATATAGTGAGCTAAGAGAGTTACTTTGATAGTGCCATCGTTAAGAGAATTATAATAATAAAACTGGGTAAGAAAGTCTCTCACTGTCAAATTGAAATAAAGTTTCTTCAAAGGAAATTGAAATAAACAATTTTCAAATAAATTATGTATGTGTAGGTTAGCATGATGTATAATTTGCGATGGAGGCAGCGATAGCTGAGTTGAGATTATCAAATCAAATAAACTGATACTGGTCTAATGTGCTCTCAGAGACATGGGGCAAGCGATAATTAAAAATTCAATTCGCAAATAACTTCGAAAAGGCAGAGGTGCGCTCCGTGAATTTGAACCCGATGCCCTCTGCATGGCAGTCTGTGAGTATCTCCACTAGGCACACACACACAGTGTATAACATACTAGCTTATGCCCTTGGCTTTGCATGCGGAAGATCAGCAAACCTAAAAAAAGTCAGAGTTATTTGAACCCATTACAAAAATAGAGGTTCCTCCATAGTAAATGTCATTCAAGTTTTATCTCTGCAAGGTAAGTCTTCTCTCTTTAAGGTCTAATCAGTTTTTACGCCAAAATTACTCAAATGTCGTTTAGCAGTCATGACGTGAAAATTAGAAATAAGTACACTTACTTTTTCATTGATAATGTTAGGAGGGATCTAATATACATTAAGAGCGATGTTCTTATAAATTACACTGGAAATATCTGGAAATATTTTCATCATATTTATTTGTAGTGAGACCTTATTTGCAATAATACTGGTGGTGTATCGTCACGTCTCAATCTGCTTCATTGGATCCGTGCCATAAGTTTGTATTGTCTTGTTGGTATTGAGATATAATAAGTTCGTGTTTGCACTAGTGGACCTTCGTGACGGCTCAAGTTCGATTTCTAGGTCGATTTAATAAAAATATGAATTCTGGACGATGTCAGGAGTCTTAAAAATATTACTTTAGTAAATATTGGTAACTAGCAATCACCCTCGGCTTCACGCACTCCTCCAACGGTTAACCCCTATTTACCTCCTTAGATGTGTAATATCGCCGTCCCCGGAGAATAAAATGATAACTGCCATTATCTTAGTTTTAGTGTTATGTCATTTTTGGGATCTGTGGGTGCTAATACACACACATCATCAGCCTTTAACAGTCCACTGCTGGACTAGGCCTCTCCTGTGAAAGGAGGAATTGGCCTACTATACCACGCTGGCCAAACGGGTTAGTATAGGGTTTGTATGAAGTTTTCCTTCTCTTACAGTGGTGTTCTCTGCATAATATGCTCCCTCTTTCGGCTCTTACGATACCCATGGGATGATATGGGGTGGTGACATTCCGTATTCTTAATCCGTCACCACACGGACAATGTGGGTGCTAATACATCTGCTCAATTTTTTTCCTAATTTTTATACAGTTATTTACGAAGTTACAAAATATTACAATAGTATTCAAAGATTTAAAACAAGTTTTAAATTACGAGAATAAAGTGTTAATATGGTATTATCAAAATTTATTCCCACTTGTTAGTATGACAAACAGTCATAGAATTATGTTCTCATGGAAAAAATATGCGACTAGATAATGATAAATGCAGTTATTATTTTATTCTCGTTCAACACCATCCAGTCGCTCTGTATAAGACGTGTAAGTAATATGACTATTGTGGATTTGAAAAATGATAAGTGAAGAGTACATATTTGGTTCTGGTCAGGCTGTACGGAGAATAAAATGATAATCGCCATTAAACAACTTGGATGATGGCTAATTTTGACTAACATTTTATTTTTGAAATAATATCTCTATTTTGATACTAAGGCGTATTTGACTAAAACATTTAGAATAAACAAAAAATAACCTTCTTTAAAAGCTTACAATCATCTGTCTACGTTCAGCATTTAAGGAGCAATCGACGAAAACATGTTTTTTATTTTTCCTGTAAAGTTGCATTTTTGTAGTTATCATTTTATTCTCCGGGGACGGCTATATGAAAGAAAGCCTTCCATGGCTCTGCGATGATATATATGTTATGAAAAGTAATTTAATACATAATGTTTACCCCTACGATAGTAAGCAGCCGTATTGAATCTAAGTGAGTGTGTATGCTATCACGCGGTTCGCCTCTGCGTGCATGTGAGAGCTGCAGACACGTAAGAGGCGAGTCCTTGCCAAGTTCGGTCTCTTCGGAGGGACACCATAATTAGGTAAACTGGTTTCCGGGCTCCCAGGCCTTCTGACTCCAGCCCAGAAGATTAATTAGTAGGTATCTATCAAGCAAAGAATCAGATCTCCTTGAACTGTATTGCTCGCAATTTGGAAGTAAATATCTTGTTTGTTTTTGCTGTTAATTGTTCTAGACTGCGGATGCGGCTCCACTCCCGTGGGACATTTTACTCCCTTTAGAGGGGAATTTACAGAGAACCTCTCTTAGTGTTCCCCTACACTCTCCAATGAACATATATGCCAAATTTCAGCTTCTTATTACCAGTATTTTCAGTGCGTCGTCTGGCAGCCAATAACGCAAGAATTTTATAAACTTTTGATTCGTATCAAATTTTTCACTCTATCGTTTTCAAATGCAGTTTTTCATATATTTATGGAGACTTTCTCAATAATAGTTTAGCACTAGACTCTTAATTTTTTCACAGTGCTTAAGAGTAAATTTTGAGTATATATATAATATTATATTATGATAGTAGTTTAGCGTAAATATAAGTCCTTTTTATTATTAGACTAGACGTCGCCAGCGGCTTCGCCCGCGTCAATTGTACATATAAACCTTCCTCTTGAATCATTCTATCTATTAAAAAAAAACGCATTAAAATCCGTTGCGTAGTTTTTAAGATCTAAGGGACAGACAGACACAAAACAGACTTAGTTTTATAATATGTAGTGATGTTTCTAATGATATGCATTAGGTATTCATAGTAAAATGTATATTTATAGGTACGTAAAAATCGTTAGAGCAACAAAAATAAATCATCACTTCTGTTATACAACTTGGGAAAGGGCAGACGCTATATTAATCAAAAACCATCAAAGTCAATGATATGATGAATTAAAACGAAGAGTCATGATACTTAATTAATATTGTCACTAAGAATACTTAGATTAATGAGTTGAGGAAGCCATCAGGCTAAGGAAGTAAGTTTTATGGTCGCAGTAGTTTGATATAAGTTAGCTAATAAAGTGCGTGATAATTAATTACTATCTATTAAGAATATAGCAGCTTGTAAGAAAACAAAAACAGAAAACCTAATTAAATTTTCTACGATATTATATGTGAACTAAAATAATGATACTAATATAAACACTTGTAAGTTTTCCATGTCTAGTTATCTACCTGCCCACCCTGCCGCTAAAGAGCTGAAATTTTGACCACACCTAAAAAGAGTTTCAATTACATTGTTTTTATAGGCATTGCTCAAGTATGTAAATGTATAAGCGATAAGCAAAACATAGTTTATTGTAATCGCTTACATCTAAACCTTGTTGTCCGTTATGTCCATTCTTGTTAAGTCCCTTGTGGTATAGTAAGTTTTTCTCTTGCAGTTGCTGTATTTTTAAAGATTTTAAAATATAAACTCCTAACCTAGCATTCTTTCAATTATACCTACGTTTCGTTGCTAACTGGTATGTGGGTGGGTGAGAACTATTCAAAATACACTATGAATTTTCAAGCAAAATGATTACAGCTTAAGGCCTAATTAGCTTATACCATTAAACAAGTTTTAATAGAATCGGCTACTCGACGTTTGCAAGCGATGATGCGTATAGTGTTGAGTACACCGACCTGTAGGGCTAACTATGGAAGCCGATATTATGATTATTGCGCCATTTTGATATATATGTTTACTGATACAAAAAACATATTTACAAAATATATATTAAATTTGTTTTATTAAGCTTCGGACGGAGAAAAATATGGATGATAAAAAAATATGTAAGGCTTTATTCTGCTACCTTTAGATTGTAAGCATTTGCAAGAGACTGATTTTAAATCGTAGAAAAACTGTTCAAGGATTTCGGATGAAAATTTGGTACAACAATAATTTATTGCCATGGAGGTGAAAATTAATATTATGTGGGCAACCATTTAAAAAAGTCACAACTCTCGCAGTGTGATTGGTTCCACCATTCAGACGAAAGAAACTGATATTACACCGAATCAGTTTAAGCAGGTAAGCGAATTAGATTAGGAAAAATAAGCCGAGGACGCAGATGAAGTATAAATATTTATAAGTAGCGGCTAACCTTGGATTTGAACGGGTGGGATCGACTAATAGCTTGTTTTGATTTTATAAGAATAGAATATTCTCTATACAAGTACCATAAACTCACAATCAGTATACACATTTATGCTTAAATTGCCTGGTACGTATAACAAAAATGCTGTATTTTGTCATTTTTATTCTGGCCTAAAAATATTTTTGGTTCACCGAACCAAGCACATCTTTATGCCTACCATTGTACAGCAGAGTAAGCCAACGGTATATTTGCGGTCCAAACATCTTACAATTAGATAACGATTTAAATATAAGCCTATGGATGTATAGTATTTTGAGTTGGATATCATACTAAATTCCACAAGGACAATAAAAACGGTATTGCAAATATTATCATCAATGTCAATTCAAGGTTCCTGTATCGACTGTCATACCATTTTCACGACAGGCGTGTCCGACGGCTTAACATGTCAACCTACGGAAGTAGGAATGACTTTTATACGTTACGTAATTCCTTCTTTTATATAATTTACCTAGAGCCTAGATAATGTAATCGGCAAATAACTAAATATTAGCTCTGCCAAAGCAGATACGTGGCTAATTATGAATTGAGGCTATCTAATTGTATGATTGATAATTATCCTTATCTATGTATTTAATAATTTACCTCATATTGTTGGATCAGTTGATATTGTACTCGTAAAAGACATTTTTATCTTAATTATGCATTAAACAACATATAGTCAAGTCAAGCATTGTGGCAATTGATCATTCCAGTGATTTATCATATATGTTACATTGGTCCACTATAAATTAAATATAGAACTACATATACAAAGCTTCAATTTTAAATAGTCCTTTAGGTGATATTTGGATGGTCGTGGGAATTTGTAATATCGTGCCACATTGAACAATTTATCTGCACCAGTATTACCATTTCATACATTGCCTAAAACCAAAATCATATGGTTGACTTCAAATATCGAATAGAATTTACGGCTAACGTCCCTTTTAAAACAACCGGGTATCGCTGGTATAACGAATTTAAGTGCGGTCGACTAAATTTGTGGGTCGAAGAAAGAATATTTGGACGCCTTTTGATGACTGTTACGAATTTTAGCGCTGGCAGGCAATGAAAAATCTTATTGAAGAGAATAAGGGTAATACATAAGAAGACACATAATAGTGGTTGCAGTAAATATTGACTTACATATAAACGAATACAAATACTCACGCCTTTTGCCCGTCGGGGTAGGCAGAGACAACAGAACGCCACTTGCTTCTATCCTTACAAATCTCACGCGCTTCCTCTACATTCATTACTCTTTATATATTTAATACATATACATCACGATCATTTATTTATTTCAGGACAACGTTAGAACAATATTTCATTAATACAAAGAAAAGACACGTAGTAGACAGTCGCTTGCATATCCTATTAGATAGCCACAGCGCGCACAGTTTTTATGAATATAATTCGAAGATTCCATTTCTGCGAATTCACCGCATGTCAAGCTGGGTTTCTTTCAGTATGCTATTTGCTTCATCGTCAAATGCTATACCAACAAATGTAACTGAATGCAAAGCAACCGAAGCAACAGAATTGCTTCATCTGATATTGAGAACATGACCAGTGCGCTCAAAATGAAAGATTTTCTACGGAAAACACTTTTGAGTTTATGGAAAAATAAACGTAAATATGGGTTTTTTGAAATTTTACTCACGCTCTTTAAAATGTTTTTGATGATAAGAGCACATAGTCATCTCAGTCATATTTGTCAACTATTAACAGTTAAATTGAAAACATTTTTCCCATAAATTGTATCTCCCGCGCTAAGGGCTCCTACGCACTATGCGTTTAGCCGGAATGTTCTTATCTCATTCAAATTTTTTATTGTGGCTGACCGCAATAGGAAACAACAAAATTTGAATAACAGAAAGTGTTATCTCACGTGGGGGTCGAACCCAAACACTCGATGCCGTACTAAAGGGCGCGACGACCACTTTACCCATTATGCCATACGTGCAGCGAAACCATTACCAAATGCTTTCGTATCGGAGATTAAAACACGATATAAAATTCTAAATAACGTTCGTCAATTTGTTGCGCAGACGAGGCGCCAGCAAAAGCTTGCATTCCTTGAATGTAATATTTTTATTACAGAAACCATACATAAAAAATTAAAGGTTAAAGCAGAACGAGTAAAAAAGATATCAATTTAAGGAAAATTTGTTTGCTCTGACAATATTACGGTACGCTAATAAGTAGTTTCTATAGCACGCTATGGATACAACTGTTGCCTTGACTGCATAAAATACATCATGTCTATTCGTCTCTAAACACAATCAAACTTGTAGATTATGTGTATATGGTAATGTAAACGATATATGACGATAAATCCGAAATAAGTTAAGTATTACAAATTTGCACTTCTGTCAAACCCCACTGTCTCTAAAGAGTATAATATAAGATTCGGCGATATTTATTATGGTGCATCCACATAGCAGTTTTTTTTTTGTTAGGCTACATTTGGTACCATTTAGCAACAATATATAGAGATACCTCGTCTGCTTCGCTATAGAATTGTGTGCTCTAATATTCTGAAAATTTTCTCAGCAAAAAACAAGTACGATGTGGATGCACCATTAAGCTAGCTGGAAAATACCGCAATTCAACATAATATTATCAAATTAAATTGTTCTACAAAACCAAATACCTAAATCTTTCTACGTTTGCATGCGGCTCGTTACATTGGATTCAAGTTCCAAATTACTAGTTTAACTCCGACTCTTAATTATATCAAACGAAGCTAATTGTTTACGTTCACATAATCATGTATTATCTACGAGCAAAAACCATATACATAAAACAAAAAAATTAACGTATTAAATAATTATCTGTATCCTGCTATGTTGACAGTGTAATACAGTGTCCGGTTTAGAGCTTACAAGCCACATAATACCACCTTATACGAGCTTCTCCATAGATATTACGCCACTAACAATATCAGTTTGCCACATATTTTGTCTAATCTCAAAGTATGTTTTCATGTATGTTATCATACTTGATGCCTTTGTTGTCATAAGCGAGAGAGAAGCCTTTTACTCCCCCATATTCATATAGAAACAAAAAATAAAAATATTCACTCCTAAACAATGGTGTTTTTAAACCGCGGATAAAGTGAAAGAAAACTTCCCCTTTTTAAAGAAAACAAAAAACGTATTACACTCTTAATAAGTTGTTAATAAGAAAATCCAAAGCTATTAATATTCATCAAAATTACCATTCATAAATATGGTTTCTTTGATGAGATAAGCCGAATAATGGTCTTATAAAATATTTTCTCGTAATTGATTAGATGTTCAGTGTTGCTTTATTTCGATGAATACCTGCTTCGTACCGGTTGCAAAGGTTCAATCAAAACTCATCACCATAATTACGCTCTCGTCGAACTTTTTCAAATGGAAATTTAATTACTTTTTGCAATGCACGAGTATTTCACGCTGCATTATTAACGTTGCCTATTTTTTATTCAGGCAGGTAGACCTTTTGAGTTTATTTAAATTCAGGAAGTTGAAGAGGAATTATAATTAGATTTTAGATCGGCCTCTGCATCTCGACGGATATTTTAAGCGGTATGTTTGGTATTGGGGTACAAGGTCTCAGTTTGCTTAGACTTTGGCGGCGAAATATAATTAAATTTCTGCGACTCATTAAGGAGGATAACGCCGAAACCTGCATTACTGATTAGTTTTATCAAATGAAATATGTAATGCCCTATTCATACCGCACTATAAACAGACTGGTTAAATTATCCTAATACCGACTACCGTTAGCATTTAATGCACATCAACGTCAGTCTAGGAATTCGATGTACGTTCCCAGGAGAGCATTGTTAATCTAACAGTAGACATGCAGGAATTCTATGTAGGTAGGGAGGTACTCCACTAATGGTATCTTAATCTATACTGATGAAATTGACATTTGGACATTATTTACAGAAATTGTAACAAGACTTTGTTTCCCTTTAATGTACACATTCTATCACCAAATAAATACGATCTTTTATTTTTCCTTATTTGCATCGTAATCACGGTGTTAACGGGCCAATTCGTTATTTCAAGTTTTCTTGACTTGATTATGTAATTCATAACAAGTGATTTAAGTCCAGACAGCAAATGAGTTTCAAGAATAAAGATTCGTCAAATAAACTCGCAGTTGCCAAAGTAGCATGACTGATATACATTAAATAAAAATATTGTTAAAGGGAGACGACTTCAGCATATATGGGCCGGCTTAATCGGGGAAGTACTATCTACACACATCGACATGAGACGGAACATTATCTAATAATAGTTGCATTTCTCGGTGAATGAGAGTGTCGGAGGCCTCATCTCACCTTTTTCTTCTCCCTCATCCCGTATTCCCAATGCTATTCCACATCTTTTATGACTCCGCGGGCGTTTGAATCTCCATGAGCGCTGGCTTACCAGCAAGCGTTCCAAATTTTATATAGTTTACCTCCTATCACAAAAAATATCCTAGTTACGATGTCTGAAAAACAACATTGAAAGAAAAAGCCCTGAGTATCATTCTGAACGTGATTTAGTTCGTTTAAGGGCTTGAAATTCAAACAACAATTGTGTTAAAAAAGCTCTATAGTTATTCTGCCGAAAGAAAGATAACTGAAAGTTGTACAAAAACTCCATGCAAACCAGAACTGCTAACAAATTAACCATTACTCAACAGCAGCGTCTTTATACTTTTACTACGAAAACTTCGCTCAAACAATGCGAAGTTATAATAAATTAAACTTACTTAATTCTTTGGCGATAACGACTTACAATGGTCTTTAAACAGGAGCTTAGTTGGGTTCGCTTCAGCTTATTTCAACATACGACAAGACCGTTTGTACAGCGTCGCCTGTGAAAACGTCGACCTCGGCGAAAATTCAATTTTAGGTCATAATAACATGTGCCAACACATCTCTACTATCGGAGGTACAGTCGATAGAAAACGTTATTTTTAAGCTGCCTATGTATATGTATTCTGTGATGTAGGATTTTGAAGGCTTTTAAAGAGCCCGAATAGAGAAATATTTTCACAAATATGAAAAAAAATATATTTGTATTGAAATCGAGTTTGTTTAGGTGGATCCATATTTTGTGAGGCGTCGTGTGCAAAACTGGCTTCAGATGTGTTTATTTACAAAAAATAACTAGTGCATCGCTAGGCGGATCTGCTTAGACAAAATTATGAAGATTTTCATAGAGCCAGCCAAGTACGTACTTCGCAATATCTGGACATCATATTTGTCGCATGTTTTACCGTATTCAGTGCCTGCAAAGTACGTGCTCTACTTAACATCCGCACGTAAAGCACTATTCACATAGAATCACTTTGATCAACTATGCATGCTTGCTAACTCTCGCACGTGCGTAGCACATGCTTTGCTACGAAGCGTGCATCCTACGCAATGTATGTAAAATTGCGTAGCAACATGCGACGCGCCACACATCTCGTAACTAAAGATCCGCCTCTAGGTTTCTTCAAAGGTTTCTACTAACACATTGCTGTACATTTTAAACAATGAAGTGGAAAGAGGTCGTAGACTGGTGACATAAAACGAAAAAGTCGAAATGTATCAAAATATAATTTTTAATTATAGCCAACAAAGTACCGTACCTGATTTCTTGTAACGTATACAGGACATCGTTTGCAGCTCTACCCACGTGAGTTATTTATACACCTAAGCCTTCATCAAGAATCACACTATTGGTGACAACCGTGAAAAATCCATTTAGTAGTTTTGCAGTTCATCGTGATCGTACTGTCAGTCAAGGACGGCACGGAGGCTTCAATTTTATAATATTTATAGATAAATAAATATTTAATTGGACTAGAGATATAATAAATTACCTGGTAGGAATAGGGTTTACGACAATTATCGTAAATGCTACGTAGTAAGTTAGGAACTAGATATTTGGACAGTCAGGGTAATTGCATACATTAACGGGTAGATAATAATTAAGCTATAGGGCGTAATCTAGTTAGAATTAAGTTAAGTACAAGTATACGGATATATATAGGGATATAATTTCAGATCGAGCCTTAGTTCGTATGAGGACTATACATTATTTCTTGATGCTTTGGCGATTATAATAATTATCTTAATTAATTAGAATAAATACAGTAAGTCAAATTTGGTTCGGATGTTTAAAAAGGTGTATAGCCACACCTTTTTAAACTAAACGAAATTTGCACACAATTATGTTTATCATCATACAGAATTTTGCAGTGAACTGCTCAGCTGCTATACTAATTTGCGTCACAATATCACTGAAAGTCAATTATGAAGATTTTGCCTACTATATCACGCTGGTCAGACGGGTTAGGACGGGTCAAGATTTGCGTCTCTTACCAAAGATAATTCCATAGCCTCCGTTTCTTCCTATATCATGAACCCACCGTTGCGGTAGACGGTCTAGCTCTATCTCGACTTGACGAACTCGTCCGTCGGCATAGTCCTATCTGAGCTATGTTTCTAGTCCAACCAATATTACTCGTTGAGATATGCATTTGCCAACATAGTAGGGGACATCAGCTTGATGGCGAAAGCTCTAATTTTTTAACAATCTGATAGTAGGTATGGTATTTCGCATTATTGCGAGTTAAACAAGTAAGCAATTCCTCGAACTACATATGTGCTCGTTGTAATATAATTCTTATGGAGAGGACTTAGTTTGACTATAACTGTAACAGTTAACACTAATACACACTATAACTTGATAACACTATTTCCTAAGATACAGGCCACCTTAGCCTAGTTTAGGACATAGGGTCTAAATCTATTTTGTAACTCATAGTTTCACTGTAATGCTAGAATTTTGATGTGTAAGAAATTGTGCCTGTTTGTGTTTGTAATTAAGTAATAATTAAGTTACTTAGGCACTGACTTTTACTTAGATCGTCTGCCTGCCTTTTGTATACAATTTATATAAGAAATGTAGCTTGGTTTTAAGAAAGTAAGTTATGTAAATTGGTTTATCTAACTGCACGCTTCAGGAATCGAAATACTCTCTTACGAATATAGAAATATAATTATATATTTTCAATAGTTCTAATATACGTGTCTAGAATATAATAAATATATCTTGCGATCGACTCACAAAAGTTTGTGTACAATAATGTTTTAGATTATAAGAAGTTTCAAGTATTCAGTAGGTACAAAACAGCAATACTAACATGTAACTGTATTTAATAATATTTATAACAACTACTTCAGAGTTCAGCGATACCGTGGCTAGTAAACAATATGGAGCATATTCATTCCAATATTTTCGTCTGATGAAGTATATCAATTGTTCTCCCAATACTTCTCTCCGTATTCAAATCCCACACAATAGGTACTCACAAATGGAAATTTGCTTCAAATTTTAATACCGATAGCAATAATATCATCAATATTGATAGTCCTTCAAATTCCATATGAACAATATTCCACGTGCGTTACATTACAGATGTTATCGTAATGTTATCTGTGCTGGAATTATAGTTCTATGTAAATAATAATAGTAGCTCTGAGTCCAAAATGTTCCACTGCTGGGTACAGGCTCTTCTCACTATAAGCTAGGCCACAATCTACCACACAGTTTGGCACACTTCACATATCTTTTGAGAACATTATGGAGTCTTCTCAGATATTCAAGTTTCTTTGCAATGTGTTCTTTCGCCGCTTCTCAAGAGAGATAATACAAGTAACGCACATACCTTTGAAGGGTCAGTGCTATCCAATACATGATGTTAGGGGAATTATGTATGTATATGATGAGTTTTAATACATTTGGGCCAAGGATGCAGAAAGGTTTCGGAGTGGCGGCCACGCACTGGACGTCGCAGAAGAGGTTGGCCGCCCGCGACTTTATTGGGATCGCGGGAAGTAGACGAATGCGAGCGGCTCAAGACCGGCCTATGAAAAGAGCTTTGCGGAAGACCTACATCCAGCAAAGGACATCTGCTGCGTCGGATGATTAAGTTTTCATCGAGTAACAAAAGTATTAATGTCAATACATTTAATATGTTTAAATTTAAAACGAATTTTTACATATATATCAATGGCTTATAATTCTCTAATCAAAAAAAAATCATAACGATACTGTCCCTAGCAATGCCTAAGTGACCTTACATCTAAATTTAAGGGCACAACTAATTAAACAAACATAGCAGTTGGTAATCTGATATACAGCATCTGTTTTCATATCTTTGTAAACTAAAAATAAACAAATCCAGACGCTTTTGCAAATGAACCCAAACCTAATGCCAGCAAAAAAGACAACTATGTTTAATTTGAAACTAGGCAAGTTCACTTCGGTGCGTTCAAGAACAACGCCAGGAGAACGCTAAGTTCCGAACAAAGTTCCAACGTGGAATACCTACAGAAGTTAATCGGACCAAGTTTGATGTGAAAACTATGTTAATCAGCCAACCAAGTTTTATTGCTGATAGAACTGACAGCTTCTGTCCTCGATATTCCGGGTGAATTGTTCATTTTCACAACCTTAGCGTTTGATTAAAGCCCGCGAACTCCATATTGGTCGTTTAGTTATTGAATTTGTCGTTGTGTGAGTGCCGTATCGTCTTACATGCGTAGGGCTGCGCCAATTGTACAAGATGATTCAAGGTATTTTGATTAAGAATTTAATCTTACTCTGCCGGTGTCGTAATGAATTGTTTGCGTTCAATTGTGACACGGAATACTTGTGTAAGGGCTAAGAATACCTTCTAAATATGGGATTAGAAGGCATGACAATGATGCAGCTATGACAATTATTGGAATTTACAATCCGGACGATTGCGCTTACGTCGTTCCTCAAAAAATTATAGTCTCGTAAAAGGTCAGTGGCTATTAATCTTAGCGAATATGAAAAGTATCTACTTTTATTAAATTTTAAGAGGCTGCCTTACAAAATATTATTTTCGCGTCGTGTTTGTTTGCTTTTTTGTTTGTTCGCAGGCCACTCACTCAATAAAATCAAATAATCTAATTGGATAATAATCAGACTACTCAAATTTAGAAGCAGTAATTAGGACTTCAATACTGGTACATCTGCTATAAAAATTGGGTAAGTAGGACAAAATTATAATCTTCACACGTACCAACACAAAACTCAAACTAGGTCCAGGAAACTTGAAATTCTGGCAACACAGGATTCTTGCACCTACACTACAACCTTTTTAGAATTTCACCTGGAAGGATGTAAGCAGAGCGAACTTAGCTCAAGCTATAATTAAGAATTCATAGTATGTATGTATAAAAGTATAGTACGCATATTGTATCAAAACTTTTAAAACTGCTTTTATACTGGTCATTATTTAAAAGTATTATAAATAAGAATTACAAACACAATAATGACTTACCTGTATTTTTATTTTATTTAGCACATCGTATTGTTTTCAATGTAAGTCGTTCGTGACTCTTGGAATGGGGTTAAAGAAGCAAAATCCGCGCGAAATCACACACCGCGGTTCGTCTTACTTGAGTTCCGGCCTTTAAGCACGTTTATTTATGTTTGTCATATAGAATTCTCTCTGTTGATTTATTTACAAACAACTTTACTTTCAATTTACTTCAAATAAATGTGTCACAATAAAATTCAAGAACTATTATTTATAAATGCCAAATTTGAACAGTAGCGCAGAAAACTTTATGGATAGAAATAAAACACAAATAGGTATTTAATTACTTATTACTTGCAAGGTACATTTAAAAAAAAAGATATTGCAACTAAGCGTCATATCATTTTTGTAATAAAATGCAGTTCAATAGTACCTACCCACGTTATGGTGTCCAATATTGACGCTATCGATTTTCAGCCATTCTCGCCGAACGAAATTAAAAATTAAGTCACTTCTATCTATTAAATGCGGCACGATGGACTGCAACGCTTTAATTCGTTGTACGATCAGCGTCATCGTAGATTACATTTTTGTCGCATTTACTATCACTTCTGGTCTATAACATTGGTCGAGCCATGATTTCACGATCAGTAGACTAATGCAATTTGTTTTACTTTACTTTTATTTTGGTAAGGGTTAGTCTGCAATAAAACATAGTTTGGAACCATTTTTAAGACAGTTTAGTGTCTATACTCAACACTATACTGAAGACAAGGTGAATATACATTTAAGACATCATCACGGTAAGGGAAATAGACAAGATTTTTCCTAGTGCTAAAGGTCGGTGTTTGTAATTTATATAAACGGTACTTAAGAAATTAACTCCCGTGGCGGCGCAGAAATTGCTAGTTGATTAAAATGTTCTATTTCAGTAAAAGTCGTATTCCCAAAACGTTGTTTATTTTTAGTATTCATCTTGTATGAAAATATACGGCAAATATATTGTTAGTGCCGATACCGATTCTAAAGTAAAACTAGATGGTAGTCTTTAGTGTATAATTTCGTAGGCATTGAATCATTATAATATGATGAAGGTAGGTTCTTTTTATATTCTACATCAAATTACACATAATTTTATTATATTTCTTTATATTTAAAAGATACTGTAGCACCACAATAAACTAAGACTAAGCCCGGGCAAAATAGTTTGAGATCAGAATAACTTGCTTTCTTATAATCCGCTTTATTTCTAGTAAACTTTTAGCTTTTCATTTCAAGGCGAAATAGCTACTCAGCTATGTGGCAGATAACTAAGTAAGCCGCAAGAGTTTACGATTGTACCAATGCTTGAACAACATACTTTCTCTATTATTCCCGTCTGCGTTAGTTTATATTGAAACAATTGTAAGCCCGACCCCAGTCATACTGAAACGTAAACAAGGCGTTGTAACAGAACCTTTGTTTAATAAATTAGTAGTGTATTATGCGTGACGAAAATTTGTGAATGCTTATATATAAGCTTTGTGGAGAAACCAGCATACGGAGATATTGGTATGTATTTTGTGTTATTTGAATTTGATATTGTTAGAGTTGGAACTGCGTGAATAGAGCCCAAGGATATCGAGTCGGGTGTATTTTGTTCGTTAGGTATGTTGTATTGTTTTACTTTTGTATTTCCACGCTTTCCGGCTATTGGTCATATAGGTACCTCATTAAAAAGTTGTTACTCATACAGTTTTGCTGCTATATTAATTTACAGTTTTAACATACTTTGATGTAATAATATTGGACAATGATGATGGTGATGATGGCGATTTAATTTGCGATGATAATGCATTTGTATTATAAGCGTGATGCTACATCAAGTTTCATATTGTCTCCAGAGCAGGGAGCTCCTCTATGTCTTATTTTTATGTAGCCTTGCTTATTTCAGCATGAATAGGCTGGCTCGACTGGGGAAAACTAACCTTTCACAGACGTAAAGTAAAAGTACCTATTTATAATGTTGTGTTTCTTCCAGTGAGTGAGGGTGCTGTTGGCCCTATACGATTTTTCTTCTTTGTCATCCCACTCCTCCTCTTATTGCTTTTTTTAATCCAGGCAAGTAACACACTTGTGGCTCCTCTAGTGTTGCGGTGATCGGTGATAGATTGCTCGTTTGTTTTCTATATAATATAATTCATGAAACCTTCTTTGTTATGATACTAATTTATCCATTTTCTCAAGGGTGGTTATAATTATACTTTCCTTACAATAAACAACAACAAACAAAACGAACAGCTACAAATTGCTATTTCAGAGTCATGTTTTTGTACCACAGTGGTTATACACAGGCTGCAAATGATTTTAATATTAGGCGAAAACAAGTGTACACAATGTTGTCAATCAAGCTTTTTAATTATTTATGATTTGCATGTATGATTAAATAAGCTGACGTGCGAATTAATTATTTGTTAGAGATGATTTAATTATGCATAAACTATTCGTGAATAAATTTATAATAATTTCGTATACAAGTTGGAAAGTTAATTTCTAAAAGTAACTTATATTGTTTATTATATTACTAGATAGTAATACAATCAACTATACACTTTTTTGAACGCACATACTCTATTACGTAAATTGTACTGAAGAAAAAGACTAAAAAGCGTATTCTGGTCTCCAAGGCTTTAATGCAGTCTTAAATGCTTGGGAGACTATGAAACAATACACTTTTAAATGTTGAGTACATAAGCATTCCACAGATTACAGAAGGAAAAATAAAACAGTAAAAGGCAACCTATAAGTTATCTCTATAACATTGATACAATCGGCGTTTTCACATATAAATGCCTGTTCTGTACTGAATAATGTATAGTTAATAATAAAAAAATTATGACAATATTTTTGAACACCAACATACAATTGCACTACAAATCGTCGCGGCAACGTATTGTCGCGATGATGTGTAGTAACCTACAAACAGGTTAGGTTAGGTTAGGGCCTCGTTGATTTCAGAATGGGCCGGCTTGACCGGGGAAGTACTACCCTCTCCTACAGTGACTCCTGTGGTGTTGCTTGTGTCGGTAATCGCTTCCCATCAGGCGGTCCGTCTGCTCGTTTGCCACCTCTTACTATAAAAAAATGTAACCTAGGTGTAGTAACCTAACCTAACCACCGTCCTGTCGTTACGGAACTTTACACTAATCTCATCATATCAGCCCAAGGACGCATACTGCTGGACATAGGCCTACCCCAAGGCTCTCCACAAAGACCGATCCTGAGCCACCCGCATCTATCCGCCACCCACATCCATCCGCTACCCGCGATCCCAACAAGATCGTCAGTCCATCTTGCGGGAGGCCTACCTACTGCCTACTGCTACGACGTCCGGTGCGTGGCCGCCACTCCTGAACCTTTCTGCTTCAAAGGCAATAGGTTCTTCTCACTATGTGCCCTGACCACTGCCACTTCAGCTTTACTATTCGGAGAACTATGTCGGTGACTTTGATTCGCCTGCGGATCGGAATCAACGAGTCGAATCTACGACTCTTCAATTCATTAAAATCATTAAAATTTAACTAAATATGATCCAGGAATGTTTTCGTATTTTGCAATTTATATCCACCTGGGTAAATGTTCCCGAAGCTTCAAGTAGATTTTAGCTTCATTAGTACCAATTAGTCACTGCGAGTCTTTAAACTCTCTTACCTTTTTATGTAAGTATATGTTTGTATAAATAATTGACGTAAATGTATGAATTAAATTTTCATTTAAGTGACTCCTAAACTGTCTAAATATTTTTGAAGAATGAGCCGGGTTTGTACTGGGTATACGCAATCAATGGTGTTGAGATGTACACACATCTTAATTTGTCTATATAAAATTGTCCCGTTACTGACTGACTGACAGACAACGCACAGCTAAAACTATTAGGCGCAAGTAGCTTATATTTGGCATGTATGTGCCTTGGGTGCCGCAGAGGTGCACTGCGAAGGGATTTCCCGAAATTCTCAGGGCATCAGGCAGAAACTGTTAAATTATAAAACTATGTGTGGGCATTTTCTAGTAATTAAACAGATATTTTATTAAGATTTATTTATTAAGATTATAAAAGGAAATGAAACAGAGCCTGTTTTTACTTCCAGTGTTTATTGTAAATGTCTACTATTTTATAGTCATCCCCTTACAGTTTATCAATGTTTATCATCATTTAAATTCTAGGAAAATATTTTATTGACCAAATAATTTAAAATGGCATAAATATAAAAGAGAAATGTATTTTAAAAGGAACAATTGAAGGTAAAATGTTATCAAACATGTTATTTGCCCGTTTAAATGCGTTTATATTCTTCGTTGCTAAAAAGAGCATGTCTATTATAAATACGGTTGAAGACACAGACGCGGATGACATTGATGACATAATTCTATGAATCGCTAGTCTATGTAAGCAAATCCACAGGATTTCTAACTTATATCATATTTTGTGTGTGGTTATGTCAACGGTAGTAATTTGTATTATTTGAAGACTCGCGGAGGCCTTTCGTTGGCGTCTAAGGTATCCAGAAAAATTAAATTGATATTAGTGATTAGGCGACCAATTGTACTACATTTTGTTGTAACTTTCCTTATCTTTGTATCATAACCGTGCATATGGTAAACATAAATAACAAAGAATTATCTATTACTTAAGATGTTCTAAATATATCTATGTAATATATTTTACTTTAAGTGACACTCTGATATAATTACAGATATTATTAGAACATCTTAAGTGATAGATAACAGCGTACAAATAATTTTTGTTATTACATACGCAGCGTATGAGGTAATAACGCTTGAAAAAAATATATGGCAAATCTCTTTTACGAGTTCAAATGTCACGAGTATGGCGCCCGACTTAGAAACTCTTCACAATCAATAGGCTGAAAGCTGACGAAATTGGAAACGTATAAAATATTACTGGAGCCACGCCGCACAAAGAACTTTCGTTGACTTCACAAGAGACAATTTCACTTTTATTTTGGAAGAGTTTTGCTTTGAAGTCTTGAAATTTAATGAAATTGCCATAATGCTATATTTCTTGGTAGTAGATAGAATCATTTGCGTTCATAGTTTAATAGGTCTGAAGAGATTTATTAGAAATAGGTCAAAAATACAGAGAGAGCTAACCTCTCTCTGTATTTTATAAATGATGATGAAGTTGGGGCAGCCAGCTGTAAATGTACTGCTAAGATTATTATGCAAGCGTCTCGCTACAAATACAAAATGAGATGACTAAAACCGCATTAATATTTATATTTATTTATTTATGTAGCAATATTATACCGCCATTTTTGTACCTTAATGCTAGAGCGTAGTGTATCTTGTCTTTTAATTTTAGCACATCGATTTGAATCTCTACGTATTTACAACTACCGCTGCCTGACCGCCGCTAACCAAAACCTACTTAAGCACGACAAAAATAGTGCCAATCCATATTAACACGTATCATTGTAATAGCAATTTAAGTTTAATACGTCATATTAAACTTACCAGTATAATATAATTTCGATATGTAAAAATTAAATTCGATGAAAACGTGACCTAGTGTTTCCAGACTAATCTACTTTTAGGTGAAGTACATTAACACGAAGAGATTATATCAACGTAACCATTGACTGATTTAATCATTCGGCGCACTGACCTGGATATTGTACCTATGTACTGACTGCGAAAGCAAGCTAGTGATATTATAGGAGCTTAAGCTTAATACTTTGAATATGACTGTAAGTATTAATTTCGACTGACCTGTTCTTCTAGTGGTTTGAGCCTTTGACTGTTAATCCGGCGATCGTGGACTCCAATCCCACCCAGATATTTTTTCTTGTGCACCTGGGTGTACCTATAATAATATTAATATAAACGTACTTACGAATACATCAGATTGTTTATAGCACATAGCATGTCATAGCATATGTTCTACCTACTTCTACTATGACTGGAGATGTCCAGTTGACCGTATGTGAGCTGTTCTAGGACACTATTATTTTAAATATCGTGAATGCAGAATACAGAAAAGCAAAAGAATATAGGTCATTTAACTATCTCTAGCAATTATTTTATATGTATCATTATTTTAGCCTAATATAAATGAGGTTGTCTAAAAAACAAAGTCGTTTATCAGAACACGTAAGTGTAACTTGGAAAATACGATATTTAGTTTCCCACATTATAGAGCGTAGGTTGACGTATGTAAACTGTATGTCTATTTCTATGTTATTATAGTGAGTCGTCCTAAAAACATTCTTACAAACGTCCTAATAAAATACTAATTATTGTACAGGTGTCAATTATTATAATATAATATTATATAACAATTGACTAGCCTGTACACTATACAGCCGGAGATCATAGCTTTGATTCCCACACTACATCTTCGTGTCACAAGAGATGATATTTTCTGAGTCTGGTTGTAATGTATCTATAATATGTAAGTATGTTTTTAGTCATTCCGAAGGTAGTACAATATGTACCTAGTATAAGATCATATAAAAAACAGGAAACGTGAGAAACTAAACATTTTTTCACACTTAATTATATTTAAATTTCATCGAGATGATCTTTTTGCGTGCCGTTTCCATCAATTCTAATGTTGGGTGTAGCAAGTAACATGGACGTACGAGGTACTTGAATGTCTGCCATCCGATATGTGTGGAACCTGCAGGAGCCCGCAACTGTTTGACGTAACAAGACTAAACCACTGGTGAAATTATCCCTCACCCGAATAATCCCCATCGTGAAGGGAGCTCATGGGCTGATGAAATATTTTACTACAGTGTATTCGCATAGATGCTGCTAGATACTGCAAGTTGTGTAAGATTCTTTTTTCATTCTTAACGATGTCTCGTAATATAATAAATTGTCATTATTCTTATGTCTTTCGTCAATACAGTAGTAAACTGCATACCTATAGTTTCATCATGTCCATCCATCGATCCATTTCTTCGTGATTTACCTCGCAGGTAATATGAACTAAAGAGCTGTAATTAATATTATGATCGAACCTATAAAATTGCAATGGACGTTGTGATTCGAATAGCTGCCACTCGCAAAAAGTAATGTATGTTTCTAAAAGATTGTAAGTGTACTGCAATAAAGTTATAAATAATTATTTCATTCAAATATTGAAACTAATCTAGTTAATCGGCTAAACTAATCAGGTAAAAGATAAATGAGCTATCTTTCGAACACTGTCGCCATATTTCAAGAATAAAATAATAAGCAATAATTTTATCATATTCGATCGCTGAAAGTGTTAAAACTAGCTGTTTCCCGCGGATTCACCCGCGTCCTGAGGAAACTACTTCGCGTACCCAGTTAATTTATAGGCTAAATTACTCCTTGGTACATCTATCTCTACTCTTGGTACAGCTATCCGCCAGTGAAAGTCCCGTCAAAATCGGGCCAGCAGTTCCAGAGATTAGTGAGAACAAACAGACAGCCAGACAGACAGACAGACAAACATTTAAAAAAATGACATTTCGTTATATGAACTGTGTATACATCTATAAGCATTTAGTAAAAAGCGGTTATTTTAATATTACAAACAGACACTCCAATTTTATTTATGTGTTTAGAAAATACTTATTAATATTCAAACTGATAGACTCACGTCTGTATCCTTGAACAGATAACACGATTGAAATCCGTAAGATAGCACACAAGATACAAGTGATGCGTCTCCTTTAATTTCACGGTAAAGATTACTCTTTACATAGAAGCTTTTCCAAACATTTTCAAGATGACAATCATATTTTTACTTTGCACGTTCTGGAATGAACCTATTAAACTCAACATTATTTCTGTTTCATAGTAGTCTTTAAAATGCATTTCCCAGCAGCCAGATCGTAGCTAGAAATTATAGCTTAGAGCTAGACGGATTATCTCGGGGTTGACTATAGCGTACTATGACTATAACTTTAGGAAGATAATATTTGATACCTTGACGAGAAACTAGTGAAATTACGTAGTCAGTATCAAGTTAATGAAACATACCTATTGAATATACCCATACCTAATGAAACATACATATTCAAGACAGCCAAGTTTTTGAAGCGGTCACCATAGATTATATACTATAACTAGAGAGCGGTCACCTTGACGTTTAGCACTGTTGTAGGATTTATCCTCACACAACAGGTTGTGTGACTCAGGTTAAAATTGTCTGGTTGTTATTTGTGCCCGCTAATTGAATGTAATTTTATTTTATTTTATATGGGAAAACAAACAGTTACACAATTTTCTTAATCTAAGGTTATAACATGACAATATCTGTAATTGTGTAGCTCACAACGTTATCCACATTAGGTTATGAACTGAAGTGATTAGCGAGTTAAAACGATTGTCATAAAATAAAGTTAAAACTTAAACTATCGTAGGAATTTACTTGATTTACAATTTATAATATCATTTAGCAAATATCTACTCTTATTCATAAACTTTCTGTAACAGTGAGTAATATTAAGTTTTCCACGACACATAAAATAAAAAGAAGACTTTTGTACTTGTTTGTATATCTAAAATTCTTGCGTTACTGACTGACACTGACAAGATACAGCCAAAACTATTTGGCGCAAGAAGCTGAAATTTACCATCCATGTCCCTTGGGGACCGTAGAGGTGCAATAAGAAGGGATTTCCCGAAATCCCTACGGGGTCGGGCATAAATGAAAATAAAATTTGCGGGCGGAACTGCGGGCTTCCTCTAGTATTTAATAAAATACATCCGATAAGATCTTTTTCTTTCTTCTTTGTGTGAGTGTGGGAGGCCGCATGAAGGTTTCCGACAGGGCTTCACAATGCTTGGCATTCAAGTGGAGACCTCTGAATACAACGTTGCTTAACCTATGCTATGTCAAGTAACTCTATGAAGTCTACTCGTTTTGAAGTCTATAAGATGCGTAATAAACGTGTATTTATTTTTTTCTACACAAATTCATATCTCATAAATTTATTCTGTCAACACCTCAGTTGGATGACTGATATTGATACTTCAGTCTTCAGTCTCACCGTTTAAGAATACCTAATCTTTTCGTTCAGCTATGAAACGCTATTTAGGGCGCCATAATCGAGGTACCATAAAATAATTTAACTGCATACAGATATATGATTGTATAATATTCTAGATTTGGCCGTTCCCGTCAAATAAGTTTTTTTTTTTTTTTGGAATTACCAAAAAATGCCAAATTCTAAAGTAAAATTCAAATAAATCATCGGTTTTAGTTACACTTTTCAGCGTCATCACCTGTTAAAGAGACTATATTTTCACACATCGGTAAATATTTTTAAGACACCGTAAGTTCTTAAAAGAAATAGATCGTACCGAGTTTTATTTCTTGTCATTTTCAATATGACAAGCTAACGTTGTTAATAACCTATTCGAATTAGCATTCCCAAAAAGAAAATATTTTCTTTTTCATACAATATACAATCAAAATGTTAAATTGCGAACGTATAATTTGAGCTAATTAAGAATAATTAATACTTTTCTTTCATTGAGGTGAAGTCATAATCGAACAATCTTGGGTACAACACCACTCCATTGCATTGATAAAAGTACTTAGTGTTTAACAGGATATCAATATAAGTCAAATTATAGACCATTCATACAGAATGAGCTGTATTTACTATTCAATAACTAAATGCAATAACATAGTTAACAACATTTTCAGTGCGAGTAATCAACTTGGTACAGAACCAAATCAAAATACAGTCGCGGAGTCAGCATAATTTAGTGCTCAACTCGAAATCCCTTGTAACAGCGGAGCCGTGAAAATACGGGCAGGTGCATCCACAGAATTACGCGGCTTTAAACTTAATGGTAGTACGAATGTACAAGAGTATGTATATGTCACGTGATGTAAGACCTTAGTGCGATGTGTCGACGTTTACACCAAGCGGAATTCGGAATTACACCGCAAAGGAAATGGGTAACCGCCTTCGTTTTAATCTGACTCACTGTACCTACATATTTATCTAATATTGTTTGCTTCGCATAAATCGCGTTACCGTAACGTGTGACGGTAATATTATGAATTTTAATAGTAATGGTTCTGCTTAATGTATTTGAATACTTGGCGTAGTAGATTTGAATTTGAATGGATGTTGTTTCTACAGAAAAGTTGGATTGGGATCGTTAATCGCTATCATTACAAAATTAAAGTTAGTTTATTGTTGAATGTACATCACGCAAAACTTATATGTTCTCTAAGAACAAACATTTCCAAATTCCATAAAAAACTAAATCTTTCGTCGTTGTTCTTTAAGCTAACCACTTGAATATATTAAGTGTCAAAAGCCGTATACAAAACACACTTCATTTCGAGAAGTAAACGAAACACTATGTTAAACGTAAATAATAGCGCATTCTATTGGGTACGTTTCAGCTAAGTGACGGGCTAGTGAATATTTTCACTGTCAAGTTTCGTGTAGTCGACCCGGCATCCGACAACGTATTGATATTACCTCGCCGCCGTCGGAATTCGCAATTGCACAAACGTGTAGCGGCGATGTACGGTAGAATGACAATTGTTCAAGACCGTCCGAAGCGACAGTTCAAACACAATAAACTACGTGAAATTTACCTATTTCAGAAACTATTTGAATATTTCTTGCTGCGAAACCGTTTGTGCTTGGAATATCTTGACTAATTGAATTTGTTACGCAAGATGCTCTCTTCAGAAAAATAGCAAGTGTTAGTGCAACGGGTTTTACTTTTTGTGCATAGTGAGTTAAGTACCTAGTTGAATGAGACCTATTTTGTTGTTAACATCAAAAGTATATTTAAAAATAACATAATTATTTTATTAGTTCTCTCTCCCTTTATTTCCACCATAGATAGGTGGAGGGAGCTAGAAAAGTGATTTTTAATTAATTATTTTAAATATTACAGCAAACAATCCCAGTAAAAAGAAAATGTTTATGCAAACCGGTAAAATTTTCAAAAGACATTTCTAATTAAGAAAAGAAAAGAAAAGAATACATTTATTTCGCTACATGAAAGGGACACAAAAAGCATAAATACATACAACACAAAAATATTATTAAAACATACACTTCGGTAATTTAGATAAAATCAACAATACTATTATAAAAAGTCCCCTGCATGCGACGAAAAAGGACCTAATTCAGCATTATGCCAGGCCGAAGCTTGACGCTGGTTTTCATTTAGGCCCTGTTCATGACGCGTAATGCAAACCAGTATAGCTAGGTAACTTACTAACTACGTCCGATAAACATGTGTACAAATATATAAAATCATACAAACAATAACAACAAGTCAGGTCACGGCTACGCACTGCGACGCGCAGTAATTATAGAGTACACTGTCCCCAGACGACATATAAATAAATAAATCCATAACCTACTTGCTGCGTATAGTATGTGGACTGTCTGGCCGGTCATTGTGAAACTATAAGGGTTCTTAGTTTACAACTGAACCCTAAAAACAAACTTGTGAGACATAAATAGCGCACACTCCAATAAATCGGAAATAAAGCCTGATTCACAGAGACAGTTGTTTCATTTGGAATCTCTGTTTTACCTTTGTTGTATGACAAAGACAACATCAAACTTGCTACAAAAAGTTCTCTTAGCTAAATGGCCTTTGAGAGATTTAAAAATAAACAGGTTAAAATCTTAAAATGACGTTATAGAAACGGCTTGCTATTGCCCAATAAAGGCTATTTATAGAGTATCTACAGCTATGAGATCCGTCAACTGACGATAGCAATTGGCTGAAGTACGCTGCGAATATCCCACTTCACGGCACAGTGGGCAACCACCGACAGATTTAGTTGAATAGCTAACAATAGCAGAATAGCCGACACTGACCGTAGCCAATTTCGTTTAGTAGCGAGAGTATAGAAACGTTATACGATGCCATGTAATTTATATATTCCTGTATATAGGTATATTACATGATACATGCGAGGGAGGGCATCCACCTTCGGAAGCTGTTGCCAGCTTAAAATGTTCTATAATTATTTCAGTAATTACTGTCAATGCGCTCATGTGCGTGGCAAGTGCTCAGTTGCAATGCTCTTTCTTTCCTTTGACTGAAGATTTTCTTTTATAGTAAGATTTTCCTCATAACCCATAAAATGATGACCGCATCTACGGACGCCAAAGGAAATAACTGTTTTCTAGACTTTCAGAGATATATACGTCATGAAATTGTATTCAGCACTTGACGTTACAAATTTACTTTCCAGCATTCTGGTGCATGTACTCTTTTTAGGTTACTCTTCCACCAGAGACGTGATATGCAGCTAAGATTCAAAACTATGTGACCGTTGCTACTGATGCTATTTAGGGCGTATAATTGGTCATCGAACGCATCCCAAAACATTCTGTATAGAGGGCGAGTAAAATGATGATGCGTCGCCGCGAAGTAGCTGTGTTAAGAAGATACGCCGATCATGCTATGCGATGTATCAACAGTAAGGAAGGCACAGCAGAGGCAGTGCGGTCATCTGCACAGAGCGACCTGCTACAGGACGCATCCATAGCGCGCATCAATAGCACGTATAAATAGCACGCGTCTGAAGCACGCAGCCATAGCCCGGAGCAATAATACGCATCCATTGCACGCAATATTATAGCACACAGAATTAGTACGCATCCATCCTAATAAAAAAACAAAGTTTAAAACAAAACAAATCGATTTTCATCAGTACTAAGCTATATAGACCAATATAATAATAATAATAATATTCTACCACATTCACACAACACTATCTAGTCCCAAACTAAGCAGAGCTTGTACTATGGGTACTAGATAATGGATGAACATACATATAAACTTCTTTTTTTGTAAATACATACATATTATACATAGAAACACACCCAGACTAAGACAAACATCCATGTTCATGCACACAAATGTTTGACTTGAGCGGGAATCGAACCCGCGAACTTCGAGGTAGCAGTCGCTAACACTCCCGCTACGCCAACCGGCCAATTAATAAAATTATATTATTACAATTGGTCGCAATCTCTTCTGGAAAAGTACCTTTCCTTTGAATTAATGAGCGCCGCTTAAAAGTCAGTTATTAACTTAGTTTTAATACTGAAATGAATAATCCATATATGAATATGTGAAAAGATAATTTCCTACCTCTTGCCGTATGCACGAAGGTGAGTTTTTCAGGCTTCGTTATAAGAACTTTAGCCAACTCGTAAACGGTAAAAGGTTTATATAACATAGGTGGCATTGATATACCTGTCTTATATTACTTCTTATAGAGATAAATGTTACCGACATTTATCTCTAGGGTCTCTTGGTCTTGACCTAATGTCAATCTTAGCCATGAATGGATAATATTATGTATCGGAACTAATTTAGTAATTGTGTTAATTTTTGTATGTTCTTTGTATTATTTAAGTACAGGAGTAGAACTAAATATGTATACGGCACCAAAGTCTTTACTAACATACATACGAGTATGTCTGATTGGAAAAGTAAGAAGGGTTACAAATGTATTAAAATGAGTAAAAGAGATAGAGATAAAATCTAAATGAATCGACAATCCTTTATTGGACCGGGGTGATCTGACGGATGACAATACAATATTTTTTTTAAATCTTATAATATAAACATTTTATACTGTGAATAATAACATCCATTATATCCATTACGCATATTATTATACAAATATACTGAACTGGCTACAGAACAAAATCAGACAGATCGACGCCGCACGACTACAAAGTAACTTTGTAAAAGACAAAATGAGTTCTTTGTGTATACAAAATAGCATGATTGCTATCTAACAACATCCTTGTTTCCTTTTTGAGGCTTTGCCAAGTGGAAAAAGGACAGTAAATCAACGCGACGTACAATTATGATGTTACGGCTTTCAAGGAAAAATATTATATGTCTTTTTATTATTTTTCTAAAAGCTGTACTCAAATAATGTGGCCCTGTCAAGAAGCATTGCTTAGGTAGTGTATTTATGCGTTAATAAATAGTATGAAATCAGAAGCATCTAGCAATTAAATTATTTTTCCTCAAGTTACTTGAATCAAAATAATATATTTTTATTATTTAGTCGTTACGTTGCTACAAACGGACAGAAAAACAACCGATTTAAATCCGAAAATAGTTACAAATACTTTTCTAGAAACACAAGTTTCATGTTTGCAATCGGAGATCAAGTGGTTTGATTTACTGATCACTTTAAGTATGGTCGAGTTTGTCACTGAGGAAATATTCATTACCTACAAGGCGGCTGTGCTACGGAAAAACAAAGCAACTAACATATTTTTCAAAATCAGTTATTTTACATATTTGAAACATTTTGCCTCTAACGGACACTGCTACATTCACAGAATCATCGAAAAGGCTTTATTTTTCGAGATAAAACTTTGTCCAATAAAGTAACTGCAGGCACTTGTCCAACCTATCTACGGTAAAATAAAGTAAACCACAATGTCTAAGCAAAAACAAAGTAATTTCACGTCGATTACATTGTTTTTACGTTGTGAAATGATTGAATTGGCTTTTCCTTTGATATAAAGCTAAAAGCTTCTTTTTAAGCCCCTTTATCTAGCTATAAGAAAATCAAATAACTTTACTTTGTTTTTGGATTGTTAAAAATGGTCAAAATGGCAAATTTGATAACGTAAAAATAAAGCAAGTAAAATGACAAATGTAAACAAGGAACAAAGCAACTGTTATTCAGTTGCTTTGTTCCTTTATTGTAAATCAATTCAAGCTATTACTATATCCTATTTACTTGTTTTTTAATATGCTGTCCTTCATTTATAAATTTCAAATTTAATGTCTAAATTAGTTGACATTACTCGGTTTTATCACCTTTCAAATGTCAGTTTTCCCACAATTAAACTTGTCAGTTACAACACTTACAACTTCATGTCATAAGTTTGCCGAGGCTTGTGATTCTTGTGTGTTTTGTTCGGAAAATGTTTAAAATGCAAAATAGCCAAAGTTTACGTTCGAGAACTATGGTACAGTTAGCACAAATGTAAGGGCAAATGTCCAATTATTTGTATTGTGTGTTTACATTTCGTAAATACCTCTGTTTTGATTTGGTTGTCTATAAGAAATACTAATCAATTTGTTAATAAACTGTCAGTGTAGTGACGGATAAAGAATACAAGTGTCACTACCCCATTTCATTCCATGGGTGTCGTAAAAGGCGACTAAGAAAATTGCAAAAAGCGAATAATATCTTTGCGAAGAGATGGAAAACTTGAAACCAAACCCAACCAAATGAGTGCACCAACGAATAAAAGGCTCCCAGTTCCCGGTAGTTCCACCGTCTGCAACTACGGTAGCGGTCGCGGTAACAGCGGGGCAGGGGGTGCTAAGAATCTCTGGGCTACGGCACTACACAAGAAGCTGACCCTGGCTACGTACAATGGACGCTCTCTACGGGTGGACCAACACATCACCGAACTTGAAGTAGAACTAGGTCGTATAAACTGGCATTTATTGGGGGTTGTCTGAAATCTGAAGACAGGGAGAGGACACGATAACCCTTGATTCAGGCAATCTGTTCTACTTTCGAGAAGGTGATCAGCCCTCTCAGGGCGGTGTCGGTTTCCTCTTTAACAAATCTCTCACTAACAGCGTTGTAGAAATCAGCAGTGTGTCGACACGGGTAGCGTACCTCATATTAAGGGTCACAAACAGGTCGATACTCTCTGAAGGTGGTACAGGTATATGCGCCGACCTCGACATACTGCGATGACATAGTCGAAGCCTTGTATGAAGATATTACTAAGGCTCTACATCATACCACTAAGACACACTACAGCGTTGTTATGGAGGATTTTAATGCCAAAGTGGGAGTACAAGAACGCGGCGGAACGAAAATCGGACCCTATGGCGTGGGGCGCCGAAATCACAGGAAGCAAATGCTGGTCAACTTTCTGGAGTCACAAAGGCTCTTCTTAATGAACTCCTTCTTCAAGAAGAAGCCTCATAGAAAGTGGACATGGTGAAGCCCCGATACTGTGACAAGGAACTAGATATACTGCATCATGTCTGATCGGAAGTATATATTAAATTGATGCGATTGAACAGAATCGAGGCACCAAAGTCTTCACTCGCTAGCTTAGTGGAATTCATCTGTCGAAACTCAATACTGCGGATGGCAAAACCGTAAATTCCAAGTTCAAGTTTCTCGCTGAAATTGAGAGTTTCTACAAGGGCTTGTACGCATCACGGGTGTCTAAACCCACGAGACCCAGCCACGATGACCCACAGAGCCCAAATCAAGCGCCATAACACAGAGGACATCCCTGATGTCAACCAGGGCGAGGTCAGAGTGGCTCTCGAGCAGCTTAAGAACAACAAGTCTCCAGGGGATGACGGAATCACCACAGAGCTCTTAAAAGTAGGTGGGAGAACAGTTCTGAAAGAGCTGGCGAGCCTGTTTAATTCCGTTATCCACCAAGGCCTAACACCTTAGGCGTGGAGTGGGAGTGCGGTGGTTCTGTTTTTCAAAAAAGGGGACAAAACCCTGCTGAAAAACTATAGACCCATCTCACTCCTAAGCCACGTCTACAAGTTATTCTCGAGAGTCCTAACAAATCGCCTCGCCAGAAAACTCGACGATTTCCAGCCACCAGAACAAGCCGGGTTTCGAAAAGACTACAGCACCGTAGACCACATCCATACTGTTCGGCAGATTGTACAGAAGACCAACTTTCTCAGGCTTTCGTGGACTACAAGAAAACCTTCGACTCCATCAATACCTGGGCGGTTCTGGATGCTCTGCAGCGGTGTTGCATCGATTGGCGCTACATCGAAGTGTTGAGATGTTTGTACGACACGGCCACTATGACCGTCCAGTTCCAGGACAGTAAAACCAGCCCCAATGAGTTGCGTAGAGGGGTGAGGCAAGGGGATGCAATATCCCCTAAGCTCTTCACCACACATACATACATACATATACTCACGCCTTTTTCCCGTCGGGGTAGGCAGAGCCAATAGAACGCCACTTGCTCCTATCCTTACAAACCTCACGCGCTTCCTCTACACTCATTACTCTGCACTCAAAAACGTCTTTAAGACGCTGGACTGGACTGGACGGGCATAAACATTAATGGCGAGTACATATCCCACCTTTGGTTTGCCGACGATATCGTAATCGTAGCGGAGAGCCTGGAAGAGCTGAGTGAGATGCTGCACAGCCTAAACTCTCGACGGGTCGGTCTCGGCATGAACTTGGATAACACCAAGATTATGTTCAACGAACACATTGTGCCGGGACCGGTTTATGTCGACGGATCGATGCTCGAAGTTGTTCAAGAGTATGTCTACCTTAGTCAAGTAGTCCAGCTTGGTTGAAACAACTTCGAGAAAGAAATCGACCGCAGGATCCAACTGGATCCTACTAAGACATAGCTTGCCAAACTCTGCCCAACCCAAGTGGGTTGGGCAGCGTTTGGCAAGCTACGTCGAGTTTTCTCTTCGCCCCTGCCGCAATGCCTGAAGACCAAAGTCTTCAACCAATGCGTCCTATCTGTTATGACGTACGGTGCCGAGACGTTGACACTCACAGTGGGACTAGCCCACAAACTAAAAGTCACGCAGCGAGCTATGGAACGGACTATGCTTGGCGTCTCTTTAAAGGATAAAATCCTAAACGTAGTTATCCAACAAAGAACCAAAATTACCGACATAGCTCACAGAATTAGTTAGCTCAAGTGGCAGTGGGCTGGCAATATCTGTAGAAGGACGCCGATGGCCGAAGGAGCAAGCGTGTCCTAGAGTGGAGACCACGCCTCGGCAAGCGTAAGGTAGGGCGGCCCCGGCTAGGTGGACCGACGACCTTAAAAAGGTGGCTGGGACAGACTGACTGGATACGGAAGGCTGAGGACCGTGTACTGTGGCGCGTGTTGGGCGAGGCCTATGTCCAGCAGTGGACAGCGATAGGCGGATTGATTGAATACTTCATTATATGATTACAACTTATATCTATAATTTTTAAACTTATTTTAGGTAACCGTTATATACATGTCCTATTCCTTGAGTGACACTAATCTTAATAAATCCTAAGATGAACTAGTTTTTACAATTATAACAAATTATGTGATTCATAAAAAGCAAAAGCCAACAAATCTTATAGTTGATATATTAATTTTTAAATGGCTTCATTGTCTTTGTTAAAAACAATTAAATGCATTTGCTTTGTTATTAAAACTAAAACCTAACTTGTCCATCTCTTTTTAAATTATTTAAAAAACAAAGTTACTGTAGTTACTTTGTTACTGAATTGTTCTTTTTATTTAAAATTAATTTTATGTCTATAGAAAAATATTTTTTTCAATTTAAAGGAAAGTTACCAATAATTACTCAAAAAAATGCTTTGAAACAGATAGAACTAATTATTTTACAAATTATGAAATAACAATAGTACTTAAGTTGTCGGTAGTACGTTTTAAATTTGTGATTTTCGTTTTTTTGCTCGTCCTGATAATTTTGCTTGACTGCAATTACTTTGTTTTTTCGTAGAGCAGCCGAAGGGTTTCAAACTATCCCCGGTAGAAAGCAATTTGAATTAATTATACACCTCTGCTTTACTATTCAGACGGTAGTGGTAAGTTTCTTTAACTGAGTTAAATATCAAAGACCTGTAATGCAAGCCTTTTCGCATAATATCCGCCACTAGAAAACATACAACTTAATAAAAGTTGTTAAAGTTCACTATGGAAAACTATTACTGTGCTGAAGATTGCCTTTAGATTCAGCCTATTCTATTATTGAATTCTAAATTAACTTTTTTTTATATCATAGGAAGAAAAACGAACAAGCGGGTCACCTGATGGTAAGTAATCACCGCCGCCCATTGACACCTACAATGCCCGAAGGATCAAAAGTGCGTTGCCTACCTTTTAAAAAGGAATATGCTCACTTCTTGAAGATTCCAATATCGAACTGGTTTGGTAACGTAGTAAAAAAATCAAAATTGTTTATTAATTGAAGAGACTTACTACTGATTGTGTTACGGCCGGTCCCAATATACCTATATAAGATTAATTCATGGATTTAGAGATCAGAGATAGATAGATATTTGACATATTTTATATAAATCTCATGGCAAATATGCACCTTTTATTAAATCCATGGGTAGATCAGATATTGAGTCATGCCTCAATAAAACGTCTGCAGGCCGATGTTACTAGTAAAATAATTTCAATTTATATGTATTGGCAACAATCCGAACAATACACATAGGAGCAATGAGAAATAAACATACAAATGTATTTTGTCTTTTTTTTAAACTTATTCATCCGATCATCTGAAATGACGAAGCTTAAGCAGTACTTACTATTGCTTTTCTAAAGGTATTTGCCATTCATTTCACTTTTTTAGAAAATATAACGCTGGACAAATTACATACAATCAAAGGATCAGCAAACAAAGAAAAATAAATACAATAACTAAAATGGCAAACGATTGTGTTTGAACAGTAAGTTGAAGTTGATTTTCTGCTATGTCGTGTCATTCGCATCCGATCGTATTGGGGAGTCGAACAATACCGCGACTTCTCGCATTACTCCCGCAATTTTACGAATATTGTTTCCTTTCTAACATTGAAAAAGTGTGACAGACAAAAGGCGAATGATTTCACCATGTTTCTTTGATCCGACCTTCAATTATGTCTTTGTCGTTTTGTATAAAAGGACAAAATGTTATACCTTATTTTCAGCATTTTTGCAATTATCCTGTTTAATTATTAGCAAAGTTTGTTTTGTATATGTAGATCATTGAAGTTAAGCAACTTTTGTATTTGATTACTGTTTGGAGGGGTGACTGTTTGTTTGTTGTTGTTATTTTTTTGAAAACTTTGTTCCAGGGCGGCTTACAAGTCAATGCTATCCGTTTCTATATTAGGATTAGAATGCTAGGCACGGTGACGGTGACTAATAACAGTAGACGATATCATTATTATAAAACCACGGCATTATCTAAAATTACATTAGTCTACCAGTGATCTCAACTGATGTAAGTCGCCCAAAATATCGGGCAATAAAGAGGTAGGTATAATTTCTTAAACACATTAGTTAACGCGATTAAGACTGTTAAATAACGTACATGAATCACGTTAGTACCAAGAGACATGAGATGTTTATGTCCCGTGACACATTAAACATACTGTATTCAAACATGAGGCACATAGGTATGAATAATTCCGAGTGTGTAGTAAAGCAACATAAATCTTTACAGATAGTGCCAACACAGCCAATCTGATGAGTCTCGCGCCGCACCCCAGTCGGTCGACCGCGTAGGTGATGAGCTTGTTTGTCTCGGTTAACGTTTCCCAGCACGTTCTACGTTCTTGGTATAACGCTCTTTGTGTCACTAGCTTCCTGACTCTTTGTAACGTATGTCCGGTACTTACCGCGTTGCGTCACAGTACCGCCCATACACTCGGCCAATCAGAGAAAGCCATCGTCCGCACTCGCAAAGCCTGACCAAATATGGTCATAAACGGACTCCCAGCCTGATGGAGGGCCCGGTATATAAAGGGGCCGACAGAGAGGCCGGCACCGCTACTCTAACGTCGCTTCTACTATAACTAAGCGTACCTACTGACCCTACGTCGTATTTACGTGTATCCTGGTTCCAGCTACGGGTTCCAGGTTCACCTTAAGACTTCGACTACGCTCCTAGACCGCTACACTTCCTGCATCGCCTTCGGCGTCACTTCTGCCGAAGAGTCTGGCCTACCCTGCTCCTCGTACTTGCACCGCCGGCGTCTGCCCGCTGAACCAACGGCCTGCGAGGATCTACCGCTACGCGCAGCCTTCGAGCAGCCTGCCTACACACTACCGGAGGGAACAGCGTGGGAGACTGCAGCCCTTAGTGTTCAGGCCAGTGTCGTGTTGTTGGTCGGTCATACTCGTGGCAAGGGAAGTGAGACAATACTCGGCAAATAAACGCATAGAACCTTTTCTGCGTTTTAATACCAGAACCCGTTACAGTGGCGCCCAACGTGGGGTTAGATAGTCGGAAACTTAATTCTATTACTAAAAAAGACGCGTACAAACTACCTTACGTATCCGAAATTTTAGACAACCTTAGGAACGCTAGATATCTAAGTAGTATAGACTTATCTAAGTCCTTTTGGCAGACGCCTCTTCGCGAATGTGATCGTGATAAGACTGCGTTCTATGTGCCTACTAGAGGAACATTTAGATTTGTGACTATGCCGTTTGGTTTAACGAATGCGCCTGCGACACAACAGCGTTTGGTGGATCACTTGTTTACGAACAGTCCTGAGTTCGAAAACTCTGTATTCGTTTTTTTAGATGATATCGTGCTTATATCGCCATCCTTTAATGCTCATGTGTCACTATTAAATAAAGTATACGAAAAATTAAAATCGGCCAACCTTACCATCAACTTGGAAAAATCTAAATTCTTCCGTGATGAATTGAAGTACTTGGGCTACGTAGTAAACTCTAAAGGATTACAAGTAGACCCATGTAAGGTGGAAGCCATTCTTCAATATGCTACGCCTAAGAATAAAAAAGAAGTCAAAAGGTTCTTAGGCATTGCATCATGGTATCGGCGATTTATACCTAATTTTAGTACTATTGCCGGTCCTCTGAACAAACTTACCTCTACCGGTAAGAAAGCCGCACCATTTCAGTGGTCGGTGGAAGCTGATGACTCGTTTTGTAAACTAAAACAATTGTTAAGCTCCGCACCAATATTATCGTGTCCCGATTACGAGAAACCTTTTCAAGTTCACACAGATGCGAGTGCGAGCGGCATCGGTGGGTTACTTACACAAGAAATAGATGGCGTGGAACTACCTATCGCTTACATGAGTAGGTCACTAAATGCACAGGAACAAAACTACAGTATAACAGAACGGGAGACATTAGCAGTTCTAACAGCCCTCGAATATTGGCGCTGTTATTTAGATAACGGGTTAAAGTTTGTTGTGTATACTGACCATTCCGCACTGAAATGGTTCCTAAACTTGAGCAACCCGACTGGTAGATTAGCTCGGTGGTCGGTTCGTCTGTCAGCCTTCAACTTCGAAATAAAGCATCGGCGCGGTGCGGATAATATTATAGCCGATGCGTTATCACGATCCCTACCTGTAAATATAATTAACGCGAATAATAATAACGTGAATGACCCTAATGTTAACACTGATCAATGGTATTCAGCCACCTACAATGGTTGTTTATCTTCGCCTAATGACTATCCAGACTATTCCATTAAAAATAATTAATTATATCGTTTGATTCAATCTAGGTGTATGCTACGTAAGGAGTTCGAATGGAAAGAAGTACTACCCTCTTCTGATCGAAATAATGCCATATTAGAGAACCATGCCGAACCCACTTCGGGGCATTTCGGTATATTTAAAACTTACAAGCGCTTAGCACTGCGTTACTATTGGCCCAAAATGCGCGATGACGTAGTTAAGTTCATAAATTCTTGCGACACTTGTATCGCGCACAAACATCAGAACCACGCACCATTGGGAACCATGGGACGACCCAAAGTGTGTTCACGACCCTTCCAAACCATTAGTGTAGATTTGGTGGGGCCACTACCCGTCACAAGAAAACAAAACGCCTACATCTTCGTAGTAACTTGTTGTTTTAGTAAATACTGTCTACTTTTTCCTATCAGGCGCGCAACTGCTGAAATAATAACTAATATTTTGGAAGAAAAAATATTTTTAGTTCATGGTATACCATCTACAATTATATTGGACAATGGTAAACAGTTTGTCAGTGCTACTTTAAAAGCTATGTTGCGCAAGTACAAAATCCCTAATCTTCATTATACTCCAAAATATTCCCCACATGTCAATACGGTCGAACGCTATAATAAAACCATTGGTTCTACCTTAGCGGCGTTTGTAGGAAATGACCAGAGATTATGGGACACTCTCGTACCTAAGGTGCAGTTTGCATTAAATACTGCAGTTAATGAAGTCACGGGCTATACACCTAGTTTTTTAGTCTATGGACGTGAACTAGTTCCATGCGGCTCACACTATGTCGACACAGACGCTAATGATATAGTATACATACCTAGGGACGATTACGCAGAAAACATAGGTCACTTATCAGGCATATTTGACAAAGTTCAGGCACTCCTCATTCAAGCTCATGCTAGGAATTCCCAAACGTATAATTTACGCCGTAAACCAGCTGAGTTTAATGTGGGAGACACTGTGTGGAAACGGACTTTTTATCAGAGCGACAAGGATAAGTCCTTCTGTAAGAAACTAGCCCCTAAATTCGTGAAGTGCACAGTGATTAATAAAAAGTCGCCTCTCGTTTACGAGTTGTCGGACGCGTCTGGAAATTCTATTGGGTTTTGGCACATTAAGGACCTAAAACTTATACACTATGGTGCCTAACTATTTGTTACAAACCGTAGAAGACTTTCCCTTCCTTCTCTCTATATGCCGTCTTAGCTTGGACAGTAGCGGACTCATAGACCTAACGCAGCTAGTCGGATTTTCCTTGTTAGCCACGTAAAATCCTCTCCTAAGGCGGGCGGTATTGTAACGTATGTCCGGTACTTACCGCGTTGCGTCACAGTACCGCCCATACACTCGGCCAATCAGAGAAAGCCATCGTCCGCACTCGCAAAGCCTGACCAAATATGGTCATAAACGGACTCCCAACCTGATGGAGGGCCCGGTATATAAAGGGGCCGACAGAGAGGCCGGCACCGCTACTCTAACGTCGCTTCTACTATAACTAAGCGTACCTACTGACCCTACGTCGTATTTACGTGTATCCTGGTCCCAGCTACGGGTTCCAGGTTCACCTTAAGACTTCGACTACGCTCCTAGACCGCTACACTTCCTGCATCGCCTTCGGCGTCACTTCTGCCGAAGAGTCTGGCCTACCCTGCTCCTCGTACTTGCACCGCCGGCGTCTGCCCGCTGAACCAACGGCCTGCGAGGATCTACCGCTACGCGCAGCCTTCGAGCAGCCTGCCTACACACTACCGGAGGGAACAGCGTGGGAGACTGCAGCCCTTAGTGTTCAGGCCAGTGTCGTGTTGTTGGTCGGTCATACTCGTGGCAAGGGAAGTGAGACAATACTCGGCAAATAAACGCATAGAACCTTTTCTGCGTTTTAATACCAGAACCCGTTACATCTTGTCTCCCTGTTCAGAATAAGGATAATATTTGTTTTAGAGTTGTAACAAGAAAATGTCCTTAGCAGTGTAGTGTTTATAAATCGATAGTGTTTCATTTGTGTTTTTACAATCATAAATAGCTTTGTATTGAATTGACAAAGATAATATTTTGCTGCATTTAGTCTCGTAATAGAAATGAAATAAGACATAAGTGTTACTTTATTATATTTTTCAAAATGCATGGGCTTCAAATATTTTTACAGATAATAATAAAATACGACGAGTCTGATATACAATGTCAAAATATTGTGATGTAGGTATAATAAAAATAGAATAAAATAAATAAATAATAAAATTAAAAAGAAAAGACTAAAGAAATTGAAGTGACAAAAAAAACAATGACTCTGAGTTTGTTTCGGCCTTTCTTCTCAAGAAGTCATTTAGCTAGGAAAAGCCGGCTTCATCTAGAATAGGGTTTTGACATGTATAAGTGTTGTAAACAACCAAAATGCAGAAATAAATATGTCTTTATGTCTTTAGAACGAGAAACTAATCAAAATTATTCATGTTTATACATCTAGCGAATGATAATAATAGCACTGTGAACATATTGACTTTATAGATTCAACAAATTATAATCACAAACCAACTTTTAGTTTAATACGAAATCTGATTGCGCTGCGGTTATTAAAAAGACTACTGGTCAATAAAGCCAGTTATTTCAATTGAAAATCATGTAAATATAGGAATAATATTGCTTGCTAATATTTAAATTCTAATTTAATTTTTCACCTACCAAGTTAACCGAGATTATGACAAAATGTGTGTGTTAGACAACTATTAGATAAGAAAACGGCAGATTTTGCTTCCTTAGGTCTAGTTATGCTTTTATCTCCATGTCTAGAATTTCAGATGCCACCTTTCCAGTCACTTTCAAGATTGTCCCGTTGATTTTCTTCTACCGACATTGAATTAAGTATATTTAAACACAAAACGACATCCTCACTACATAACGAATGATACTCTCATATTAATTACTGAACAACGTAGCATTACATATTATACAACCTGGTATTATTATTATTATACTCAACAGTTTCTAACAAGATTGAATAAATCATCTGTGTATCTAATGGCGGGACGTTCCACTCTAGATTTTAGTGTGTGATACGAGTACTTCGTGAAATGCTTTTCTTCCTCCGGTTGTTAGTTTGCGGAAACTACAGGGTCTACCAACTGTCGCTTCAGCTTTATAATTCGGAGGCCATTTTCGTCTGTTTTTCAATTGACCACGTGATCTTGATTAATATCTTTCATAATTTTATCTGCATAAAAATGGGGCGACGCTAATGTCGCTTCTTTATACCGAGTTATACAACCAAAAACTAAAGATTTAAGTCCACAGCCTCTTGATCGTAAAACCAATACCTATCTTAAACACTGTCAAGCCATAACTTAAAACTGATATCTGAGTAGAATAATTTATTTGAGTAGCATCAAAATTCATCGTAACTTGTCAAAGTCAACCGTCAAACAAAAGTACATCCATCATCTAGATTAGTATTAGATCCAAAAACATTGTAAACAGCCAATTACATAAAGTGATATTTTATTATACATTTCTATATCATTTATTCTGGAATCTAGCTTTATACTATATCCGCAAAAGAACATATTGGCTTTAGGACAAGTCATCAAACAACACATTTTTATTCCGAATGCTAGGATTCCTTACGAGAATGTAGGAGAAAGGTCCGAAGGCAGCCTTAGTAACCAATTTGATGTCGGCATTTGTTACGTCACTGGTTCTAAGGAAGGTCGTAAACCCTCGTGCTGGACTTGAGTTATATGTATGTTTTCGATTTAGGACTTAAGTATTAGAGTGTTTTTACGGCCGCAGTTTTAGTGTCATCATTAGTTTTGTGATTGCTGGAATAGCTAACGCTTCTGTAGATCTTTTGACACGCTATCAATGTGGAGCTCGTATTATGGTCTCAAATATCAGATTTCTTTACTTTGTAAATGCTCTCAGTTTAAACTTTATGTACCTTACATAAAATAAAGTAAAAACTTTTACTAAGTATCAACAACGAACTATTAAATAAGTATTTATTTTTAAGCTACGGACTTGTCTTTTTTAAGATCAAATATTTATTCATAAATTAAGATAAAATCGTGATGTTTAATGTGGATAAACGTATACCCATATGCGCAATATTCATGCATATGACCCAAGCGTTTGACTATGTGGACCATGAAATACTGTTAACCAAGCTTGAGAGGTACGGCATAAGAGGTAACATTCTTAAATTCTTCGAATCATATCTCAAAAACCGCTCGCAGTATACAAAACTGGATAAAGTTGATGTTACCACTAAAAAGGAAGTTTCTTACGTATCCCAACGTCGGCAAACAATGTACGGTGTTCCTCAGGGAAGTATCCTGGGGCCACTTCTATTCCTCTTATACATTAAGGACCTCCCAAAAGCCACATCTAATCCAATAACGCTCTTTGCAGATGATAGCACAGTTACAGTAAAATGTAATAACACTGACACTTATCAACAAGAAATAAAAAACACTTTAGACGATATAATTAAATGGTAAGATGCAAATAATTTACGAATTAATATTAGTAAAATTACACTCATGACATTCAGTCAACGTAGTCAACGTACTGCTCAAACTAATTTAAATATCTATCATGGTAATCAATTAGTATGTGAGACTCAAACTACAAACTTCCTTGGCCTAATAATTGATAATAAACTTACATGGAAACCACATATTGATGCACTTTGCAAAAAAGTCAGTAAGACTGTTTACACACTACATGAGCTGGCTTAAATGTCAAATGTAAGTTTTGTTGTGACTGCTTACCATGGTCTGGTCGTTTCAATATTAAGGTACGGTATAATTTTCTGGGGAAATTCAACAAATAAAGATATTATCTTTAAGATGCAGAAGAGATGTATTAGAGCTATGTTTGCCTTAAGAACGACAGATAGCCGTCGGTCATATTTTACAGAACATAAACTTTTAACTCTACCCTGCTTATATATATTCGAAGCAGCTGTATTTGTCAAATGTAATCCAACTTTATTTATGTTAGCATCAGATTTTTACAACAGACGACAAAGAGATGTGTATCGACTTTGTATACCTAAAACTGAAACTTTCGGCGGTAGGCGCTCAAAACTATCAGACGTGTCATAACAGCAAAAATTAAAAATTGATTTTAAAATTTCTGATTTAATAACATTTTCTCTTATTTGAGTACATGAATAAACAATAACTACCAGTACTTAGTGCGATAACTTATAAACACCACAAATAAAATACCACCTGCCAGCAAATCACACAATCACGTCCATCAAGAATAACTTTATACAAAATGTCTCAGCTTGAAAACATACAAGCAACACGGAAGAGCTTAGAAGAATGCTTCGCAAGTAGAATGGCTGATCTGGAGAGTCAAATTCAGTCTGCAGGACCAGCAAAGGATACAGTGGCTAAGGTGGCGGAGGAGTTCCGAACCTTCCGTGAAATTATGTTTGGCTTGCGTGGTCTCCTTCGAAGGCAAATTGAGGAATGCTCAGGCATGCTTGATGCAATGGAGACTAGACATCGGCGAAAGGATCTTCTTTTCTTGGGAGTCACTGAGCTGGACCGAGAAAAAGCTGTCAATCAAGGATGATGGTGAACACTGCTTAACAAACTCCCTTAGGCTCGGAGCACCAAGTAAAGACCACCTCTGGCCCATCTTAGTGCGGTTTGAAAGCGTGGGTCTCAGGACTGAAGTGTGGAGGGCGAAGACAGCGCTGAAGGGCTCCAAGATCTCAGTGAAGGAGTTCCTCACTAGAGCCAGGCAGTCAATGTTTACCAAGGCCCGACAATATTTTGGCTTGCGCTCTTGCTGGACGCAGGACGGTACTGTCATCGTCAAGGTCCCGGACGGATCGCGCTTTTAGATCACTTCTCTTCATGAGTTGCAGCAACTGTTAGCAAAGCATCCGAAGGCGGCAGGGGATGCTACTGCAGATAAAACCGCCGCTGGCAATGCTAAGACTGCACGTAAGATGTAAATGTAACCCATTCCGAGCTAAATTGTAGTTCTATTTCGTGGCACAATTTTCATGTTTTCCTTTTTGTGTTAGTTTTAGTTAGTTAGTTATTCGTAGTTAGCTATTTCCGAATTCTTCAATATTTATTTTGTTTATATTTTATTACCCACATCATTCGCACGGACTTTTATGTTTAAGACGTGTTGACTTTGACAACTGTCAATTGTCAATGTCATCCATTAGATTTGCATTCGGAAATGTGTATAAATTGATTGTGTAATGTCACTTCATTTGTACGCATTTATTATTTTAATTGTTTTTCTTTTTCTCTTTTGTTGTTATCCTCTTCATTGTGTGATAGTTGGCGGGTGGTGTAGAGTACATATTGGTATTAATTACAGTGCATCATAATATTATTAAGTCTTCTATCTAGTTTAGTGTAAGTATATATTATTTAACTTATATAAGTATTTGTATAGTATTATTTATTTATGTCTTTAACTGAAGATTGTTCATTCTACTCTGCCAATGATTCTAATCAATTATCTGCCAATGACAGCTTTTGCTCACTAGATGATCTGACACTGGGTGACATTTTACGTCAACATTTCAATGCGTGTCCAAGCCGTTTATTTAATGTATGTCATGTAAATGCGGAAAGTTTACCTAGCCACTTTAGTGATCTGGTTGAGGTATCTACTGGTACTAATGTTCATGCCATCCTAATTTCCGAGAGCTGGCTCAAACCTTCTCTTCTCTCTACTAGCTACCCTCTCCCAGGTTTTGTTCTCATTAGGAATGACCGGATTGTTGGTGTAACTATATATCTGCGCAGTAACTTTCCATACAAAATCATCGCTTCATCCCCTTCACAGTATTATGGTTCCGCGGAATTTCTTTTCATTGAGGTTTGGGTCAGGGGAACTAAATTGGTTCTTGGAGTTGTTTATTGTCCACCCACCATCAATTACTTCACCGACTTAGAATTGGTTCTAGAATCCTTGGGGTCTGAGTATTCACATTACATTAACATGGGCGATTTCAACACTGACCTCCTATCCCTTCATTCTCCTCGTTCACTACACCTTCTCCGCATCCTCGAGTCTGCCAATCTAAATGTCTTACCTCTTCAAGCCACTCACCACAACCCCAATGGGGAAGACACCTGGCTAGATTTAATCATTACCTCTATTCCTTCCCTCGCTTCATCCCACGGCCAATATCCCGCTCCGGGCTTCTCTCATCATGACCTCATTTACCTTTCCTATGTCCTTAAACCTCCTAAACCTACTCCTAAAGTTTTACACAGGAGTTGTTTTGCCCGCATGGAAATCGATAGGTTACGGTTGGATGCTTCGGAGATAGTCTGGACGAATGTTATTGAAGCTAGCTCAGTCGACGATAAGGTCCAACTGTTTAACGAGGCAGTTATCAACTTATACGACGCTCACGCTCCCATCAAAAAAATTAAACCAAGGCGACCTCCGGCACCTTGGATGACAGTGGGGGTTCGGATGTACTAGATTTCTGAATCTTTTTAAGTCATTTAATTTAAGTAATTTATTCTGTGAACCTTCTAGAGTCTCTGAAACATCTTCTACTTGTTTGGATAACATATTTAGTTCTTGTGTTGCTAAAAACCCAGTAGTTATTAGTTCTCTTCCTTCTGATCACCGTGGACAGATAGCTAGTTTTTCATGTACAACATAATATATGATAAATCACATACAGTAGAATGTAGGCCTCAAACTACCAACCGTCTCATACGTTTTAAAAACAATATTATCGCTAAACTCAATCCCTCAATTTTGAACTCAGAAAATCCTGATACAATTTATAATTCACTTTTTGGAATAGTAAATAATGAGTTTCAAGAGTAAAACTGTCACATTAAAGGGTACTACCGGATCTTTTAACCAGTGGGCCACTATAGGTATATACAGAAGTAGAGCCAAATTGTTTGAATTATATGGTATGAAACAACATAGATTTGACACACCTTTTCTAAATTATGTAAAAAACTACTCAAATTTTTTTAAACAAGTTTGTGTTATGGCAAAATCTACATTTATTAGTAGCAAAATTAAGCATTCAACAAATGTAATTAAAGAAACTTGGAGAATTATAAATAATGAAACAGGAAGAGCACGACCACGGGAAAACCAATTTTAACTAAAAGAAAACAATTTATTAGTCACCAATCAAACTCAAGTAGCGCATATGTTCAATAGTTTCTTTGCAAGCATACCTTTAACAACTACTAGCTCTTTACAATCATCATCTTTAGACGCTGGAATTTTTTTGCTTAGCAGTGTACCTGAATGCAAGAGCGTGTTTAGATTCGAGCACGTTACCCCGCGAGATATATTGATCGCATATAATTCAATTAATATAAAAAATACCGGCGACTTTTGGGGCATTTCAATTAAAATTTTAGGTACTATAGTTGAGACTGTTGCGCCTTACCTCTCTATAATTTTTAACCAATGTTTTGACTTAGGCGTATTTCCGGATTTGATGAAATTAAGTAAAATCATACCTTTATTCAAATCTGGCAGTAAAAATGACGTAAATAACTTCAGGCCCATCTCTATCTTGCCGGCATTTAGTAAAATATTTGAAAAGATTTTATTAAAGCAGCTACTAAGACACTTTAATTTAAATAGTCTGCTTCATAAAGATCAATACGGATTTACTAAAGGTAGATCCACTACTGATGCGGGTGTTGCTCTCATAAAACACGTTTATAATGCTTGGGAGTCATCTAAAAATGCTATCCGAAAGTTCTGTGACCTCTCAAAAGCATTTGATTGCGTTCATCACGACACACTTTTGCGTAAGCTCCGCCACTACGGCGTAGAGGAAACCGCACTTTGTGTTGTCGAGTCGTACCTGCGGCAAAGATTTCAGTGCGTCGATGTAAATGGAACTACATCTTCTAAATTACCTATACAGTGAGGCGTTCCACAAGGCTCTATTTTAGGTCCTTTTCTATTCCTTGTATATATTAATGACTTACCTTTTTATTTAAAAAATATCTGTGATGTCGTACTTTTTGCAGATGATACGTCACTTATTTTTAAAGTAGATAGGAATAGGAATCAATTTGATGATGTAAATAATGCACTTATACAGGTTACACAATGGTTTACAGCAAACAACCTAGTGCTTAATTCAAAAAAGATTAAATGCGTTAAATTTGCTTTACCTAACGTTAGACAACTGGGACCTAATATAAGGCTAGATAGAGAGGAACTTGACACAGTTGACTCGACAGTGTTTCTAGGCATTACACTAGATAATAAGTTACAATGGGGTGCACATATAGCATGTCTTGCAGGTAAGCTCAGCTCTGCTGCGTATGCTGTCAAAAAAGTTAGACAACTTACTGATGTTGACACAGCTCGTCTAGTTTATTTTAGCTATTTTCAAAGTGTCATGTCCTACGGTATTTTGTTATGGGGCAAAGCTGCGGATATTCAGAATATCTTCGTCCTACAGTAACGAGCGGTACGAGCAATATACATGTTAGGTGCAAAAGATACTCTTAGGGAACGCTTTAAGTCTATAGGGATTCTTACAGTAGCCTCGCAATTTTTATTTGCTAATATATTGGATATTAGGCAAAATATAGGTTTATTTACTACAAAAAGTGATGTACATAACATAAATACTCGAAACAGGCATAAGTTATATGTCCCTTATCATCGTTTACATAAAGTTAATAATTCTTTTGTAGGGCTAGGTATTCGTATAAACAATAAAATACCAATTAGTCTTTTAGAATTGCCATTTAGTACGTTCAAAAGGAAAATAAAAGACTGCCTTATTAGGAAAGGTTGTTATATCATTAATGATTATTTCAGTGATAAGGATAGATGGTCACTTACACTAGCCAACTCTTGATTTTTTAAATTTATATAGATACCTCTCTAGTTCTATCTAGTTCTATCTAGTTCTCTAGTTCTATTAATTTAATATTAATGCATTATTAGGTCATTCAACTTACTACATTTACATTTTCATTGTTGTTCCACAAATTTTATTAAAATTTGCTACAGTGTTAGATGAAGGTAACTCGTTATCATGGTTGTAATTTTCGTGTATTCATATACCGTCACTTTCTGTAACATACTTTTCCACCATAGTTCTGAACATGATCGCGAGTTGCCTACATTATAAAGCGTAAGTGGATGCTCCTGTTCCACAAGATTCACATTTGAAGACTACTATAGCACTTAATTTAGTAACTACATATTTGTTTAAGTATTATGTATGTTCTTGTTTACTATTTGCAAGTGATTAATTACAATGTGAAATGGTTGCAGCTCCTTACAAAAACAAAATATGTACCATAACACTGGCGATTAAAAAGAGTGGCCACGAGTTTTATTGCCCGTTCTTTCTCGTGGTTCTACCTATTGCTTTGCGAATGGGCAGTAAATGTAAATGTAGAAGCATTATTAATTTACTTTAAAAATTTGACGTTCATAAGCGTCACGTTGTGACCTAGATGAATAAATGATTTTTGACTTTTTGACTTTTGACTTTGATGGCGATGAGACGCAGAGACCGAGCGTTTCGGAAATACCGAAAGGAGCGATGCGACTTTAACTGGAGCTCTTTTAAAACTGCCAGGAACCGATGCAATCAGATGATGCGTAACGCTAAACGCCGACATATCCTTGACAATCTAGACTCTTCTTCAGCCGCTAGTATTTGGAGCGTTTTAGGCAGTCTTGGTATTGGGAAACATCGTTTGGTAGACGAATTACCTATGACGATTGAGTTGGACGATATAAATCGTCATTTTACTACCTCCAGTCAGATGGACAACATGACGAAGTGTCAAATTCTTCGTTATGTTTCTGGATTATTGCGTCCCAATATTAATCCCTTCAAGTTTTCTCCAGTTGCGTCGGACGAAATCAAAAAGATTGTCCTATCCATCAAATCCAAAGCGGTGGACTATGATAACGTGAGTCGTTTTATGGTCACCACTATCCTAGATTCTCTCCTTGCTCCCCTTACCCACATCCTTAACTTCTCTCTTGAATCCGGACAGTTTCCATCAGTGTGGCGCAAAGCCTTGATCCGTCCTTTGACAAAAATATCCAATCACTCTCTCCCCTCTCATTTTAGGCCTATTTCCCTTCTTCCTTTCCTATCAAAGGTGCTCGAGACATGTGTTCATAAACAGTTGTCCGGGTTTGTCTCCAAGAAACACATTCTGCCTCCACTACAATCAGGTTTCAGACCCGGCCATAGCACTGTCTCGGCTTTACTGAAAGTGACTGGCGATGTCAGGGCGGGTGTAGAGGATAGGTCAAGATTACAGTTTTGGTCTTGGTGGATTTTTCAAACGCCTTCGGTACCGTTAGCCACGATATCCTCCTGACCGTCCTCTCCCACTACATGATTTCACCCGACGTGCTGGAATTGTTCTCTTCTTATCTTCGAGGACGACAGCAGTCAGTTCGCGTAAATGAACTCTCATTAACTTGGCGTGATACTGACTCTGGCGTTCCTCAAGGCGGTATTATTTCTCCTCTTCTCTTCTCTTTGTTTATAAACCTCCTAACTTACAATCTTCACTGTTCCTACCATCTGTATGCCGACGACCTTCAGATCTACGCCCAGGCAAGAGACAATCTCAGCACTGCTGTCAACGAGGTGAACCGAGATCTTGACACGATTCGGGACTGGTCTGACAGATTTGGCCTGTCAGTGAATCCTGATAAATGCCAAGCTATATCAATAGGAAGCCCACGTATCACGAGCAAAGTGCACGTGTAAAGGCCCTTCCCCCCATTATATTTAATGGATCTGTCATACCTTTTAGTCCCAGTGTAAAGGATCTCAGCCTTCATCTTGATGCTGTTCTTGACTGGTGTGCACAGATTGCGAGTGTCAGTAAAAAGGTCACCGGAACACTACGGTCTCTCTATCGCCTTAAGAATTTCCTGCCAACTAAAATAAAAACAATGCTTGTGCAAACTTTGATTTTTCCTATTATCGACTATGGTGATGTATGTTATCTCGACCTGAATGCAGATCTACTCAACAAACTTGACCGACTTCTCAATAATTGCATTCGGTTCATTTTCAATCTCCGTAAATATGACCACGTTTCCGCTCATTGCTCATTACGATGGCTGCCTATCCGTGCACGTCGTAATCTACGTACGCTAACTACACTATATTCTATTTTAACATCTCCAAATGCCCCGTCTTATCTATCCCCTCAATTTCAATATCTCTGCAGCAGCCATGATAAAAATCTCCGCTCTACCAATAATCTTCTTCTTCTCTGTCCTTCTCATACCTCTAATCTAGTTCACTCCTCTTTCTACATCCAGGCTATTCTTCTGTGGAATGCACTCCCTCTCGAAATTAGGATGTCCTCTTCTCGTGTACTTTTTAAAGCTAGCTTACGACGGCAGTTATTCGAACAATCGGCAGAATCATCTTCCTAGTATATTTATGTGTACGTATATCATAAGTATATAAGTAGGAATATATTATGTATTTATGTATTGTACGTATGTACAATATTTATTTTATAAGTTTAAATTATATGTATATATGTATATTTATACGTAATATTTTATGTATCTTGATTAGTTGTTTACATGCAGTTTTAGCACCCACCTTGATTTGTCTCTGCACCACCCAAAGGTTGGCTGGTAGAGAATGCCTTGGGCATTAAGTCCGCCTTTGTACAAATTATATTGTTTTGTGCAATAAGCAAATAAATCAATAAATAAAAAATAAATAATTAAACTGCTCTGATGCATAAAAGCATATTTTACATGGCATCTCTTATTTACAACAAACTGCCAAAACAATCAAAGAATATGAGTCTTAATTGTTCAAAAAAAAAATACATATTTAATAAATAAATGCTATTATACGGTAACGGATTATCTAAATGACAAATTATACAGTGACATTCAAATTTATTTATATAATTATTATTTTTATTATTATACAATTTAAATTTAATTTACCATTTATTATATTGCATGTCACTATTCTGGTCCAAATACTTGCACCTTTAATGCCATTATTTGTAACACCACTTGTCACAGTATTTCGGCAAATAAATTATTTGATTAGAGATATTTTAAAACAAATATCTACTTATTAATGTTACCAGACAATATTGAGGAGGAGTTGCAGGAGATGGTAACAATCATGCATCGTGCGTTAGAAAGGAAAGGAATGAAAGTGAATGTAAGTAAAACGAAAGTAATGGTTTTTGAAAAGGAGGAATGCGTTACGGCTTGTAATGTTTTGATCGATGGACAGCGAGTGGAGCAAGTGAATGAGTTTGTATATTTAGGTACGCTGTTTACAAGAGATGGTAAGAATGTAGAAGATATTGAAAGAAGAGTTAATGCAGGTAATAGAGTGAATGGAGCTCTGAAGGCGTTTATGAATAGCCAAAACGTGTCCAAAAAGGCACGTTTGGCTGTCCATAGATGGGTGTTAGTATCTACTCTTATGTATGGTAGGGATAGTTGGGTATGGCAGAAGAGTCATGAAATTAGAATAAATGCTGTAGAAATTAGAGCACTGAGAAGTATGTGTGGTGTGTCTTTGCCCGACAGAGTAAAGAATTGTGTGATACGAGAGTGGTGTGGGGTAAAAGAAGATGTAGTGACAAGCATTGAGAAAGGCATGTTAAGATGGTTTGGGCACATGGAGAGGATGGATGACGATAGACTGACAAAGAAGATATATCAGGCTAGTGTGAATGGGACAGGACAAAGGGGAAGACCTAGGAGAACGTTCTCTGACCAGATTGGAGACATCCTGAAAAAAGGACAAGTCAGAAGTACCCTTAACAGAAGAGCATGCATGAGAAACTTGATGGGAGTGAGTGAAGCAAGTGAGGTATGTCAGGATCGTTGCAAATGGCGTTCCGTAGTCTCTGCCTACCCCTCCGGGAAACAGGCGTGAGTCTATGTATGTATGTATGTATGTACAATATTAAGTCATAACATGAATACAAAATTAACATTTTTAAGGCAATAACAGACAAAATGTTAAAAAATGCATTTGACTAGGTTTAATATATAAATTATAACATATTTTGATTAATTTAAGCTCCCAGGCTTTGAAAATAAAGTAGGTACTAAGCATAAACGCTCTAAGCATCGTCACATCTTACATTTACCTATGTTAATATTGGCCTGAATAAATTAAAATAAAGAATATAAATTACTGGCAGCAGCTATAATGTGGTGAAGCGGTTCACCACATTTCCTTAATCATTGTCAAAACACTTTAATATATTATTTAAACTCAGTAAATTATTACCACCTCAATGTGCTATGTATACTTTATGGTACTTTGCATGAAGCTTCCTTCAGAAGCAATAACATTTAAGACTCCGTTTAGCTGGTTCTTGTGTATATTTCTATGCCAAGTAGATGATATCCATACAATGACAAACCACTTTGAAAAGCGCTATAAAATAAAGGAAATTATTTTATTAATTTAAAAGACTGAAACAGTTTTATCAACGCTCATTCGACCTATCCATTAACAATGTACCATTCCAATTTGAAATCAATTAATATTTTAAAATGGCACGGAAACAACAAAAATAGTTATAGTTCACGATTTCGAAGTTCTGATAGTTTTAGGGCCGGCAGTGATTTGAATACGAATAACGGGTACAACAAATTATTACTTAAAGCACCGGCTCGTATCTCAGTAGGATCGAGTACTAACTCTACAACAATTGGAACAATCGTTATTAAAATAAAGTTCTTTATATGAAAACAGTTATTGATAAAGCAACCCTCCGTTCTTTGAGATTACTTTATAAAAACAAATTTACGCAAGCATTTTTCATAAATGGTTACTATAATAACTACGTAAGTGGATAAAAATGTCTTGTTTACTGAATATGAAAATACAAAAAATGCCTTTTTGGTATCTGGAATAAATGGTTATAGTTGTAGAATAAACTGTTATTTCATTAGAAGTTTTTAGTAAGTACGTGGTCCTTAATATATGGCATCAATATACGTTAGGTAATGGAATTCATTAGTAAATCTGTCATGGCGAAGATATTTTAGCTCAGGGTAAGTGATAGCCTAGTGGAGAGACCGACAGACTGCTAAACAGAGGGTCCGGATTCCAATCCACGGCAAAATGAATTTTCGGAGCTACATATGTGCGTATTAAATTGTTAATTATCGCTTGCTAAACGGGCGAAGCAAAACATCGTGAGGAAACCTGCATGTCTGAGAGTTCTCCATAATGATCTCGAAAGACATGTGAAGTCTGCCAACCCGCACTAGGCCAGCGTGGTGGACTATGGCCTTACCCTTCGTATAGTGAGAAGATGCCGGTGCCCAGCAGTGGCACAGTTTGTTTATAGGGCTGATGATGATAATACATAATTATCTTCTTTTTGGAATAGTCCCATCCAATTTCCTACTACAGCGTCACCTGTGTAGCCAGGTTCAGCAGCAGTGATCATGGGTGAGTTAAACTGTTTGGAACCCCTAACGTGTACAACTATACTCCTGTGATAATATTCATTATATTATAAAAATGTGTAAAGGTTTAAATAATATCATCATTCATACCATTCAATTATAGTAAAATAATTCTCACTGGTGACGGTACTGCAAATGAAAAATAACTAAAACACCCTATTATGTAAAAGCATTTTAGTACATATTTTCACTTCTACTGTAAAAATAAAACGATATATCTGGGGCTATTGACACTAATAACAGTCGCGAGAGAAATGAGTGTCACAGTGTCCTTCTTTTATTAGGCTTCAGCGCTCTCTGTCGACTCAATTAGATGTAAGAAATATGCAGTGTCGCGGGGCTTTTAGCTGTCTCCAGACTATACAAGAATATAATAAAACTGTGCGCGGTTGCTGTAACAATAAAAATAAGAAGAATAATACAAAATAATAATGGTGGCATTAGGGTTTCAGAATGATCATTTTAATATAAAACTATAATTTTTTTTATCGTGCTTTGAAAACAGCATGGTATTTACTTTCATATTGAGCTAGTTACAAGCAATTTTTATCTTAAAAGAGACAACTCAAGAGCTTACCCAGCATGTGAGTTCAATAGTTGGTAACATATCCGTAGTAATCGAAAGCCTAGCACGAATCATGATTTTACGAGACAGGATAAAATATGCGTTTTACTAACTTTATCTATAAGCTTGTAACTTTTATTTATTGATATGTTAGAATTTTTAATACAATAAATATAAATAACAACTAAATATTTTGACAGTCAGACATTCTGTGTGTTCTTTCATATTATATAACTATGTGGGTTACAGAATTGTATTTGGAAGTTGCCGAGTATTTCCTTGTTGTCAGACATGAAAGTTAATTAGGTTAATAAGAAAACATTCAAAAATATATAAGTATTTACTCGGAAACGGTCCTAACGATTTGTCGTCAGAGCAATTTCCGAGAAACCATTTCTTGTATGCCACCAGTTAATGATACTCCACTCGCGAAAATTGTTTTATCCTCCATCTCGATCGATTCTTCGCTCATATCTAATTTTCAATATATTTTGCAATATTAATATCTAGAAAGTAATGGCTGTTTATATGCGGTCTAAATTACATTATGTAGAATCACCAACGAAGGTTACTTTGCTCGTACAAATCCAATCAAAATATGTCCAATCGTACTTTTTTTTTTTTTTGTTTTACGAGGTGGAAAATCCCTTCGGATCTCCGACTCTTGGGGGAAATAAGAGCCAGAGTATGTGGTGTTTCCACTAAAAACCACCTCGACTGCCGCCATGTACCCGTGTGTCGGAGGGTGGGGCATCACCTAAGCACTCGTCGCCACCCTCCGACGGGTATTGGCCCGCCAGATGGTCAGGCGGGCCCCGAACAAAACCCCCTTGGCGACGGATTAAGGTGTTGGACTCCGCCGCCAAAACGCCCAGCGGCCGCAGAGGATAGGGAGGACGGCAACGCAACACCGCATCTCCTCTTCCTCTGCGGCCCCACCGCGACGCATCGAATGGTGCGCCCCCATTTGGTCGCGGGAGATAGGGCGCGCGGCAACGCAACACCGACACGCCTCTCCTCCCGCGACCGCACCCGACTGCGAGGGACAGACAGAACTGTCCCCCGCACCCGCACCGTTGGACGCATCCTGCGCAGGCCCCTCCAAGCCCACGCGGAGCGTCCCCTCATGGATCCCTCTTAGCTTCACCGCGGGTTACCAATCCACGGTTACTGAGCCCCCCCACCACGACAAGGTAGAGATCCCACGGGGGGGATGTCCAATCGTACTGAAGTTTACTGTATATGTTTGAAACATACATAATATGTATATACAGACAGCTCCTCATTTTAAATACAGTTGATATTAAAGCAAATATGTTACTTTTATTTAATTATTACGTTTATTTGTTATTGCATTTGCGAGAACAAACAAAAAATATCAGACTCGAAAGGAAGAAATAAGTATGTTGGGTATAATATAGCACTGATTAAGTTGCTGCGTTATCTTCAATATTAACCGGAAGAACTAGTTGAATTTCTTAATAATGATAAAGGTTTTATATAAAGATATACCTGCCTATTACAATATCATACTATAATTGCTTTTGGACTATAATCTGTACGTATTGAGCAATTCTTAATTGGCCTACACACTATATATCCAAAATCTCGATGCTCTCCAATACCGCAAATGCCGTCATCCGAAGACAATAGGTTACCCAAGCATTAATGATAAGGTTAGTTAATCCGTTTCTGGATGAGCAAGTAATGTAAGGTGAGTTTACATACTGCTTTGAGTTCAACGAT